>JADDOH010000392.1:0-408719 GCA_016648135.1 Agrypnia vestita | reverse complement strand
AAAAACTGTTCATTTTTACAGACCAGGATAATTTACTTAGGTCACGAGGTTTCCAGTGAAGGCATAGCGCCAGGTACTAGCAAAATTTTAGCAGTGCAGCAATTCAAAACTCCAACGAATGTGCACGAATTTAGACAATTAATGGGTTTGGCTAGGTATTTCAAGATATTTATTTGTGGTTTTGCAACAATAGGTCGCCCATTGACAGAACTGACAATCAAAAATGTAGATAAAAACGTTTGAAAAATTGAAGGAGAAGTTAGGCTCCCGACCAGTATTAGCCATATATGATTTAAAAACAGAGTAGCATACAGATGCCAGTAAGCTAGGCTTAGGTGGTATATTGATTGAGGTTCAGCAGAATGGTGATATTAAATATATTTTAGTCGAGTAACATCAAAGGAGGAAGAATTTTATCACAGTTACTAGCTGGTCGTACCCGGCGTTGCACGGGTTAAGGATTAATTGGAAAATAAATTTGTGAGGGGAAACAAAAGTTCCATTGTTTTGCAAAGCCTCTAATTAAAGCAATGTTTCCATTTAATCAAGGCTGGGTTGGATAGGATGTCTACGGAAGAAATATGACCTATTTTTTCCATCGGGAATATGTATGCAAAATTTGGGTCCAATCTGTGAAGCGGTGTAAATTTGTACAGAAAATAGATCTGGAGGAGGGGATGGGTTAGAGGGGGAAGGGGAAATGTCGCCTATATTATCCGACTGGTCCTAAACAATAAGTATATAAAATTTGGGTCAGATCGGTCAAAAGATACAGATTTGCAAGGAAAATATATCAGAGGAGGGAGGTGAGGTAAACAGTGGGTTCCCTAAAAATACGTGTCAAAATTTGAGTCAGATCGGTCAAATGGTGATTTGTACAGAAATTATATCTGGGGGAGGGGATGGGATAGAGAGGGAAATGTCGCCTATATTACCCATCTAGGCCTAAAGAATAAGTTTGCAAATTTTGAGTCCGGTCGGTCGGACGGTAAAGATTTGCATCAAAAATATATCAGTGGGAGGGAAAGGGGTAAAATAATAGGTGGGAAATGTCATCTATATTACCTACCGGGTCCTAAAGCATAAGTATGCAAAATTCGAATCGAATCGCACAAACGGTGTAGATTTGTATAGAGAACTGACAGAGAGACAGACATTGAGTTTTATAGATACAGATGAGTTAGAGACATTAGCTGTGGTAGGGTCGATTAAATGATTTCGGTATACATTTCAAAGTCGTAACTGACTGTGCAGCCGTCAGAGCGACTCTGGTGAAGAGAGATATGATCCCCAAGATAGTTAGATAGGCAGATGGTGGCTCAAGATAAAGGAGTATGATTTGGAGATGGAGTACCGCTCTGGAGATCGCATGAGGTATGTGGATGCTCTAAGTCGTAACCTGGCGTGCGCTGAGGTTAGTGTTTCAATGATAAGCAAGGATGACTGACTACCTTTGCTGCAGTTACAGGACCATAGAGTCAGTTCCATAGTAGAACAGCTTAATAATGAAAGAGCTAACAAGGATATTTGCAATGATTTCTGTATTACGGAAGGCCGACTATACCGTAAGACATTGGCAGGTAAAAGATTAGTTGTTCCAAGAATGACTAAATGATGATGTCGGTCATCCGAGGTTTGACAAATGTGAAATGTGACAGATGATCAAGAGTGAGTTTTGATTCCCAAAAATGACCAGATTTATTCGGAAATACGTGCTTTTGCTAAGGGCCAGTATGGGAAGAGGGAAGGTAAGCTTAACGCCATTCCAAAGCCAAATAAACCTATGCATACCCTTCATGTGGATCATTTGGTACCATTTACAAAAAGGAAGTTGAACAATAGCTATTTGCTCATCGTTCAAAGTTCGATTTTGGACATCCTACACGTACCTACTTTGAGTTCGGTGGAAATTAGTTCCAATACTAAATTTACACCCTTTCAGTTGACGTTCGAGCATAAGAACAGCTTGCTTGCGGCTTGAGAGAGGGCAGTAATGAGGATGTTCTTGAAGTGGATCGACAGCTGGAGGAGTGTCGAAATGTGGCTCAGAAGAATATGGAAGTGGCAGCTGATCGTATGAAGGAGCAGTAGGTACGATAAGCGTAGGAAAGAAGCTCGTAAGTATAAATTCAGAGAACTTGTATTGTGGAAGCAAGGTGTTGTGAAAGGAGGTGCTGGAATCAATCACAAGATTGATCCCATTTATAGCCGGCCTTATAAAGTTACTAAGGTTACGGCTGATATTGATCGGTGTGATATCACAAGTATAAAGGGAATGCGCGAGTAAAGAAGTTCACAAGAAGTTCGGCCATATAAGAGAGCACCTAAAAATTCGGGCGAGTCAGATAGCCAAGGATGGACCGGGATGATTTGATAGATCTCCTGGAAAGCTAGAGTATCACCTGTGTAACGATTTACCGAGTGTCATCTTCGTGATAAACAAGTGTCGTCTTTGTGACGATTCACCGAGTCTCGCGTTTGTGATAGCCAAGTGTCACCTTTGTGACGATTCATCGAGTGTCACCTTTGTGACAAACAAGTGTCACCTTTGTGACGATTCACCGAGTATCACCTTTGTGACAAACAAGTGTCACCTTTGTGACAAATAAGTCTCACCTTTGTGATGATTCACCGAGAATAACCTTTGTGACGATTCACCGAGTGTCACCTTTGTTACAACATCCGAGTGCCACCTTTGTTGACAGCCAAATGTCACAGTTGTGACAATCAAGTGGCTTCTTTGTGACAACCACCTAGTATCACCTTTACGATTGGTATATGGGTCACCTTTGACCGATATTTGGTATACTTTAGGGACAGGTATTTGGGTCATCTTAGTGATTGATATTTGGTACCCCTTAGTGAGGTATTTGGTACCTACACTTTAGTGACTGGTACGTGGGGAACTTTAATAACTGGCATTTGAGTCACCTATTTGACTGATATTCGTGATCAGTGGTAGGTGTGCCTGTGAAGTATCTTCGGTCCTGATATGTTCAAAAAAAGTATTGATGTATGTGACTAATTTGCTTTTGTGAGGTCACAAATTGCATCAGGATGGCCGAATTACACGGCAACACCGATGTTCTGCCACCAGAGGGTGCTGCGGTGCAAGCGGAAGGCGGGCAGAGCGGAAGCAGATGAGGCGGACCGCCATTTTTGAACGGGCACTTCTCTTCACAGAATAAAGAAAACACTTCTCTTCTTGACGAGCGTGTGTGTGGTCGCATCTAATTCACTGTTCTTACTTAACGTTGTATCTACCGAATACTGAATAAACAATTGCCTTCTATTTTGTGAATAACTTTTCATTACACAACACAATGGAGGCGATATTTCCCTTATCCTGAGTCATATTAGAAAGTACTGAAAATCTGTTATCCTTTGGTCGGAATCCTGGGATTCGATTTCAGGTTGTGGCCCCAAGAGCAGTCGACGATTGCTTTTTACTAGTTTTGAGTAAAAACAAAAGACTACGTACGCTTAACATTTCAAGAAATACTTATTTCTTTTTACAGACAAAAAAAATTAATTAACAGTAACAATTAAAGTACAGCGAAAAATGAGTATAAAAGACACTAAAATGCAATGTGTTCTGCTCTGGCGATTTTATGACTGTCCCCCCACAAAAGATAATTTTTACATAGATATTATATGGTTTAAATGGTGATTACCATCAAGACCTCTTCAATATTCACAACCATGACTGGTACTCAATCTTGAAAGCCTTATTGTAATATATTTCTAACACAAAGTACCGACTGAAGTGCGCAATAAAATTAGTTTCAAGACATATTCGTGGGCTCCGTAATAACAAAAATCCCACGATCATTTTGTAGGCATTCATAATTTTTATGACTTGATTAAAAATAAGTGATTAAAAAAAAGAACTTAAAAAAAAAGAAAGAAAGTTATGATGAGCCGTAAGTGAGCATTTTGTATGATACATTTACGATGAAAACTAGAAAGAAATTATTATAATCGTAATATTTTAACAAAATAATATAATTAAAGGTTGATTCTACAGCCCCTCAAAACATATAGACATAACTAACGTAAATTTCTTGGTACACGATCTGGTTCCAATATGTTTGTCGTTTAAAAAAAATACTACGATCTTTTAAATTTTGAAACAATTATGAAAAAGTCAAACTAAATATTCTTAAAAAGTGTAATTTCTTATTAAGTGATACTTTGTTACAAAAAGACGTTTTTACTTGAAGAGACTTGGTTTGGAACGAAATAAAAAAAACAACGTTTATTGCAAAAAAATACGCTTTATTTGCTAGAGGATTTAATTATGCAAGAATAAATAATAAAACTGCATATTAAATGTGTCTTAAATATACGCGAGTGGGGACAAACTTCCGCTGTGAGCCAATCCCATCGCCTAATTTTATAAATTTGGTAAAAAGTGGTAATATCAATACCTCGACTTACGATCGAAATGTGTTGTGAGAAAGTTGGCCGTAAAGCGAAATGCCGCACAGCGAAAAGTGATACTCCAACCTTTTATAAAAGATAGGTCATATAATCATCATTATAGTAAGAAGTACATTAATTATGTTATCATATCCACGAATAACACACATTCAAAAAGAATTTAATAATTTATATGTTTTTTATATAATGCTACAAATCACAAAATAAAAATTATTGTCAAATATTGAAGGCAACCATGCCGTAAAACTACTGTGCAGTTTGGCATATGTACAATGTAATAAATATCAAAAAACTTATTTTCTGGAATTTTCTTTAGAACGTTCTCTTTCAAAAATTCCGCGAACCCGGAATTGATGGATTCTTCTTACGAAAGATAAAAATATATGTTTCCGCTGTTTGCAATGTCTGTAATTTCTTCTAGCTCACCTTATTACACCAAAGAACCCGCCAAGTCGTTTCCTACAGCCAATTGAAATACATAAATACCAAACGGCGGGAATCAAGCGAGCGTGGTTCCGGAGTTGCTGTCCGAGTCGCGACCGGGGCCAGTACCTGCCTGCTTGGCACTAGTATCTACCTACCGAGTGACTCATTTTAATTCTCTTTTGAAAAGCGTAAAACAGTATCCTGCCATTGTTATTTAGAGAAAAGGTTGGCTTAACACGAAAAAAATGATTTAGATTTAAACACATTTTTTCTTATTTTACAGAGAGATATCGAGATTGACATTATACAGTGGAACTCGGTTATAACGATCGCGACGGGACCAACTAAATTTGCTCCTTATAGCCGGGACTCCTTACATCCGGGATTCACTTTTTTCACTCATTTTTTTGATTGTGTGATGTTATTTTCAAGAGCGGCTAAATAAACATCCTTATCTTTCCAGAGCGATGAAACTGCAGAAGACGATTGTGAAAACTTTTTACAGACTTTTTGACGCCGATAATTTCGACTTTTTCGCTAACCTAGAGACACTTTCGTTTGTTAGTGAACATGTTTCCGATAGAACAATTCGCGTTTAACTGATTCGGCTTTTAAATGCTAATCTAGTAAACTGCATAAAATAAACTGCCACCATAAAGATTTTGGAAACCCCCAATAATCGGAGTTATATGACCAATATTCTCGACCTTCAGTAAACTATTGCTTGCTTAGAGTATATACAATCCATAGAGGGATAACTAAACATTTTACCAAACCCGTACGCGTGGTAACATAAAGCTTACTCAGTTTTAACAATATAGTGACACATAAGACAAAAAGGGACAAAAAAGATCACCCGGTCGAGTACGTCTTTAATTGCTTTGTAAGGGTTCTCTTTGCCCGAGTTTCAAAACTCGGGCAGAGAACGGCAGAGCTGACAGATTTGTTATCCGTATTTTCGATAAATTATTGTGTGTTTACGTGCAAATATTACAAAAAATTGATATGCCTTCTTGTGCAATGAAGGGGTGTTCCAATAGGACTGGAAACGGGAAGAAACATATCAGTTATCACAGGTATTTTATCCAAAATATGAAAATTTTACATATATACGTTTTATTTCATAATTTTAACAACAAACCAAGTGCAAACATTTACTTTTGTTTAAAAAATCCTAGAACGTTTATTTTTGATTGATTTTATTACACAAATAATTCGGAGAATGCTATTTTGAAGATGTTTTTGATGACTTAAATCAAAATATGTCTATGAATGTTTAACCAATACGAACTGTAAAATTATTTACTTAGATAGCCGACATTTTAAAATATATCCGTCTCTTTTTTTCTCCTTTAAAAATTCTGAATTTTTAGGAGTAAGAATGAGAAGGCACTACATTGTATGGATCTAACTAAGCTCAATGTGGTATTTTTATGACAAAGCATATTGGACCGACAGGGCTGTGCTTAAAATTTTAGAATACAAATTATTTATTATTTATTATTTAAAGTATTCGGATTGGGATATCATTTTTTGTAGGTTCCCAAAAAATGAAGTAAAAAAAAGTGAATGGATCCATGCTGTGGGAAGGATTAATTGGAATCCCGGAAATCACAGTTGTGTTTGCTCAGATCACTTCTTGAATGTACATTTTGACAGAAGGAAAGAAAACAAATTAGTTCGAATAAAAAAATTTGCCGTTCCTACGAATTATTCAAGAGCAGAACTGGCTTTTGATAGAGTAAGTACCTATTGTGTTCATTCTTTATTCGTTTTTCGTTACATAAAAAATTTCTTAAATCGCCAATTTATACGGTGTGCATTCTGAAACTCCTAGTATATGAAGTAGTATATTTTCATCCGGTATAAATATACATTGCCTTATAAAATACATCTGAAAAAAAAACGTAATTAATTGCAAAATGTTTTTATTTCTTTGTTATAAAGATATAAGAAATAAGAAAAACATAAAAAAACTAAAAATTTTCGATTTATGGGTTATAATAGCATACGTAGGAGCCATCGATATTATGTTTTACCTAAAATCGTTAGGTATATTAATTTTTCATAAACTTTAAATTTAATCGACATTATTACATTCAGTCTACAAATTCGACAGTAAACATGGGAGAGTTGCTTAAAGTGATCCCTTCATGTAATGCAGTCGTTGGCCATGTATGTTTTGATAGTACGTTTTACCTAAAATCGTTGTATTAATTTTTTGAAAACTTTAAATTTAATCGATATTATTACTTTCAGTCTACAAATTCGACAGAAAACATGGGAGAGTTGCTAGAAGTGATCCCTTCATGTAATGAAGTCGTTGGCCATGTATGTATAGATAGTATGATTTACCTAAAATCGTTGTATTGAGTTTTTGAAAGCTTTAAATTTAATCGATATTATTACTTTCAGTCTACTAATTCGACAGTAAACATGGGAGAGTTGCTAGAAGTGATCCCTCATACCAAAACATTATCGAATTGGTACAAACAAGTTAACTGCGATCCCGGCTTCACTCAAGAGTCGTTTGATGCCCTCAAACTTAAAGTAAAGCACAGCGATCGTCCAATTCTTTGCTCACTTGTAATGGATGAAATGAGTATCCGTAAGAAGTTAGAAAGGATTGGACAAGTGGAAATGGGATATGTTAATTTTGGTGCAAATTTGGAAGGAGATGAAATACCCCTTGCTCGTGAGATACTTACCTTTATAGTTGTTTGTATTAACGGGTCATGGAAAATACCAGTTGGATATTTTCCTGTGGATGGCTTAACAGGGGAACAAAAGAGTATTTTGGTTACTCAATGTCTCTCTTTGCTAAAAGGGTGTGGAATTCGTACAATATCTTTGACGTTCGATGGCGCAGCTCCAAACGTAAGTATGGCAAAACAGTTGGGTTGTTCGTTTGAAGAGCATAATTTAAAACCATATTTTCTCTTTGAAAATGAAATTGTTGTGGTTTTTTTTGACCCATGTCATATGCTTAAATTAATTAGAAATACACTAGGGGATAAAAAATATTTTTTAGATAGCAATGGTGGTATCATTGATTGGAGGTTTATAGAGCAATTAAATATTTTACAGGATAATTATGGACTTCATTTAGGTAACAAATTACGGAGAGAGCACATTGATTATGTGCGACAGAAAATGAAGGTTGTATATACTCTAAGATTGCTTGCCTGCGCACGTGGGATTTTCGGACACAAGTTTGTGTACATCATAAAATGAACCCTAATTAAGAGCGAGCCGCGAAGTGAAAAAGTTCATTGTTATGAGTACGTATTTGTCTTTTTTTCTGTAATCCAAGCAAATATTTTTGCAGGGTTTCTAAAATTTGCTCCGTATATCCGGGAATCGCGCTCCATATAGCCGAGACCTATTGTATGGGAATATGCGCAAATCAAAATAAATTCACAGTTTTTCTCATTATAGCCGGGATCTCCTTATATCCGAGCTCGTTATAACCGAGTTCGACTGTATTATGAATTGATATTATTATATGTTGATATCACTTGCAACTAAAACTTTTACCGATATTCAGTATATTTTGTGTATGTTTACATTTTTCAAGAATACAATACTGGAATTTATCCCCAGAGGGATCATTATTAATCAAAATAATTATTGATAGCTCATTGAGACGAAGCTATTTATGGGAAAGGAGCTCATATAAATAGTTTCTCTCTACGAGATATAATATATCTTGATAAATGATGATTCCTCTGGGGATCAATTCCAGTATTGTGTTCTTGAAAAATTTGAACACCATCAAAATATTCGGAATATATAAAACTGGTCCAAAAAAGAGTTAATAATTTAAATAATTTTCAGGCGCATTCTAGTGTAGGTACCTATGTGTTAATAATTCGAATGAATGTCATAAAAAGAATATTGTTTCAAACTCTAGTTAAAATAGATAGGTATCTCATTATCAATGGCGACATCCATACTGGCTCATGGTGATGACAAATTTCAACCACAGATGGAGTATGTAAAGTCACTTGTGGGGCGAAGTGTATAAAGGTACCTAACATGTACAAGGTTATTTGGAAAACATTAATAACCTCACAGGACTATATTATGTGCCTTGATTATGTGTCGGAAATGTTCAAGCTATCATGACCTAATATCAATAGTTATGGAGATATGCGACATCAAAGTTTGCATTTTTTTTCAATATCTGACTTATTTTTTGTAAAACGTTGCACTGTCATTACAGTAACTTATATCGATTACGGAAAATTCATTCGTTTCAATATAAGTTAAATAAAATGATAAAAACCCCGAAAATTTTCCAATTGGAATGGTTTCCAATTGGAATTCGAGGGTTTTTATTATTTTATTTGACTTGTATTAAAGGGAATGAATTGTTTATATTCGATATAAGTTACTGTAATGATAGTCCAACGTTTTACAAAAAATAAGTAAAAAATATTGAAAAAAAATGCAAACTTTGATTTCACATATCTACATACCTATTGGTCATGATAGCTTGAACATTTTCGACTCAAAATCAAGGCAGGAATATAGTCCTGCGCGGTTATTAATGTTTTCCAAATAACCCTGTATACAACTCTAAAAATTTGATGGATGTGGCAGTCAAGCAGGCTAGAAATGGTAAACGTTATATTGTGTAAAGTGGTAACTTGAAGTCAGCCGTGCGATAGATCGTAAGCCCAATAAAGACCATAAAATAAAAAGATGTAACCCTGTAAACGAAAAAAAGACTTCCATACCTACTTTCCCATACAAAAAGCTTCGTCTCTATGAGACATCTATAATATATGTATGTTACTGATAGTTTGCAATGCCATTCTCTTTCTTGAATGTATCGTCTGCATAATTCAAGCCCCACTGTATGACTGAACGCGGTGTAGGTACATGTAATTGTCGATTGATTACAATAACCCGGATAATGAAGGGTAAAAAACGAACAAGTTGTTGGTATAAAAAGTAAACGCTGGGTCTAAGGCCCGGTTGTTTCAAATTCGATCAAAGTAAGCGTAGAGTTTAAACTGAAATTTTACGTTCTCCACCAATCAGACGATCCGTTTTCGTAAAAATCTATGCTTTTATCGACCGCTTACTTTGATCGAACTTGAAACAACCGGGCCTAAGCGTGCTCAAACAATATTTTGAGAATATGTCATCCACCTGGATTTCCGATGTAATTCACCCCGTTTTATGCACCCGTTAGTTAGCTGTGTTAAAACTATGTATATGTGGTAAATTTTGAAAATTGATCTATAAAAAGTAAATGTAATAAAAAAAACTAACCCATAAAACCAAGTTTTTATTATACTCTTTTTCTCATTTATATTGTTTCAAATTTGATTGAAACAGTTTTCGCGCCTACCGCACGTCTCGGGCTCATTACTTATTTGTATTGATTCCAATTCGAAAAAACCATTATAATTTCGAAAAATCCAAAATTATACTATAATTATTAAATTTTTTCAAACGAAAATTTGTTAGATCATTTTTATCGTCGCCACGAGTCTGCCTGCGAAGTTTCAGCTCGATTGGATCACGGGAAAGGGTTAAAAATCGATGCAAAGCCGACAAGCAGACGCTACGAGTTAAAAGAAAGGGAGTAATAAGGTACAATTAGTAAATTAAGTAACCGCTATAGAGACATTTTGTGCTTTATCCGCTGGTTTTAGACTAGCTTTATAAGTACCCACCCCACCCTAATATTCTGTATCCTAAGATAGAGTTACAAAGCGTATAGTATATTTGTTTTAGGAAAGTGTATGTTAAATATGCTACGTACAGAAATGAAAATATGCATTAGCTTCCTGATTTTGTTTGCTATAAGTTCAGTGTGTTTATTCCACTTAAGGAATTCGTCCACAATAACACCTAGATATTTTATGTGAGATGCATTTTCTATCTCACGTACCTACTTGTAGCTGAGTAGTAACTTCGGATTCATGAGCTTTTATAGTAGTACAGTTGCCGGCAAACTTCATGAAATTCTTTGGCTAGGTGGGGGAATGCGCAGAAGACGAAATTTGGGTCTCGTTGGTAGAAAGGTAGATGCGCAAACGTCCCCCCACTACGCCGCAGAATTTCAAGATGTTTGCCGGCTACTGTAATGTGGTACAATTGCCTCGGTTGCCTGGCTAAGGTTACACTAAATCTTAAATATTTGGCTTTGTTAGTGGTTAATAAGTTTTTATCTAGCCAAGTTATGTATGTTATTACTTTTTACTAGATCTTTACTATATTTTTCCTTCTTATATATCTTATTTATACTTATATATATATATGAATATATATATATATAGATATATATATATATATATATATCTATATATATCATATAATATATATATATATATCTAATATTATATATATATTATAATACAACTGCTCTAAAGCTGCAAAAATTAAAATAATACGATTGTTTATTAACTTTCCTTATCTGCTAAACGTGTATAGAGCAGGGTTTCCCAAACTATGGGTCGCGAGCGAATATTAGGTGGGTCGCAGTTACAATACTGTGCACCTCTTGTCCGGGTCATGTCATGTTTATTGTAGAAAACGAAGTGCAATCAGATGTCAATGTAGTGTCTGCATTGTTACTCATTTAACAAAGTTGAAAAATAACTTTAACACTTACTTCGAAGAAGGGATCAAAATGTTCGACAGGATAAACTTTATTTGTAATCCACTTCAAGACAACATACTAACTGAACTATCAACAAAAGAAAGTGAAGAGCTTATTGATTTATTGGAAGATACGTCGCTGAAAAATACTTTTAATCGCAAGCAATCAGAAAAATTCTAGTTTTTAGTTGCTGACATTTATCCCTGATTGTCTGACGAAGCCATGAAAGTCCTCCTCCCCTTCACCACCTAATACTTATGTGAAGTGGGATTTTCTGCCATGGTTTCTATTGAGACTAAATACATAAATAAATTGGACGCATTGAATTCACTGCGATTAAAAAAAGTGACTAAAATCGAAGTCGACGCTAATGCTGTTATGGCAACAAATGCATCCTTACCATTAAAATATCACATATTAATATTTTTCGCAATGAAAAATTTCGATTATATTTGGACGTTTTTCTTAATTGAACAGTCTTTCGCATAGTTACAATGTGTATTGGGACTATGTGAGACAGGAGGTGGGTCCCGAAAATTGAATTTTTTTTGGTGGGTCGCGGTCCTGTCAACTTTGGGAACCACTGGTATAGAGATACATCTGTTCTATATCTACAAAATTGCTTAATACCTTTAGAGACTATATTATTTCAAATTGCCTGCTACACATATATATAAATAATATCGTATGTGGATTATGTTTATTGTGTTACTTATCCATTTTCTTATTTTTAGTTTTCTCTTCTCTTTTTTTTTTTTTTTTCTTATTCTTTATTATTTATTTCATGTTTTAATCTGTGATGATGCTTTTTATGTCTAAAATATAATTTAAAATAACTGTTACACAGCTACAAAGCTACACCGACACTCAGGAACGTGCCCAAGGGCCAGTTTAGTGGCGATTAAAAAAATCAAGTTAAAAAAAAAATATGTATATGTATGTAAATTTGGATTCGTAAAAATAATTTATTTTATTTTATTTGATTTATCCCCTTTTCTGCTTTCTTGTGTATTTCTACTCAAGCATCACCATTAAAATCAGGGCAGTATCATCAGCAAAGGTTGTGATATTACATTTACTTGGCTTTTGCATAGATCGTTAATACACATAATAAATAGTAGTGGACCCATAATGCTACCTTGCGGAACACCAAAATTCACATACATTTCTTTGCTAAGCTCATTTCCAATTTTAATCTTTAATTTTTAATTAATTTTTTTTAACCTTTAATTTTTAACCTTTAATTTAAATCTGTATGTTCTTAGGTTTTCACGGTCACTCAGATTCGAGTTCGGTTCGAGACAACATAAGCAAAAAAAAAGATTTCCGCATCATCATTTGTGTGTTTGCTTTCCTTTTCCCTTTGCAAGTTTCTTCTTATCCTCGCTAAAAATACACTTTTTTACGTTATTCATATTTCTATTTGCTTCTATAGCAGCAATTGCATCTTTGACAAGTGTGTCCGTAAGCACAGCAGATTTTATTTGACGTCTATTCGTTTGCTTCCCTTTTCTAGGTGGAGTCCCTTCAAGACTACCTCCTCGTATGCTAGATCGTACATTTTTCTACTAGCCATACCCCTATTAGTCTTTCTAACATGTTTGTTAGGCATTCTGAAACAAAAAAGGATAGATATACCTACCTACCACGTCAAGCAGAAGTTGATAAAATATTTTATCAGAGTTTAAAAAGTAATCTAGGAGAGTTGTGACAGCCTGTCACATTTCATGCTATGTTCAATATAATTTATTATAACTTCAATTTTCAATTTCAATTTTCAATTTTCAATTTTCAATTTAAATTTTTATTTATTACATAATATGTACATTACAAACTTTATGTTCAATGCATACATATTATGAACTTACATCTAAAAATATACATATACACATATACCTACACACCCATATACACATATGTATACATACATACACATATACATATACATACATATATACACACACATATACATATTGTATATTAAAATAATAAATTATTATTAAACAATTAAAAGAGACCTGTACAATCTGGTCAAAGGTGTAGGAGAATCATGCTTCGGAAAACCCCCTCAGACACATGGAATATATCAATATCCAAAGCGATCTTGTTCAGCATAGCTGTAGCTTTTCCAACAGGCATAACCATCGGCAGGTTGGTCCTGTATATTGGAATGTGAAACAATCTATGCTGACGATGTCTAAGGTAAATATCAGGAACATACAAACCAATGCTTTGCATAATTTCAGTATTGTCGATCATACCGCGCAACAATCGATAAAAATGTGTAATCAAATAAATATTCCTTCTAGTCTCTAAATTATTGTAGCCAAGCATACCCTGGAGAAACTCGGTTGGGTAAAGCCAGGGATAATGCCCGTACTCTCTCATGTAGAGATATCTCAGAAACTTCTTTTGGACTTTCTCCACCATAAGAGAGTACTTGCTCTCATGTGGCCCCCAGATCATCGAGCCACTCTCGAGTCTACTCCGCTCCAAGGAGTTGTAAAGAGTTCTCAGTACGCGGGTATTCTCGAAAACCCTGGCAGTACGCAGAACAAATCCTAACATTCTCAGAGCGTTACCACTGATCGTCTCTATGTGATCGCGAAATGTCAGGTTGCTTACAAATCTAACACCTAGATCTTTAACATTCGATGTTCTTGTCAGATTTTGGTCGTTCATTTTGTAGCGAAAAAATAGAGTTTTTTGGGCCCTAGTGAAGGATGTAACCGAACACTTGGAAACATTAAACAAAAGTTTATTTCGTCTTCCCCATTCACATATATTTGATATATCTGTTTGGAGAAGATGAAAATCGTCCAAAGTTGACACCTTTAAGAAAAGCTTTAAGTCATCCGCAAATAACAGAAAGCGCGAGTTTAAAATTACATTTTTTATATTATTGATAAAAATCGAGAACAACAATGGACCCAGGTTAGAACCTTGCGGGACACCCGAGAAGGTATAGAAGCACTCTGACACTTCAAAACACGTGGCGAAACTTAAAATACAATATCATGCCATAAAGGTTGAATATCGGAGTAAAGGACGCAATATCAGAAACATAATACACAATGAATAATAATCAATGGAAATTTTAACTAAAAACTTACTTTTCGTGATTTTTTTTTGCCCAGGTGATGTACACTCACAACCACTCACAGTAAGACTCCGGTGCAAACTGCGTCAAATCATGCATCAAAAAAGCAGTAAATACGCGGTGTTACCATTTTGCTAACGCTCATAAATTTCGAGAAATTGTCTGTGTCACAACTCTCCTAGGTCTCCTCTACGTTACTGTCGATGTTTTTGCAAAAAAACGACATACCTACCTACCTAATTGTTGGATATTTGTTTTCAAAACAAAAAACACATTCATTCATTCGACATTTAATGCTGCGGTCAAAGTTGTATAGTTTCGAAACTTTTGCAGAACCGAAAATCGATAAAACATGAATGTGGGTAGGCACTTGGTTTTTTTTTCAATGCAGACGTTTTTTGGTTCGTATATCTTGATTTAGCTATAAGAAACCATTAGTTACATTTGTACCACTTTAAAAACAAATATTAATAATTTAATTTAACTATATGAAAGTATCTATTATCAAATATGTTTTTCATTTTCCCAGATATCGTATTATTGTATTAATAAAATTATCCGGCGTTATCTGTTCAGATCTGCAGTGTTTTAGCAGCTTCCTAAGGCCCGGTTGTTTCAAGTTCGATCAAAGTAAGCGGTCGAGCAAAGCATAGATTTTTACGAAAACGGATCGTCTGATTGGTGGAGAACGTAAAAATCTATGCTTTTAAAGAACGCTTACTTTAATCCAACTTGAAACAACCGGCCCTAAGTGAGCATCGGTTTCAGGTTTCAGACTTCACCGGACCTGTCCAGCTTGTCGGCCATGCATATTTACCTACCTACAGATTCCGCCTTGTATCTATCATCTGTCACTCCATTGCACGTGCTTGTTTTGTGACGTGAGATGTACCGTAAAATACGAGTTATTTCTTGTAATATATTACGTAATGTTTTGCTCTGGAATTCGTATCGTACTCTTTATGCACGTCTCCAGTGCGGTGGTGCGTCGGTCTTCCTGCGCTCTTGTATTATCGCAACTAGAAAAACGGGACCCGCCTCGAAACGGATTAAGGGCCCTCCACTTGTGTACACGTATAAACATATCGTTACATGTTTCATTATGCATCCTTCTAAAGCACTGTCACCACCAATTACAAAAATGCACCTACATTAATTGTTCTTCGCTACCACGTAGGTATTTCCTAAAAATTTTATGATTTCTAGAGTTCACTGTGGAACGGACAGGGTTGAGCCATGTAAAAAATGAGAACATAACATGACCACTATGAGCGGCGCGTGTCCACAATAAATCAGCCGCTACATACAGAAAATTGCATTGGAGACGAGGCGTGTATGCCGCTACTGAAAATCGGGTTGCCGCTCGGAGCGCGCGCAAGTCAGTGCCCAGCGGCTGTTGCCGCGACTGGAGAGGGGCCGCGCGCGCATACTGCTTCCAACTAGCTGTAGAACAACATCGTCCGGGCACTAGCCCTGAGATTGGCCCTTTGTTAAATGAATATGAAAAATACGGCCTGTTTGGCCGCCGATGTTATTTCCAGCTACAAGTGTCGATACAAATATGTGTGGAATTTGTATATGTTATGAAAATATTTTAAAAATATGTTGATGCCTTGTAAGAAGCAGCGCTTGGCGCCCCTTTTTTTGTATGCAATATTGTCATGTGCATTATGTTGAATCTCTGATGAGAAAAATGTATTGGAATTTTATGAATTTTTATGAATAAAATGGAAATAAATAATTTTTTATTTGGCACCTATTGGTGCGTGGACAAAGGTTAGAAGTTTGAGCCGAAGGGATTCTTCCGCGATGTAACGCCCCAAAGTAAAGTATGTGTGTGGCACGCGGTACCCGCGATGTTCGCCAACACTAAATGGGCATGAGTGTGGCACGCAATATTCGCCAACACGGGAGACGAGTCTCGCTGCAGAGGGTCTCGTCTCTTTCTTTCCGCCGTTGAATCCGCCGACGGGCAAATAAATGTTTTTTGAATATTCAGAGATTTTACAAACTTACCTGACCGGCTATAACTTCTAACGCCTAGTACTCAAATTCCGAGCCCCCGTCTGAGATGCGTATATGGGATACCCTCCACGGGGGCCCGAAGGCCTGCACCGGGCGCCATCGTGGAGATGGTCATCATGAAATAAATGAGTACTGGAAGACCGTGAGAAAAATTTTGTATTTTTCTCGATTTGGAAACGGTAGACGCCTGTTTTCGGGCCCACGTCGCGGTAAGCTCGCGCACACGGCTCGCCGTGGAGAATATTAAAAAGTTGAATTTTTAATCGACAATCAGAGCGGCTTACCGTGGACGAATTCCTACTTATGTAGTGTCATTGCATTCCTTTACTGAATGCCTGTCTGGAAAATGTATTTTTATACATGTGGAATGATATAGGCGCGCCTGAGAGTGAAATAAAAAATTGGTTTTTGGCGCTTTTTTGAATGCCTATAACTCAGTAAATATTTACCTGAAATATTTGGAATTACTGTTAAAATGAGCGCTTGCATGCGCAAATTACATTTGTCATAGCAAAACTTGTAAAAATGCTGTTTTTGATTTTTTATGAATTTTTGAAAATTTGAGCCGTTTGTGGCGAATTTAATTTTAGTTTTTTGGGCCTTGTATGACCCAGCCCGTCCAAATAACTGTGTTATTATCATCTGCTAGGTCTGTTATTACAAAATAACACAGTATTAGTCTCTTGGGAGCTAAAATGCATTTTTTATGAATTAATTTGTATCTGTCATATGAAATCTGCCGCGCGGTGAAATTGTGCAACCGCGAATGACGTAGTTCACCGCTCGGCCGCTGGGAGCGCTGCGGCGCCTTCCCAGAATTACGCAATCTCATTGGTTTCTGTAACATGCTATGACGCAATCTTGTGAAATTTTGAATTTGGTATAAATAAAATGCATTTTTTGAGCGAGTACCACAGATACGCCACTCGCGTCGGTACGAGAATCGCTATTTGGACAATCTTCTTGCTGCCTTTTCTTTCTGACCCCTGCTCACCTACTTTGGACTCTGCTTTCTTGGATTTTTGTGACCACTGCTTTCTGACTTGGACTTCGCTTCGGATTTTTTCTTCGACTTTAATACGATAAAAGCACTACTTCGGCGTTTGACTTCTGGCATATCCACGGACTACGAGCTTCACTGCAAATTCTGGTGGCGATCTCTGCCCCACCAGCGAAGACTACTGAGCCGCATAAAAAAAGGTGTTCCCATCCGGAACACACTGGATAGCAGCATTCATCCAGCGATTATTTATCTTAATTTATTTTCAATTAAACTATTGCTAACTAAATAGTAAGGCTAATGAAATTTAAATTTTTTAGACAATTCGCGGACTAACGCGCCAGGATGCAGCATCCACTGGCGCTTATGGAGCACACCATCACACTAGTAGACACTGCATTTAATAAATACCTACAGACTAATATATATGTACTTATTTATCCCTATTGTGACGCTTTCTTCTGCTAATATTCTCACGGCCATAGAAGATAACGCTTTTGAAATACACTTTTAAACTTAACTATTAACTCTCTCCGGAAGAATAGAGCAACACAATAAAATTATCGAGTCATTGTTTCTACGGATGTTATTGTGCGATTCTTAATACATTTTCACACAACTAGTGCGCTTAATATAATAGAACAGCAATGTATCATATAACGATTGTTGACGTGGTGGCTAAAATACTTTTGTTTTCGTGAATCCTATGGGTAAACACGTTTTCTCGATTTTCTATTATTTGTTTATGCAAAAAGAAAAAGTGAAATTTTCCTGTCATTTAGGTAAGTAGGTACCTATTCAAATAATTTTAGGCTAATGAGATATTTATCGAAAGGAATAACTGAAAACATTTTTTTTTTAAACTTAAACAATTGTCGAAATCTACACATGGTTCAATATTATGGCCTAGGACCGTATTGGCCGTAAACGCTTATTTTTCAGAGCAAAATTCACAGAAAAAAATATCAGTTTCCACTCCTGAGCATTCTTCATGAGCCCATAGCTTACAACATGGGCATTGAATCCATGATTCGCCCCTGTCGTCCATATAACAGAGAGAGTCACAATACAAGCACTTCGCGTCAGAAACACTGCGTCTATCAAAACTGTCCTACGGTTTAGGTTTAGGTTCGTCAGGTCGAATCCTTAAATTCTACGTTCTGATCTACACTTGAAGGTTGTTCTTATAATATCCTATCCTTTTTAGTTTATCTTTAAACGCAGCAAGTATAACGATTTTTTTTTAAATTGCGATTTTTCTTTTTATAGATTTTGCATTAAATACGGATAGTACAGGCTCCAAAGGTACTTGAGTATGTAAAATAAGAGGAGCGCATTCTGACAATTGATATAAGTTCAAAAAAGCCTATATAGGCCGGGAGCTGGTGGACTGGAGTGTGCATCATATGAGGACCGCATTCTGGCAATTGATCCAAGTTAACAATAGCTTATAGATTAACAATATGAATGTTGCCAGAAACCTGTTGGTACAATTTTTTATATACCCCCCTCCCTCTACGCAGCAAACAAATCGCTTGAGTAGGGGAGGGGGGGCATATTGGGGTAGCGGGGCATAGCGGGAATCCTTATCACAGCTCGAACCAAACGCCTTGCAATGTTTCAAAGGGCTCGCTTTAATTGGTCGTCAGTCGGCACGTGACCTTCACATGCGATCCACGCCATTTCGACAGCCGTTTATGCTGTATAAAAAAAGACTAAAAAGCAGTGTTTTAGTGAAATTTCACTAAAAAATTAAACAGCAATTATTTCTCGAACTCAATTATATATAATGGTGTTTAATTTTTCGTTTAGTAGCATTACCTTCTGGGTTTCATAATTAAAAAAACAAGATTGTCTATGAAAAAGTTGTCTATAGTTGTCTATAGTTGTCAGTTGGTGTTTTGTTGTTAAAGTAACAATGGGGCATAGTAGGGTATCGTTTGAAAGATACCCCACTTTGCCCCCTTTTCAGACAACTAAAATAACTTTTTTTAAAGACAAACAAATTGCTTTTTTTTTTTTCTTTTCAGTCAATATGGTTCGCACATATAAAAGGACTGCAGATCAGCATTCATGGTCTATGGAAGGAATGAAAAAAACTACAAGGTAGGTGTAGGTACAAAGTGTCGTGTCGGGAGAAATGGGCTACAAGAAAGCAGCCACTTTACACAACGTTCCAGACTACACTAAAATGGTATGTTTCTAAATATCGAGCTAATCCAGATGATAGTAAGTTTCAAAAGAAATTGGGCCATTTAAAAACTTTTTGAAGTGAAAAAAACACTCTACGCTCAGCTGCACTATTCGGAAAAGCTTTTGTATCTGCAGCAACTATGAAGACTGCTATTAATGCATATAGAGCCACAGGTATTGGGCCTATGAATAAGGATGTATTTACTGATGCAGACTTTGCACCCGCGGAAACTTCAGACAATCCTAAACCTGCTCAGATATCTTTAGTCGATAAAGCCATATTGCAGGATGACAACACGCCATATCGACAAGAACTTATAGAAGTTGAGCCTACCGAAAAGACGCCACTCAGACAACCAACCCTAACAAGGGAACTTTCTCCACAAGCTGGTTGTTCTTGGTGACTAATAGACTCTCGTCTTTTACAACAACTCCAGAACAAATAATGCCACTGCCCTAGGAGAACAGAACAAAAAAGAATCACTAAGCGAAGAGCGAAAACAGCAATCATTACAGAGTCGTCATATAAAAATGAACTTGTGGCCTTAAAAAAGGCCACAGAATTAAAAGAAAAAAATAAGAGGGCATCTAAAGATTTGGAATTTAAATCGGATATACAGAAAAAGAGAAAGCTTCTCAAAAAGAAAGGCAAACGTTCCTTGGAAGATGATGACGATACTGAATGCATATACTGTGGCTACTTGTGGTCAGAATCAACAAAAGGATGGATTCGTTGTCTAAAATGTTCTCGTTGGGAACACTGCTCTTGTGCAGGAGAAGATGACGAAGATGACCAAACTACTCATTTATGTGCAATGTGCGTGAACGATTAAATTATTTTTAAATGTTAATTTACAGAAGCAATATATTTAATTAGTAAAGTTGTTTTGTTTGTTCTTTTGTTTCTATAGTTTTAAAAGAGAAGTTTGTGATGATAAGAAGGTTCTTATTTGTACCAAATTTTTGTAGTTCCGTTTGGCTTAGATAATAAAGACTATTAAGTTTGGAATCTATATTTTTATTTTCTAACTTTGACTACTCCACTATGCTCCATAGATTACCCCACTTTACCCCCATATAGGGGGCACAGCGGGGCAAATGCCATTTTACATTTATGTATTCACATATCGTAGATTTATTATCGTAATCGTGAAAAATATATCCATAGTCGTTCGCAATGCATTAAACCGTGATATTGAGTCAAAACTTGTTGTTTAATCATAACATTTTACCTTGTATTTCGGTTCATTTTGGAAGGTTTTTGGCATTAAAACACCACGCTTGCCAGACGGGTTGGTGAGTTTTAAATCAGAGTAGAAAAGCTCAAATGCACGATCCATGGAGAGATCCATGCTTGGAGTAAGCCTAAGAGATAGAATTAAAAACGACGAAATTAGGCGCAGAACTAGAGCAGTGGATATCATGGATCGTGTAGCGAAGCTAAAATGGCAATGGGCAGGACACGTTGCAAGACAGGATGCTACAAGATGGCCTCCCAGAGTTCTGAAATGGAGACCTTGGGAAAATAAAAGAGGCATCGGAAGACCTCAAAAGAGATGGGCCGATGATATTGTCGCTGTGGGGGGAAAGAAATGGTTACAATTAGCCAACAGCAGGGAAGAATGGAAAAATAAGGAAGAGGCCTATATCCAGCAGTGGAAAGACGAAGGTTGATGAAGAAGAAGAAGAAGAATTTTACCTTGTAGGTATGCTTGAGTCTTAAATACCCACTATGCCCCCCCCTGTCCTATAGGCTTTTGAACTATTTTAATGATTATTTTAGTGTCATTAGTTGTTTTTTAAAAATAATTAAAGGTATTTAGTAGTGTTGCACCGAATGTGGGTTCTGCCGAATGTCGAATTCGGCCGAATGTTCGGTTTAAATATGTGCCGAAGCCGAAATTCGGCCGAAGTTCGGTCGAAATTTCGCGCACTTTTGCCCGATGAACAGGTCAGATCGCCATCGCGAAAACACGTTTAATTTTTTTTTTTTAAATTTAAAGACTATCGACAGGTCAGAATGACCCTAATGGATAGTCATTTAGGACAAGGAGATTAGTACAGTTACAATTTACGATAATACATTAATACATTATACAATATAAGTACACTACAATAAGTGATTACAAGATGAACGAAGTTCACATTCTCCGCACGACATAATAGGCATGTAGGCTCCCAGGTCAACTAAGCGCTTGTTCAGACACAGCGGGAACCGTTCAGTTTCAGAATCGCATGAGATCCGTGCGGGTCTCATTTACCTAGGTTTGTATGTGATCGTTCAGACACAATCGTGCGGTTAGTCAACCGCTGCGGTGCCCGCAACCCAACCGCTAGAAAATAGACCCGCACGGCGCCCGCACGATCCTATTACTATGGACTAAGCGCTTGTTCAGACACAGCGGGAACCGTGCAGTTTCAGAATCGCGTTTCAAAACATGCGATTTGTGTCATCTGTTCACACAGCCGCGGTTAATAAGCGATTTGTGCGCGCGAAAGTGAGTGAGGTGAGCGAAAGGAGTGAGGTTCGAACCCGCAACTTTTGGATCACGAGGCGAGTGTCCTAACCACAAGACCAACAAGCTACTCTATATTATTATTAATATAAATATTAATCAATAAGTCAGAAAATGTGTACCCGCGCTTTGTGGCTATAAAATTTTTGTTTTGGTTGATTTCCGAAGAATCCGTCTTACACGCTCAAACTATTTTCGGTAACTGTTTATTTACTGTGTTTTTTAATTAATTAAGTGGTACTACGTAATTCTGGATAGTTGTTAAAGAATATTATATATTAAAATTGATTATTTTATTTTATTAAAGCATGTATATTGTTGATACTTGATGTAGTTTCTTTTCTAGAGAATAAAAAATATGATCCATTCACACTTTACCTATTTACTTATAAATCAACATTTTATCTAGATTTCATTTTAAATTAAATTTCTTCACACTTTTCCATTTCTTATTTAAATCCTACTTATTTAATATTTACAAATGTGAAAGTTTAGAGGGTTGGATGAATGTTTGTTACTCAATCACGCCAGAACGACTAAACGGATCTGGATGAAATTTGGCACAGAAATAGATTATTGTCTGGAAAAGAATACTTTTATCCCAGTAATACCTAGGTTTTTGTAGGATGAGATCGAAGTCTACGCGAACGAAGTCGCTGGCAAAAGCTAGTTAATTAAAAAGCTACCAAAGTTCGGTAGATATAATGAAATTCGGCAGATATAACGAAATTCGGCAGATTTAAACGAAATTCGGCCGATGACGAAGTTCGGTAAAAGTTGCCGATGTTCGGCTATACCGAATGTGAAACGAATTTCGGTGCATCTCTAGTATTTAGGCTTTCTCTCGTTAAATAATTTATTTAACAATAATTAACTTATGATTTTTTAATTAATAATTTCTATTTTAATTTCATTTGACAAACTTTTATTACCTTTAATTATTAAAAAAAACCAACTAATGATGATAATAAAATAATCATTAAAATAGCTCAATAGCGTGTACTCGATCGATTTACTTGCTGCGTAGACGGAGGGGATATAAAAAAATTGGACCTAAAAGGTTTCTGGCAACATTATTTTTTTTTAAAAGAGATGCGAACACGGAATACGTGGCAAATCAATATTTTTTTTCATCTATTTTCAAAGTCAGCTAAATGCCTGTGCTATGAAAATAGGACTAACTTGCTAGTCAGGAGTGAGGTTCGAACCCGCAACCTTTGGATCACTAGGCGAGTGTCCTAACCACAAGACCAACAAGCTACTCTATATTATTATTAATATAAATATTAATCAATAAGCTTTTCTGAACTAGAATCAATTGTCAGAATGCGGTCCTCATATTTTGCATACTCAAGTCCACCCAGCTCCCGGTCTAGGAGGTAATGCACCGTTCCGGCGGTAACGCATATCCGCCACGTTTCGTAGAATTCGTAGTTGTAATTTATGGTAAGGGGAAGAAGGGGCGTTTGTTTTGTGGAGCATATTTTGGTCCTCATATTTTGCGTACTCAAGTCCACCCAGCTCCCGGTCTAGGAGGTAATGCACCGTTCCGGCGGTAACGCATATCCGCCACGTTTCGTAGAATTCGTAGTTGTAATTTATGGTAAGGAAAAGAAGGGGCGTTTGTTTTGTGGAGCATATTAATATAGCATATTAATATATAACGATGTATACAATTTGGTCCAGGCCGGATGTGGATATTTCGTCACTATATTTTCGTCAGTCAAAAAGAGTAATTATGCAATTTTTTAATACAACACTCATTTATACCAGGGGGAGTGGATCATGCCTATGCTTTGCGCAGAATTTTAAAGAGTAATTGTGCAAAATTCAACTTCAAACACAATGATATAGGGGACAAAGGGTGAAATAGTGAGGAAGAGGGGGGTGGTGCCTATATTTTGCGCCGGGTCCTAAAGAGTTGACGATAGTATCTAAGTCAACGGGTATATAGAGCAAAGCATTTAATAAGAGCAGGGAGACAGTCATTGAGTTTTAATAGAGAGTCTAATTATTCGTCTTCTTCTTTACGCTCTTTAAATCGGGCCTAAGCACTCTTCCACCGCTCTGTCCTGCGGTCTGTCGGTCACTTTAAGCCACTGATAGTTCCATATTATTAGCTTTTTTCTCGTAATAGGTATAGTAATCGTATAAGTAAACGATTATGATATTAGTATAGTATAATTGGTTTTAGTAGTAGTGAAATATAAAACGCGATCGACCTTTTTGAACCAATATTCAGTAACTGTTTTAATATAAAGTTTTTCGAAAAGCCTTCAGGCATCTCTCGAGGCAGCTTTGGGTTGCGGAGGGAAATGACAGATGTTACTCGTTCTGTATCATCAAAATCATGAAAGGAGCAATATTAACAGATCAAAGACTGAGAAACCAATATTAGTTTTTAATAAATATTAAATAGCCATAAACGGGGTTTTTATATCGAATTTATAAACAATTAGTATTACCTACTAGTTGAAAAAATATTTTTTTAGATATATTAAAGTGATTTTTGAATTATGCATATGATATATACAAGGAGATTGTAGGGGCGTGCAGTGGGAACATTGAAGCATGACCTTTACGTAACCATATATTACTAAAAAAAACATAGGTACCTATATCACTTTTTATAAGACGTTACACTTTTTAAGAGTATTAAGTTTGACCTTTCTATAATTGTTTCAAAATTTACAAGCCCGTATATTTTTTAAAAGAAGTCAAATGTATTGGGACCAGCCGTGGAACCAGACCGTGTACCTAGAAACTTACATAAGTTTATGTCTATACATATCCACTATAACTGTATTCTTAATACTAAGAATAGAGTTATAGTAAGTACTAAGATCAAGCGACCCGAATGTAGCGATTGCATTACAAATACATCTAGGCTGGAGTCACATAGATATATTGTGACCTCATTCGGAGTTGAATACGGAACCAGCGGTATGATATTATTGAATGTATCAACAAATAAGGAACTTTGTCCCAAATTAGAACATACTCGTATTCACATGCGAGGGCAGATTGAGGAGACGAGTTTACGCGCTTTTGAGAGGAATCTTCGAAATCAGTCTCACGTATGTAGGCACGCCATAAAACTCCGTAAAGTAAAGCAGCTCGCAATTAGATGGCAACGGGACCGACGGCATTGCATTGCAATTGTGAATCCGCCTCCATAACGGCTTAGGAAATAAGGGCTTGATGGGAAAGATACCTCACTGATTTTTTATCGGCCGGATGGTTGCTGGCGGAGGCAGCTAACGGCATTCTCGCGGAGAACGAGTAAGGAGAGCCGGCGACAGCCTGTGATGATATTGGCTTATTTAAATCGATATTGATGAGAAGCTTATACTGGAATGGTTGTCTACTAAAGTTTATAATAAAGAGAAGCTTCACAACCCGTTAAATATTCTGTTATTATATGTTTACCGGGTAAGTAGGTGCGAAACGTAGAGGTATGCCGCGCATGTGACGCGTGCTTTACCTTTATTTTGACTGAATCGGACGAATCGCAAGACGCGGCCGTTAGCAGCGAATCTGGCCAATGAAAGGCGTCCTGAGATGGTAGACTTTTACGAGACACGCAAGTTGGAATCAAGGATGGCGGGAGAGGGAGACTATATTTAGCGATACAAATTGGGGAGCGCACGGGAGTTTTCAGCTTTGAAATCGGCCGAAGGCCTTGTCGAAGGAAGAAAAAATTAACAGGACCGAGGAAAAAGCCGGAGGTTGATAATAATTCAAAGGAGATTTGGAACAGTGAACAGATAAGCATTTCCAATATTAATTATTTCTATTGCCTTTTATGTGTATTCTATTTAGAACTTTATATTACTAAACGCGCATCAGATCTAATATAAAATAAATCGTAATTTTGCGGCTGGTGATAATCCAGCCGGTGATTTTTCATAATAATTATGTAATTTTCAAATACGTCGCGGCCAAACGGAAGTATCTTTATGCAAAGGAATTTTTGTATTATCTATACTGGCGATTGAATACACAGATTTCTATATGATTTGCCTAGTAGCAGTATGATAATTGTTGTATTGCGGGGGTGGTGCACAGTCCGGTCTTCAGCTAAGGATCACATTTATATTATCTATTACGGTTAATTATTTTTTACTATCGAAATGTATTATTTTGGGAATATTTGAGATCGCGAATTATGTGTAATTAATATCACGGTTGTCAGTGTGATATAAATTCAAATCGTACGAGAAATTTCCTCCAAATAATATATTTTAAAATGCATCTGGATTTTATATTTATTTTATTGTAACATGAATGTGTGGTTTATTGGACTCGTTACATGTTTGTATTGCGTATCATTAGGCAATCGTTTTAAACACGATTTTTTCCTATAAAGTTCCTATAAAGACGTATTTCGAATTGTATATATTGTATCTATTTAGATTTAGTCGCATTTATTAATTCTAGTAAGAGTTTTCGTATTGATGCTAGGCTTCATTATGAGACGAGAATAGTTCAAACGGGGTCGCGTTTAATATTTATTATTCCGGATTTAAAAGGAGATTTGGAGCGGTATGAAAATAAATAAAATTAAAATATTATTAATTATTTGGAATAGCGTTTTACTTGATAAAATTGCAGAGGATGTTTACGAGTGTCGCATTTTAATGTTTGTGCAATATGGTTTGCGCTAAAATTTATTCTGCTTCGAATACAAGATATTATTTACAGGTCAGCCTGGCATATGAATAAAAATTGTTATACTACCGCCATCTAGCGAACTCAAACATGACTGTAATAATAATTATCTTTCGATATATTGCTACGCCTTTTTAATAATACATGGTTGCATTTTATAGTGATTGTCAGACGTACGTATTTAGGGGGAAGGGTTTGTTCAGGGGTAGTTAACCTTCGGTCTTCCGTAATCGCGATAGTTATTCATATGACATTGTTTAGGTTAGATTCTAGTTTGAAGAAAACACCACAGATGGTGCGATATTCTAATTTGATTACGTCCCACACGGGACGGCATCACGTGACCTTGACCGGACGGCGCGCCGCTCCGAGGTACGCATTTGGAGATCTGGTTTGGTGGAGATTTGGAACAGTATGAAAATAAATACCATAGTTATTTACTTATATGACAGATTGTTTTGTTTTATTCATTTAATATAAATAATATCATATTTTTACGGGTCACCATAGTTAGTTACTTATATGACAGATTGTTTTGTTTTATTAATTTAATATAAATAATGTCATATTTTTATGAGTTACCGTAATTATTTATGTATATGATTTTATTATTGTGAGTGAAGCAACGAATACTACTTTCGCGAATGCGAGTGTTAAGCTTACTATTCGGTGAA
This sequence comes from Agrypnia vestita, assembly GCA_016648135.1. Lineage (NCBI taxonomy): Eukaryota > Metazoa > Arthropoda > Insecta > Trichoptera > Phryganeidae > Agrypnia > Agrypnia vestita. The sequence continues at coordinate 381,052 of JADDOH010000392.1, read as the reverse complement.
TACGAATGCGAATATTTCCACCAGGTGGGGGAACTTAAACATACTTGTAAATATAATGCCTAATGTATGTAATTGTAAATATAATGTAAACCTTGATGCAACGAATACTACTTTCACGAATACGAATGTCAGGCCTACTAATCGGTGAATACGAATGCGAATATTTCCACCAGGTGGTGGGACTTAAACATACTTGTAAATATAATTACCTTGATGCAACGAATACTACTTTCACGAATACGAATGTCAAGCCTACTATTCGGTGAATACGAATGCGAATATTTCCACCAGTCGGCGGGACGCAAGCATACTTGTAATTATATTGTTTATGTCTGCATGTGATATCACTATACGGCGTAGATGAACTAGTTTGAAGGGGTTTATGTCCTGCATGTGTTTGGCGTAGAGGGAATAGTCTTTTTGTTTCTAGGATCCAATACAGTTTCACAGGTGCTGATATTAAAATATATATACAAGGAAAACACTATTTTGGGAATCATTAACTGGATGACAGATATTGAAGCACACATACACACAAGGAGGGCGTTATGTTAAATACATGACTGGAAAGTTGTTATTGGAAAACACAGGCGCTACTAGAGGATATGGACAGTTTGCAGAGAACTTCAACTTCTATCAGCTAAGGACCTTTTACTATTACTATTCTTTCGCCTTTTGTATAACCGTGGATGAACTAAATTGAAGGGGTTTACGTCCTGCATGTGCTCGGCGTAGAGGGAATAGTCTTTTTGTTTCTAGGATCCTATACAGTTTCACAGGTGCTGATATTAAAATATATATACAAGGAAAACACTATTTTGGGAATCATTAACTGGATGACAGATATTGAAGCACACATACACACAAGGAGGGCGTTATGTTAAATACATGACTGGAAAGTTGTTATTGGAAAACACAGGCGCTACTAGAGGATATGGACAGTTTGCAGAGAACTTCAACTTCTATCAGCTAAGGACCTTTTACTATTACTATTCTTTCGCCTTTTGTATAACCGTGGATGAACTAAATTGAAGGGGTTTATGTCCTGCATGTGCTCGGCGTAGAGGGAATAGTCTTCTTGTTCCTAGGATCTAATACAGTTTTACAGGTGCTGATATTGAAATATATATACAAGGAAAACACTATTTTGGGAATCATTAACTGGATGGCAGATATTGTAGTACACACACACACACAAGGATGACGATATTTTAAATACATGACTGGAAAGCTGTTATTGGAAAACACATACAAGGAGAACATCATTTGAAGGCGTTACTAGAGGATATGGACAGTTTGCAGAGAACTTCAACTTCTGTCAGCTAAGGACCTTTTACTATTACTATTTTTCTTGTCATTTGTTGAACGTGGTACTTGTATGCAAAATTTAAACATATTGAAAATTACAATTGAAAAGAATCTAAACATTGTAAAATTTGCTAATGAAAGGAAAGAGGTCGGGATTCATTGACGCTGTGATGATCAATACGTTGTGACACGCCAGGTGGGCTACCACATGGGCAACTTAACGCATACCTTATAATAGAGAGGCTACGGCTCAAGAATATGCGGTTGTTTCCTATAGCTCGGCGTCGAGAACTCACCCGTAACACGCTGGTGGGAAGCATCTCAGCGATTGATCGTCGCGGGGCTATTGATTTCAAACCTCTATGTTCTGAATGCAGGAGTGACAGCTATTTCTCCATCATGTACATTCTAATTTATACTGTACTAAAATAGTTTCATCACCCATCACCAATTTGATTGTCGTGACTGACAGAATTGATTATGAAAGGAGGGAGATCGGGGTTCTTTTGCATCGTGGCGATCAAAGTGTCGTGACACGCCAGGTGGGCGTACAACATGGGCAGCTTAACGCATACCATCCTTATAATAGAGAGGCAACGACTCAAGAATATGCGGCTGTTTCCTATAGCTCGGCGTCGAGAACTCACCCGTAACACACTGGTGGGAAGAATCTCGATGCTTGGTCGTCCTCGGTGTCATCGAATCCAGATCTCCATGGTTATATCTTGAATAGAAGCTGATTTATTTGAACGAGTATCCTGATCGGGAATGCAAGCTGACACCTCACCATGACACATCATTCATCATCTTTACTATACTGCTGTATATCAGGAGCCTTTCGGAGCCCTTCTCCTCTGGCACAGGACATACATATCAGGAACCACGCAATTAACCATAATATTCACTCTGGAATACTTTAATATCTCTAGTCAATTAGACTACACCGTGGGATCATTCACAGCTATACTATCTCTTTAATATCTCTAGTCAATTAGACTACACCGTGGGATCATTCACATCAACTATAATTGGCGATGCTAACATGGCTCTGTCTGACGCACTCAGGGATGAGTCTTTTCCAGCCACCCAGTTAGTTCATTCAGCCCTTTAATCAGCAGTAAACATAATAATAATCCGGCCCATGTAGCCGCGACGTGGGATCCCCATCATTATACACCAGTCAATTTGACTGCCCCGCGGGACAATATACAAACCTTAATATCAGACGCGGGATTTCTTCCTGATATGTTTGTCGCCAAGAGGACGAGGACGCTGAATGGATCCCAGCAGAGGCAACAGAGTCTCGGGTTGGTTTTGGTCTGCTTAGTGTGGGGGTTATGTCTAAACAGGAGTTAACCACCGGATGCGGCGATGCTCTGGGGCCGTATCCCCCTAGGGGGCATCTAGAATCCACGCTTGAACAAAAGTGGTTGGACACTTCTTAAATTTTGCTTATAAAGCTGTATCTTCCATTCCCTTTAATCTTTAGCGCATGCCGTTAACTTGGCAACGATTGTATTGTTTTATATTTCAGTATTTTAACCCTGGTGGTATTATAGTTATGGCGGTACCATGTAAGGAAGTTTTGCTACTAGCGTTTATTCCTCGGCTACGCCGCATATAATTGGCTTTTAGGCCGACTCAGGACGTGGACGATATCGGCTATCTCTCGTATAGGCGAAACTGTAGAATTCTAGAACGGTTTCTAGAAGGGCCCAAAGTAATTTCGGAAATATGTTTTATGTCTCTGGCATTTCGTCTATAAGTGTTTGAAGATAATACGTGGATTTCGTGTCGATAGCGGTTAGGCGTTCTATCAACTTTAGTAAATAAATCCGTTATGTTAATTACGAGTATGGATTAGTTACGTGCGTTTGTTATTTCCATAGTTAGGTAAGAATCCGTTCTATATTAGTCTAGTCGCGTTAATAAGAATACGAATCTCACCTATATCTCACATATCAAAAGATTTTTGAGAAAAAAAAAAAAAAAAAATTTTGGATAGCTACGAACACAACGGAGGGGGAATTTTCCTAACCACTAGATAGATCACGACTGGCCAATTTTGAAAATATAAATTCTTAACAAAAAAAAAAAATATTAGCTTTCATGTAAACATACTTCCGAAGTTCTAAGTCCGACTTAAGTTTTCATCTAGTAGCTTAAAGCATAAAGCGTGTGCTTAAAAGTCACAAAAGTCGTAATAAAGCTCAATTCGGTAGCTTAAAGTCTCAAGCTTTGGGCTTTACGTAAAACTTATATATTAAACTTTATAGTTAGGTATTTAGCTTAGGTAGCCAGGCAGGTTACGTTACAAGCCCCATCCTGCAACCAGCGCGTCCAGGACTGTGCTCAGAGAGACATTAGGTGCACCAGCAATAGGCGTAGATGGCAACTGCGATAAACTAATTGAACATAATTGATGAATGGGTTATGAAGAGGCATATCTGGCCTTAATTAATACAACCTGATATGTAACAGGTTTCTGCGGGTACCGAGATAACATATGTATCGATGTTTCGATATCGAAAATATTTATAATCATTTTAACGTGGAAGGCTCGGAGGCTCCCAGTAGAAAATGCACAATTTAACTGCATTAAAAATCTATTATTCTGTTATAAATATAAATAGCACTTCGATATTTCAAACGTGTTTGTTACAGCCCCAAACGGATAAAAGCCACTTACCGAACAGACTTCAAGTAGTCAAATCAAATTAATCTCTAAGTAATCCACCAAAAGTGAATTTGGAGTCCCCCAAGTTCCGGTCCCTGGACCTCCACTATTTCTGACTTGCGTAAACGACATAAAACAATAAAAATCAACGGTGAACTAGCATCCATCGCAGATGACACCGCACTGTTAACAAATTCATGGGAAAAAGTTCACGAATCAGCAAACGAGGATATCAATACAATAAATCGTGGCTTGACGATAATCTTCTAACATGCAAAAAAACACATACATTTCGTTTTCTCTAAAAAAATTCCTAAAAATAACCATAAAATTTTAATTCCAGTTAATTTTAATGGAGAGGAATATGATAATTTGTAACTACAACAAATCACCAAGCAACCTTTGCCAGAGTCTTTGATTCAGCCCTGTAAATGCGCAGCGGATTGTCGAACGATGGCTTGTAATTGTAAAAAATCTAAATTAACTTGTATTTCATAGTGCAAGTGTATAAACAATAATTGTAAAAATACGAATAATTCTTTAAATTTGCTTTTTCTAATTAAATAAATTTTTAAGAAAAAATTGTGATTTTTTATTAATAATTTCTATTTTAATTTTATTGGACAACCTATTATTACCTTTAATTATCCAATAAAACAACTAATGACACTAAAATAGTCATAAAAATAGCTCAAAAGCGTGTACTCAAGCGACTTGCTAGCTGCGTAGAGGGAGGGGGGTATAAAAAAAATTGGACCAACAGTCACTAAAAAAAAATCACTACAAAAAGTTCCCTACATATCTTCACTGAAGGATGGAAAATATAAAAGTTCGATATAATTTGAATACACTACGTATGTGGAAAATATTTTGTTGTTGTTGTATGTGATTAAACCGTATGAGAGTAAATTTGAATAATGGACTAATGGTGTGCAAACTCATAGTTTTATCCGTATTACGAATCATAATATTATAAGTACTTATGTACAGAATCTGAGAAAGTACGATTCTCATGAAATCTGAAACGGTATCCTATCGATGTAGCGTACAAACATTTAGCACATTAAAACGGATGGAAGAATGGTTTATAACTTCCTTTTGCATTTATGAATAGGTATGTACCAATAAATATATTGAACCTGACAACGGGCATGTTCTGTAAATGTTCCAATCTTAAATTTATCCAATTGTATACATCTTATATATAAAAATTAACGTTTGTTTGTTCGTATTTAGCTGTCATACGTTTGTCCGATCTGATTTTTTATATACAAATTTTTTAGGACCTGGCGGGTGACACAGGTGACATTTCCCCCTTCCCCTTTATCCCATCCCTTCCCCCTGATATATTTTCTATAGAAATCTTTACTGTTTGACCGATTTGACTCAAATTTGGCATACTTGTTCTTTAGTACCCGGTGGGTAACATAGCTGACATCTACCCCCTCCGACTTGACCGCACCCCCTCCCTCCTATACTTTCAATACAAATTTAAACCATTTGACCGATCTGATTCAAATTTTGGATATTTTTTCTTCTCTAGGACTCGGCGGAAAACATGGGCCACATTTTCCCCTCCCCTTTAAACTACCCTCTCCCCTTGGTATGTACATTCTCTGTACAATTTCATACCGTTAGACAGATTATACCCAAATTTGCACACTTTTTCTTAAGGACCCGCTGGAAAACATAGGCCACATTTCCCACTGGACATCCCATCCATCCCGGTCTAGATGAAATGGAAACATTGTTTTTTTAGAGCCTTTGCAAACAATATAACCTTTTGTTCCCTCCCACAAACTTATTTTTAACATAATCCTTAACCCGTGCAATGCCGTGAACGAACAGCTAGTTATTAAATAAAATATCAGAAATAACCCGTCAATACTATCGGGAAATTATTTAAGAATGAATACTTTTTATAACCGACAAAAATTCTTTAACGCGGTACTTATCGAGTGATTGAATTGATAGCGGATTTCGATTATACAAATCGTCAATAACGACAGAGTAGTTGATACCTAACTTCTGGTATCGAATTAAATTATTATTGAATACACGGAAAATGGATATAAGTACCTGAGTTAGAATTGCCTACGCTCGATTTGATTAATTTGAAAAAATGTTTCGTGTGACAATACGACCTATTCTGAAAATAAACATATTGCTCTTTTGTTGATTATCACCCTAACACACAAAAATAGACTATACGTTGATTGACAGTCCGCCTTATTCGGTGATTGTTACCCCAACAGTCAAAAATAGACGGGACGTACCTACATATTTATTTATGCCCGTTCAATTATGGCTCTTCAATAAAATATCAGAGCACATCAAGAAAATCACCCAACCTACAAGGAGAGGAAGGGAAATATGGAAAATCCTACTAAATAACTTGATTCCGGAAATTTAGGCAAATGTGCATAGCACAGTGCCTCATATCGTTGGCTTCAATGCTTTTTTAAATTCTTTTTTTTAGTTTAGCCGCCGTACGTGTGTGTGGAAATGTCTTTGAAGTGAAAATTAACACACTTCCCGTCATCCAATCGGGCTGAAATTTTGAACGTCGACTCGACGTCAATGACAACGCATTTTGACAACTTTGTCGGTATGCACGGTTATTATAAAAAACTCGCCGACCGAGAGCTCGGGGTTCTGTTGTTTTTTTTCTCTGTTGGAAAATGACGTTTTTTCGTGCGGTTACGACGTAGCCGCTGTTTAAAATTTTAGATGTTTAATAGACGTGTCGATTTGTTTCGAATTCGACGAAGCCTGAGAGTCAAAGAGAGGTCAAAACGAAAAGTTCTCCGGTGACCACAGCAAAGTGCAGCATATACTCCATTTACCTACTACAAGCGGAGCTCTGCAAATCCCAAAACCAGAACGAAAGTAAGTACATTTTCAACTGTGTAAGTACCTAGTTGTTATAGAAGACATATTTAGAGTGTCTAGACACTCTAGACCAGCGGTACTCAACCTTTTTTTTCTTCGGGCCACATACATATGTTTGCTAAGTTACACGAGCCGCAACATTATACTGATATGACAAAAAAACAGTAATGATTGAAACCCGTTTGGTTCAAGTTTAAGGTGCCACCACTTGATTAATAAACAAATATTGCTTTAACTATAACCGAGTGATAATAATATTTATCGCTTTTCAGCGTACCAGCCAATACCAGCTCAAACATTAACAATAGCTTATTTCCCTATTTGAAATTTATTTTTACCATATCTGTATATAATACCTCAAAATACAATAATAAAAAAAAAACAAAGATAATGTATATCCAAGCCTTTATTTTTGTTCAGCGCCTTAACAAAAACAATAGATTAATAAATATATACGAAAACATTAGTACTGATTCCTACACCTTGTTACAGACGTAATGAGGGCTGAAATTATAAAAGCAAAAATGTCCAGAGTTGCAAAGATCATATTGTAGCGGGAAACCACAAAGGGAAGATTAAATAAAAATACAATACCAGTTTGTACAAAGATTTGGACGTACTCGAAATATTGTGTAAAATAGTTGAATGATAAAAAAATAGGAATAATATTAAATAGTATTTATATTTATAAAATAATATTTATAGAAGTGTTAAATTCAAATCAACGTGTGTGCATTACAAAGTTCAATTTAGTTTAAATTAAAATAATATTTATAGATTTCAAAAAAGCATTAGACACACAGGAACACGAGTTTTTATTGACAGTAATGGATGAATGTGGAATGTGAGAACCACTAAAAAATAGCTAAAAAATTACATGACAGACGCAAAACTTACAGTAAAAATCATAAATACGAAAAGCGAAATGCACAAGATTAAAACAGGAGTCGTAATAGGACCTGCATGCTACATTGTTCATGTAAATAGCCTTGTAAATATTATTAAAAAATGTATAGTAAAGATGTTCGTAGATGACACATGCATACTGCATGCAGACAAGGATAACAAATAATACATTGAAAAAACCAACAGTTGTCTACGGTTGAAATAAGTTCTTGAACCATAGAAATCATCGATTTTAACATTGTTCGCGCGTATTTCAAGATATTCGAATTTTTTTTAATCACGTTTCCGATAATAAATGTGCTTCGGGCCGCACAAAAAAGCTCGACCGCATGCGGGGCTGCTCTAGACCGTACGCTTTATCGGCGGAGATTGAGGAGGGACATTTTTCTTTCTTTATTCCGACCCACGTTCGGTGGTGGCAATTCCGTCCATCATGTGCAGTGAAATGGTGATAACAAGTTTTTATAAATCCCTCAATACTCCATAAGGCGAATAAGGAGTATAAGGGAGTTATAAACACTTGTCATTAATAACCCAACATGGGAAGCAGAAATTGAATTTTGTGTCTTTGTCTACATAAACTGTGGTCCAGTATCGTTCGTGTGGTTCGATGTTCGCCATTATCTTATATGGGGTGCAGACTGGACATTAAACTAAACTCTGGGATGTGGCTCTATAGACGGCGTAGTGGGGGAAAGTTTGCGCATGTAACCATTCCACCAAAGAGACTCAAATTTTGTCTTCTGCGCATTCCCCCACTGCGCCAAAAAATTTCAAGAAGTCAAGAACTGTAACAGTGCGTTTACAAAAACTCGTAACATTATTTTTTTTTAGTAAACGACAGACGAAAAAAAATAAATAAAAAGTGTTTTATTTTCTTAACCTAAAATAAACATACTACTTAGGTAGGCACAAGTACTATAAAAAAACTCATTTCAAAATTAAAATGATTTCAAAATGAAAACTTCGACTTTATGTTATTTTAAAAAAATGCTCTAAATTGGATTTTTTTCTTTCAATATTTAGATTTATTTAATATTTCAGTTTATTTAAAATTAAAAGTAATGAGTGATCCATTACTATATCGCATATGTCATTGCTATTAATCATTAATCAAAATATATATTTCTCTACGTAACAATATCCGCCACTAAACGCTACCAGATGGCTCAAGTAATAATGTGGTATAATATATTAATGAGGAATAAAACGAAAAAAAAGCATCATTCTCTTTTTAATAATGTCCATAAAATAACGTACCTATTCAAGACGCTACTCTACATAGCGCTGTTAACTGGCGGTCGAAATACATAACAAAAGTATATCTTTATAATTAAGTATAGCTTTATAATTTTTAATATTTTTATCTATACCTATAAAACTCAATGTCTGTCTGTCTGTTCTCTATACAAATCCACACCGTTTTCCGATTCGATTCAAATTTTGCATACTTATGGTTTGGGACCCGGCGGGTAACGTAGGTAACATTTCCCCCCTATTCTCATACTCCTTCTCCTCCCCCTGACATAATTTCGATGCAAATCTGTACCGTTTGACCGATCGGACTCAAAATTTAGGACTCGGCGGGTAACATTGGCGATATTTCCCCCCTATTCTCATACCCCTTCCCCTCCCCTTGTCATATTTTTGATGAAAATCTGTACCGTATTTGTACTGTATTTGGAAACTTATTCTTTAGGACTCGGCGGGTAACGTAGGCTACATTTCTCCTCTCCTCCTTTACCCCTTCCCTCCTTCTGATATATTTTCGATGCATATATGCTATACCGTTCGACCGATCGGACTCAAAATTTGGAAACTTATTCTTTAGGACTCGACAGGTAACATAGGCTATATTTCCTCCCTCCCCCTTTACCTTTTCTCCTCCCCCTGACACATTTTCGATGCATATCTATACCGATCGAAGCAAACCTTTGTTTCCTCCATCCTTAATCCGTGCAACGCCGCGTACGAACAGCTAGTAATTTATAAATTTTTGTAAGCCAACATTGTAATTAAATGGTTATTAAGTTTAGATATTCATAGTAAATGAAGAAACCTGCTGATATTATCTATAGTTAGCAGGATCTTGGTAAATGTAAATGTAAATAAATAAATAAGTAAGTCATTTTCGACGAGTTATAGCTAGTTTAGTAAAAATATGTAAGCAGGTATAATTGTGGTTAAATGGTTTCAAAATCTTATAATTAACTTTAATCAATCGGATAAACAATTGTCGTCTGTATCGGACTCCGAATCTTCATCTAAACGAACACCTTTTTTTAAATCAAGTCTTTACACGCGGAGGAAATATCAATTATTTTTTTAGAGGTTACGCTTTCTATTTACGAGTAGGTACCACACACAGTTAAGAAAAAGTAATTCGAGGGAGATCTTTAATAAGTACGTCCCAAGTAAAGCGGGTACATCGCGTGATAATGCGCGTCATATTTGGGTCGCACTGAATTCTCAGGTTTCAAAGTCATGTTTCAAAATATTGTAATCCTATTAGGTACGGCAATTAGTTTTACCCTAAAGAGTCCATTCTTTTGTTTGTTGACGTTCACCGTGCATATGTGGATACAACATAATAATAAATTATAAGATACACGGGGCGTGGAATGTGGGTAACCCAATTGTTCAGATAAACAAGAGATATTTGAGCAACGCGTATCTGGAATATCGGGCCGATATAATTACTATTAAAATGCCTTTCAACGGTTATTTCATGAGAAAATTCCACCGCTCGCCTTTATGCAAATGGCGGTTTGTTGGAAAATACGCCCGGATATCATAATCTATCACCAAACCGCTTAAACATTTTCCGGCGTTTTGTCCATTGTTCTCGGAGTTGCCATCGGTTTCCGTCGCTTGAGAGATGAATGTAAGGAGAAAAGTTTCGCGTTTTACTCATGATCTTTGACTTGGACCTGAAGAGTCTGCTCGTTCCGTTCGATGCGGAGAACAATCATCCATTAGTTCGTTTTCCCGCCTCCGCGCTCCGGAATGGCGGCCAATAGCGGCCGGACTGCGTGCCGATTGATTAATTAATTAACCTTCTCTCTAAATTAATTGGTATTACCTGCTCGGATAATGGCGCTGGGAAAAAGGTAGAAACTGTTGAGATTAAAATCATATATCACTCGTATGGAGGAAGTGAATTCGTCTTAGTATATTCGTAATGGAAATAGAATAACAATTTGTGTGTGCTGCAATACGTGCTTCTTCAGTTTTCAAATTAATAATTGTTTACTTTTAAAATTCGTAAAAAATTAGATAAATATGTAAATTTATTGTTAATAGAGATAAAAATTATAACTGTTCGCTAAACTGGGGGCTTTTTAAAATTTATTTAAATTAAGTACCTACATAAATATGTGAAAAATCTCACTAACTGTAAAATTAATCAACAATGGTTTGTTTTTTTACTTGAAAATAGTGAGATAACTGTGAGTATTTGCTTGAATTAAGTATAATAATAGTAGTAGCGCGTTAAAAATGACGGAACATTTGTTTGCGTCTTTGCTAAGCCCTAGTATATATTTATATCATCTTTTTGGCGGTCCGCGGAGAGGCGACCGTAGCAACATGCGTAGATCGGCCGGTTCGAGTTGGCTGGCCCAGGGTTCAAGCCCGATCTCCGGCCGTTTAATTTAGTTTCGAACGAAATTACGGACGTTACACGAAGTTACGGGGACAGACAGGCAAACGGGCGGACAGACAACGAAATTATTATGTTTGATGATTCTAAATTTTAAATTAATTTCGTAATTAGGTACACAGGGTTAATGTTAATGTTATAATGGGGAAAAATAATATTTTGAACTTGTAGTACGGCCACAAAGTATAAAATTATACAGAGTTGAACTAAACCTCTTCTTTAGGCGAAGGGACAGGGACACAGCGGAACATGGTATGTTTTTTAAACAAAATTAAAATATTTGAATAATTGCATTTTTATAAGTAATTATATTATATATTATATCAATAAAGATATTTTCAAACAAGTGTGTGTTAATATTTTTTAATAGAAACATTTTTTGTTTACTTTAGTTTTCTTTCCAGTAATCCACAATAATTCACTCTAATGAATGTGAAAACCGCTCTAGAAAGAGAAAAGAATGACTCAATAAGCAGCCGTCCCAATCTAACAACCTGACACACTTTTGTTGCACTACTTACAGCACTCCAGATGGGCACATCTCAATGGTTTTCACCCATAAAAACAATTGGATTAGGATTGGTCGTAGATCACGATCGATCGGAAAATTTGACGACGAGGACGACGTAGGTGCACGCGCACTCACCTGTCGCCCTTGCGCATGCCCGTGTGGTCCAGGGCCCAGTCCAGCCGCAGGCCGGGCAGGCGGCCGCGCGGCCCGGCGCCGAACTGCGGGCTCTTGGGGTCGTACTCCACCCGCACGGCGTGCAGCGTCACCACCGTCGAGCCGTCGGCGTCCATGCAACTGGAACATTAAAAAAGCATCCTCACTTTCAAAGCATAATCGTATAATGCACCGATGGAACACCGACATCCTAAGGGGTTCGGGATGAAATTGTGTTTTGAAGGACGAGACTTCTGGACGACTCGTGATATGGTCATTTTTATTGTGTGTGCTTACGGTGCACACCACCATTGAAAATAGTAAGAGACATCCTTGTGGTATAATCACTTCCTGAGTATGATAAGTTTTCTTCGAAATAAGGAAGAAATTGAATACCTGATCTTGTTCAGTAATTATCACTTTATTTATAACAATCCTCTGCGTGCGACCGTCAGTGCCCGAATGGCGTCGCCCGTTTCCCCCGCTTCCTACCGCATGCATTCATCTCTTTCACACTATCACTACGCACTCCTCATACACCACTCTACCACAAACAGTAAGCCTGGTTTAGATTTAAGGATGTCACGGACAAGTTTTAAGAAAAACAATAGATCCAGATTACGAAAATATTGTTTCAAACATGTTGGATGAATTTCTTAAGCTGGGCTGTAATACGAGGCTAAAATTTCATTTGCTCTCACCTATACGAAACATTTCCCCGAAAGTGTCAGCGACGTACCTAAGCGAAGAACAGGAAGAAGAACTCCCTCAACACACACAAGAATCGTAATTCTTTTTGGTTAGGTAGGTATATAAATACAATTAAAAATGAATTGTAAACATCTGGGTATCACTGTAGTAAAATATTATATATCGTCGCTGTATAAAAAATTAAGCCTATGTGCCGTTTATTACATTCTCAGATGAATGAATCAATTTGTCAATTTTTCATATAAATAATGGAGATACTAAAAAAAAACATTGCCGTTCATCTGGCAAGTGTGCCTAGTAATTATTTAAAATATTTTTTATAAATCTAGTCTGCGCAGTTATTTTTTAAAACAGTTTTATTCGTTTATCTCAGAATGTACTAAAACGGCACATAGGCTTAATTATATATACAGCGACGATATATTATTAATTAAATAAATAATAATAAACTAAAAAGTTTTCCATCAGAGAAGTGGGACCCTCCACACCCCCAGGGCCGTTCTACGAGCAATAACTCCCACACAGGCCTTACACTTTCGCCACCCATGTCTTTTTAATGCTAAAGTGGTCGTCCTCACCGCCCCGCTGACACTAACGGGAATGCGAGCGGGAAGGGGGACATCCACACAAATCCTCTTCTCTGCCTCCATGTCGCAGGGACATACTTATTATGCATTATCCAAGTTTTCCATCAAGACACAAAATAAATAGAATCACGATATCAGTGCAGATGGAATGATAATATGACGCCTGAATCGAGATACAAAATATTGAGCAGCCATGAAAAACAACGAAGCGTGACTTTGAGGAAAAACGAAAGTGATTTCATTCTGAAAAACCTTCAATGCACTAATTGCAAGTTTTTCTTTACTAGAATTGTAAAAGAAATAAAACTTCAAAAATTCAGTAAAACATTTATTTTTGTAGATATGAATATTATATATTTGTATGAAAAATATATTTATTTCCATTATTTCAAAAATATGAAGTGTTGGCAAAAAACTAAATATGTCATCGAGTTTAGAATAGTCGAATTATAAATAGTTCGAAATAAGTTTTCGAACACAAAACGACGTTCAAAAAGTTTTCATTTGCCGACCTGTGTAATCAAAATACTGACGATACGTTTTTATCATACGCTTAAAGAAGCAAAAGTATTCACACAGTTAATTAATCGTCGAATTGCCAACAAAATGAGCACTCACATTTTAGCGTGCACGATTTATGGATGTTTTGCACTCTTGTAAAACAATGATACTTATTTGTAATTACATTTTAATAATATAACATAAGGAAACAGTTAAAAACGTTCTCCGTGCGTACGGTGCGGCGCAAGCTCCCAAACGATGAAGCCAGTCAACAATGGCGGAGGTGCACGATTCGTGCTGGGCATCGTCTTCTTCCAAGTATTCCCTGGCTATCCATAGATACATACATATGTATTGACGAACTCTTTTTCAGTTGGGTATTTCAGAAATTCTAAAAATATATAGGGGAAGGGTTGAAAGAATAGGGGGGAAATGTCGAATTTATTATTATTAAGAATAAATTTCCAAATTTGGAGTCCGATCGGTCAAATGGTAAAGATTTACATTGAAAATATATCAGGGGAGGGGAAGGGTTAAAAGAATAGGGGGGAAATGTTGCATATATTGATTACCCGCCGAGTTCTTAAGAATAAGTTTAATAATTTAAAGTCCGATAGGTCAAACGGTACAGATTTGCATCGAAAATATATCAGGGGGAGGGGTAGGCGTATGAGAATAGGGAGGAAATATTGCCTATGTTTCCCGCCGAGTCCTAAAGAATAAGTTTCCAAATTTTGAGTCCGATGGTCAAACGGTACAGATTTGCATCGAAAATATGTCAGGGGGAGGGGAAGGGATATGAGAATAGGGGGGAAATGTTGCCTATGTTACCCGCCGTGTCCTAAAGCATAAGTATGCAAAATTTGAATCGAATCAGACAAACGGTGTGGATTTGTATAGAGAACAGACAGACAGACAGACAGACAGACATTGAGTTTACTACTTTAGTTACCTACAAGTAGATGCAACCGGCCCTAAATCAATAATAATAATTGGATCATTTATATAGCGTAGTTTTCGTGAGTACATGGATACTTAACTCAACTGTCAACGCCGATAGGATACGATAAGCGGGATTTCAAGTCAACATTTTATCCACTATGTTAGTTCACATCATGATTATTCAATGAAATGTTTCAATTTTTTTTATAATACTCTAGATGAGACGATCGTAACTGTTACGGACAGGACAAGACCTGATCATACCATCAGGCAACAGAACACTCGAGTTCTATATGCGAAGCAGAGCGGAGACTGTATCCTCCACAAAGGCCCCTTTCAGGGCCGCTGCCGATGGCCGCCCCGGTTGGGGGTGGGTACCGTGCCGAAGACGGCGCGCGAGTTTTCGGCTGCGGTGGTCGCTTTCGATCGTGGCGGGCGTCAGGCGGCGGCAACCGAGAAGGGGGGAAGCGAATTGGGAGGAAGTAGCTTCATAAAATCACATCTCGCTGGGAGCAATGAAAATGCGTGCACGACATGGGCTGAAATGTATATGTTTTTTACTGAGAAATGTTATATGAAAATCTTAATTTCCAGATTCTCAGAGTTTCTAAAATTATGGAATTTATTGAATTGTTTCAGAGATCTCAATGAGACTGAATCACAATTGTACGTAATAAAAATGTCGCATTTCATTGCTCCAAGTAGAGGAGAGAGAGCGGGAGGTGATTTTATTCCACATGTAAAGAGCATTGATGCCTGGTTGCCATGACAACCGGGTATCATCATCATCAGCACTTGGTCACCCCCGACCCAGTCGGGGGTGAATACCGTGTCTAAGTCGGTAACCTGGGCGACAGGTCTGGAGCTCGCAATTAAAAATATGAATCGAGAGAAATAATGCTCTCGGAAAGTAAAATTACGCCTCGCTTTGAACATGTAAATGTGTTGTACAGCGTGATCCAGACACGTCTTTCACACTGGCATAATATTGTATTATAAATGCTAATGAATATCTCTGATTTCAGAATTTGGAATTCCTTGTTGAAATCCAGGAGCTTGACACAATTGCATCATGACTGTATGTAAAGATGGAATGTCACATTTTATTGTCCAATAAAGAGAAAGCGGGAGGTATTTTTATTTTGCGTAAGACGCAAGTTTGCCCTATTATCTGAACCATTTTGGTTGAACACTGAAAGTAAAGTCATTTTAAAATTCCGGCAAAATCAGTTGCCGGTCACTTCGAGGAAATTACATGGTCAAAAATATTTTATGAAATTTACCTAAAATCAAGAGTTGTCAAGTAAATGCACACACACACACTGCGCGATATAGTGAGTTATCGGCAGTGATATGGTAAAAAACACATTTTTTCTGATAATTGAATATCTTATGGAAATTAATCAAAGTGAGATTACAGCCCTCACGGACTTAAAATCAAACTGAAACCTTTTTACAGTGTTCTCAACGAGAATACTTCTTAATTTAATGTGCTTTTACGCATGTAAAGTTGTACCGGGACGCCGGAGAAAACTAAATGAGAAAGTTTTCTCCGCGGCCCCCTTTGAAGGCATGTAGCGCAAGTAATATTTTCCTGACAGACTTGAAAATATTACTACAAGACGCGCCCAGTCAATACCTATCCATTGGTAATGCTAAGACACCGATAAACATTTGGTCACTAATTTTTACTGAATTTAATCTGACCACCACTGAGGTAAATTTCTGCCGAAATCACAAAAATAGAAATAACTTCTGACAGAAGTATTCGATCTTGATGAATCTTTTTGCATCATAATCGCAAAGTAAATACCTATTCAGAGAGTATACACATGCCTATATAGGCTCATTTTTTGACTTGGAAGAAAAATTGACCTTTTGAACTTTTCTTAAAAACGCGATAAGTGTCAGAAACCACTTTGTCCATAGACGAAAGTGGTATCAAAATACTCGTTAGGGCGAGTACTATGCAGTAATTATGGATAGCATCGCGTAACAATTAAATCACCTACCTTTATGATCTGATTTAACTTCGACCCTTCACGGTCGACATAATTAACGCATTTTCATAAATTAGTAGGACCTGCAGGTCCGATGAACTGTGTCACGGCCTTATGCAAGGTCAGGCCTATACGTGACATAGTTTTGTAGCCCTGTGGGATACATACAAAACCTGTAAGTAATCAATTTTTGTCTTCAGACCGGGATCAGTACTGCCGCTCGCGGGTCTAGTTCCTAGAAGGGCCGCAAGATGACACCAGTCGCGATTCAAACCGCGGCGACAGAGAGGGGAGATTTTGCCCACTCTGATTGGGTTACGTAATTTGCTGTTACATCATATCTTGTAAATCTCTGAGAATGATATAAAATAAAAGGTTTTGTAGAGCGGTCACCTGTTACACTCACGTGTGGTGATTTAAACGCTGTCGGACCACTTTCATCTGCATTTTATTTATCTCCCGATACCTATTGGAGAGTTCTGCTGGGACCTGACTACTGCAGTGAATCTACGATCCAGTCTCCGCGATCTTCGGCGCCCCTGGCTGAGAATTTTGGACGACGGCCGGCGCTTCTCTATGACGAATTTCGCATCACAGCGAAAATATGCTGTTTAACACGAGACACCCGTGCTGTATTTCTCCGGCCACTACTACGCTTCTTGGCCGACGGAGCGGAGTGTGTTTTTGTTTGTTCTGTGGGGAACAGTAACATTATTATCTTAGGCGCTTGGAGAGATATTCCACATACACAATAACAATTCACTACCTAGTTGAAATAATATTTTAATGTACTTACTGTTAACACTTAACGTAATACTTGTGAAAATATTAACATGTTAAATTTGACTAAACGGTTAATAGTTTTGTGCATGTTTGTTATACCTACTTAATAAATAAGTTATAAAAACGCATATTCCCAATTTTTGTCGATCATAGACGAATATTCAAGAATAAATAGCAGATGACGGTTAGATGCTTATGAAGTTTTGAAAGATCTGTGTTCCTTGAAAAAACGTAAATGAATACAATTAGTATCTACCTTTGTGGTTACGTAAAGATTGCGCGTGTGTACAAGAAAAGGAAGGAATGAAAATTGATTATTACATTTATTATTGAAATTTCAAAATTAAATTTGTTCGAAAACGATTACTTAGCTTAGTGTAGTTGTACTAGGTATGTATTATTATAATTCAATTTAATTTTGTGTTGTTCAGGCACTGAATACATCATATCATTGTTGTGGCTTTCCAAACACGTGAATTTCTGAAAAGAGTACAAACGGAAGTATGAGGTTTATGGGTATTGAATAGAATGTATTATAGTCACCATGGTAGTGAGTGTGAAGTATGTGTTAGGCCACTTATTTTCCATTACTCTATGATGAGATTTTATGGCCGCTGAATAAAAAATGTAGTTTAGTAGTAACAAGTGTGACGTATTTGTTTGTTATTGTTGTTGACGTTATCATAATGGTTGATCATAATACACAATTCTCTATGTGATAACGTCCGTCACTAATACTACCAGATGTCGCAAATAATGCTGAGATATAAAATGAAGAGGTATAACAAACAAAAAAAAATGCATTGTTTTCTATGTAACAATCTTCTTCTCCTTCTTCAGCCTTCATGAATTCATTGCTGGATATAGGCCTCTTCTATACCCTTCTATCTTTCCTTGTTGTTTGCTAGTTGTAACCATTTCTCCCCCCCCCTCCACAGCGGTTATATCGTCGGCCTATCTTTTCTGAGGTCTTGCAACGCCTCTTTTATTTTACCAAGGTCTCCCTTCAGAACTCTGGGAGTCCATCTTGTAGTATCCTGCCTTGTAACATGCCCTGCCCATTGCCATTTTAGCATCGCTACATGATCCATGATTTCCACTACACTAGTTCCTAATTTCATAATTTCTTATGTATATGTTACAATGCCCGTCACTAATTTTACCGCTAGATGGCGCTGTTCTCACAGTCATAACTCGCGGCCTAAATATATAGTGAAAGTACATAGTTTTTGCCGGGTTGTAGCTAGTAAATGTTATAGTGATTGCAATTTCGATTGAAATGAAGTTTTTGCAATTTCGCGCCCCTTTCAGCACGCGAAACCTGCTCCAGCGCCGGGAAGCCGCGGCCCACGACCGGTCACGGCGGCGCCGGCGGCAAAAAGTATATTACGCCTGGGAAACAAGCGAAAGGAATAGGGCTGATGAAATTTACGAGAAATGGAGAAAGAGGAAAGAAAAGGAGGGAGATCCATCTGTCAGAACCCACCTGATGCAACAGTAGCGGTCGGTGACCTTTAACCATACATAATTAGTTACACCAGTTAAGACACAAAGCTTTAACACATTAACGATTCAATTATATATTCACAAAATTCTCTGTTTTCAGTATCACAAACTGTCATAAACGCGACACGTAAACAAATTTCTCAAAACAATCCGCTCACAAATAATATGAATGCTATTCTATGCATTATACCCAGAGTTAGCACTGTAAAGTCGAATACTTTCATAATTTCCGATACGGAACGAATAATAGAATCTGTGTGTTTATGCGATTCATAGAGAGAATATGTATTTGGACTCGCTCCGTGCGCACGCCGTATCGAAGTATGTGTTATGACTAGTCTTGAAACGACAGCACCAATTTATATGCAGCAGTGCTGTTTTGGGCTAGATACAAAAAATCCAAAGCTTTTTGATTTTAGAATACAAGGGATATGAATAATCCAATCCATGTACGAAGCGGCCGTGCCTGGTGCCTGGTGGTGGGTGTGCGGTTTGAGAATAGGGCTCTTCAGCCTCGCTCGGACGCACAACTGACAAAACATGGCAGGCGTCATTCTCGTAATGAGGGACCGACGAAGAATAAGAAGACCCATCGATTTCCGCGCACTCTTCGCGAAGCATCGCAATCTATTCGGATACGTGTTGGGGGGGGGCGGTACTCGTCCGGCCAGCTTCCCGCGCGGTCCACGTGCGCGGGCGACACGCGGCGGCGGCAGATTCAGATGCGATCGGAGATGAAAAACTAGATACGGCCATGATCCGTGATACAACCGAGATGGGAATCTCACTGTCGGAGCACGCCTGCCACATAAATCTTACGGCAATCGAACGGAAGAGGCCGCTTTGGAAATGCACTGAGCTTTCGTAATACGTATAAATAATGCAATGCCAGCGCAGATTATTTATAGAGTTCTGTCTGAGATTGAACTAGGAAGGCACCTCGAAAGCGAACGGTATAGTTGTGAAATGCAAGCTTCACAATATTGAGGATACTTAAAACAAACTGATGCAAAAAATCCTCAAATATATGAAATATCGCTATAACAATAATGACCCACCGACTTTACTACCTATTCTGACTTCACAATGTACTTGTGTATTCGCAGCCGGGAACATTGAATGGGAACATAGATTGCCATGAACTTCTGTGTGAACTTCTATAGAGTGTACATCATCAGAACTAACGTTTGTAGTGTAATATAATTAAGGATTAGGTATACACTTAAAACAAAGACCGGCGCGTGAATATAGTACTCAGGAGTCTGTAAAGTTCTTATTTTAACTCGAATCAATTAGCAGCACACTTTCTCAAATTAATACATCTCCATTCACCATTTTCCGTTTGATTAACCGTAATTTAATATCTATAAGAAGTAATATCGCTAAATAGGAGAAATAAAATAAAAACAAATACTGTGACCATATATTGTATCGGATGTTACCTTCACGCCGTATTCAGCAACCGTTGGATTAGGAATTATGATCAAATGTTGTACAATTAAGTTTTTGCTGAAGATCTGTGCGACCATATCGAGGAAAAGACCTTTACTATTTTCATCAATAAATTGTGGAACGCTATAACATGAGCTAGACAGAACTTTAAGTAGATCTCTTAATTTATGGCAGTTTTCGCTGCACTGAGAAAATGAGCAGATCCTCTATTTCCTCCGAGATTCCTTTATATTCGATATTTTATAAATGGAATCTGTGTGACAACAGGAATTGCTTTTGCAGCATACATAATTTAATAGTAAACTCTTTAGACATACACAGACCTCCAAAATAAATATATATGAACTATCGTAAATTTCTTGTCTACAATTTGGTACCACGACTGGTACAACTGCGGTCGCCTTGTTTAAAAAAATTACTACGAGTATTCTTAAAAAGTTGAATGCCGTAGTAAAGAAGTCTCACTTTATTAAGCTGCACGCTTTTGGGCCTCCACGGTATATGCCCGCCCACTGAACATATGTAGTTTTCTGGAATTGGGGATCGGATCCATAACTCTTCCTGAGGCTAACCTGAAAGATTGGCGTCTACTATTCTCGTCGGGAATGCAGAGCTCTTGCAAGTATAGAGGCGCCATGTTATGTTGTTTCATGTAAAAGGCATTAATGGCCCATGTCCATGTATAAAATATTCGTCTCGAGGCAATCTCTGAGATGGGGATTATGCTCCCATGAACCCATGAAATTCTTTGGAGGCAACTCTCGATTTTCACAGTACTGTGAACGCAAAAAGGCACCGACATTTGAGAGCATTTGACGTATATTTTGCTTCATACCTCACTTATGCTCATTGCATGTACGTCCATTGTACGATGATGTTCCGCCCCTCTGTTGGGTGAATTTGAATCTACCCTGCAGCGCTTAAAACGGAAAAAATATTTGTAATTCAATGCCTCATGTTTGTCAAACTCTTCATAATAGATTACGGTTATAAACTATCTACTGTTTTAGGTGATGTTTGTGTATACGTGTTAAAATATCTAAAAAATCGAATGTCATACTGAAAATATACGGACTAATGATATATTTGTAACTTAAAAAAATTTATGGTAGATAGTAAATTTTTATTTTATCTATACCTATTAAACTCAATGTCTGTCTGTCTGTCTGTTCTCCATACAAATCCACACCGTTTGTCCGATTCGATTCAAATTTTGCATACTTATGCTTTGGGACCCGGCGGGTAACATAGGAAACATTTCCCCCCTACTCTCATACCCCTTCCCCTCCCCCTGACATATTTTCGATGCAAATCTGTACCGTTTCACCGATCGGGCTCAAAATTTGGAAAATTATTCTTTAGGATTCGGCGAGTAACATAAGCGATATTTCCTCCCTATTATCATACCACTTCCCCTCCCCTGACATATTTTCGATGCAAATCTATACCGTTCGAATCAAACCTTTGTTTCCCCCACAAATTTATTTTTAACTTATTGTATATACAAATATATATATATATAGATATAATATATATATATATATATATATATATTATAATAGTTCTCTTTAGTTTTTTTTACCGAAAGATACAGATATTTGAAATATATTCTTAGCAATTTATTAAAATATTAAATGTAAAAGTACATGTACTGAGCACATTGAGAATATTGATGGCATTACGAGCAATGCAAAGTTTTTGCAGACTCTAGTGAGTGATGCATTCATTACACAGCACTGCTGCATCCGTTGTAAATAAACATGACTTATAATAAAACACTAGAAAATTTGTATCGGATTTTTTTTACATTTTTTCTTTAACTGTTGCCATTACTTGATTATCAGATTTGCAGACTGGCAGGACGGAAAACTGAATATTCTTACACTTTTCTATAGCGTTAATGCAGAAAAAGGCAAAATATTCGCATATTTTTTACGCTCGTATACGGTGATAAATAAATATCGACGATTTAGTATTCTACAAGTTTTATGCGCTTTCTATAACATTTGAATCACTACAGAGTGAGATGATAATAATGGTATATTAGCAAAAGTTGACCGCTGCGCAGCCACGGCAAGTGTTTCCGAAAATTTTTTTGGTTCGAAAATATAATTTATTGCTTAAAAGTAAATTTTTAAAAGTAAATTAACGGGAATATTATAATATATTAATATGTAGAAAAGTTTCTGCTACAATGTGTTTAAGCCGCCTAGAAATTTGCAAAGTATTTTTATTATTTTGCAAATTGCGAAGTACAAAAAAATGACAACACGATAAGTTACGGAAAATTACACAACCGAGAATCCTCTGTTTGATTTGAGTGTGGATGACCAAGTTGTTGCAGAAAACCATATACATATATATAGACAATAATTCTTCTTTCAAATATAGCAAAATTTGTTTAGCAATTAATGTAAAATAACTTTGTAAAAGTGGTGTTTACAAAGTTATTTTATATTAAAGATAATTAAATAAATAATTCAATCTTACCTAAATGGATTTTATAAAAGGCTAAAATGTAATTTGTGCCCTGTTGCATATAAACAAACATATTAATCTTTCTGCGATTCTTACGTTTAAAGTATGTTTTTCTTGTAATATGATTATGCGGTGACTACGGAAGTTACCAATACTATATATTGTAAGAGATGATCAATATACTTGCCAGTAGGATAATGCATACGGTTTGATTATTTTGGTGTTTTTTCTTACTGCTAATAAAGGCAACATGTGCCTCTACCACTAGTTAAAGCAATATGATAACTAACTAACCATCACGCATTGGTAGAATAGAACGCCACATTCTTTTATCTAGGCACAACATTGCTTGAAGCTTTTAACAGGGCCATCCTCTAATATTTGTAGTATCTGATCGTGCTAGGTCTTCCGCGGACGCCCTCTGTTCCTGCTGCCTTCAGCACTCGCTACATATATTTTCTTAACCTCATATACTTTACTCGCTCATACGTTCCACATGACGAAACCGTCTCAGCGATCCTTCTTCTTTGCGAACCAATCCGATCTTTATTCTATCTTACAATGACTTCTAATTTGTTCATTCCTTAAGCTGTCGACGCAAAGATTTTTCTCCCCGCATTTCCACCGCATTCAGTCTACTTTACTTTGTTTTTTGACAATCCCAGGCTTCGCTTCCATACATCACTAAAACTATAACCATAGTTACCACTAAAACTCCATTATGTACCGCTAGTCTCGCTTGTTATGATTTTCTCATTGGCCATAATTGCATTCAGAGCTCCATTTACTTTCTTTCCCGCAGTCACTTTCATTTGTTCTCAGCCTCGAATGCAAAATAATATAAGTACTGATCTACTGTATCTGAAGAGAATTAATCCAAGGAGTTGAGTTTCAACAAATTAATTGACATATTTAAAAAGTAATGGTTTACCACTCACCTGAAAATGGTTTGTTGATCTTGTTTGGTTTTGGCACTGTCGTCCTGCTCCATCAGCAGTTGGAGGGCTCTGCTTTGCTCCAAAAGCGTCAGTAACTCCAGTTCCTCGCGGCCCAGCTGGTACTCCAGCTCAGCCTGCTGGATTCTGACGTCTATGTTGCTAAGGAAGAAAGTTTAATTAAATTTTTCGAGGAACAATGAAGCTTTCAAAATTAAACACACCATCTTTGATAAATTCCTAACATTAATTTGAAAATCACACGACAATATAAAACTAGATAGGGATGGACGAGAGTATAAAATTTCACCAAAATAAAATACAATTGCTTCACTAAACAAAAGAGGTTTAATTTTTAATTGTTTAATTGCGAATTGTGTAAAATAAATTATTCAAGCTGTAATAAATACTAATTTCCTCTGGGAAAAAACAGTAATTCATTTGTTTATGCCTTTAACACCAGGTATTGTTTCGGCCAATGAAAAATGTTTATGGTGATTTTGTGTGTAACATGGTAAATTAATTATAATTATTCTGAAAATACTTCCGGCATTTCAAAAGTATATCTGTAAATCATTTGGGATAGATTTGATTCGGTAACCGTACCAATTAATAAAATAAAACCAAAAAATATTTTAATGAATCCTTTATGAAATAAGTGTAGAGCGTCTTTAACTACAGATTCTGTTAAGAAAATATAATTGCTCGCATATTTTAAAGGATTATAAAATAAGTTTTTTTAATTAGAAAAAAAAAATTATAAATATTCAGGACGCTATAACGCTTTAACGGCTGACAAATTAATTCCACCCCACTTTTAGAAGTCACTTTCAAATGTGCAGGCGCAAAAAGTTTTTCTAAAATTTAATATATTTTTTAATGTAATTCTATTTTACGAGCTAAACCGTAGACTCCGCGTGATCATAAATTTAATTATTTTGGAAGATATTTTCAGAAACAATACAAAAAGTCACGCAGATATCAGAACTCTCAAAATTGTTGTTGATGAATTTAATTTTAAGTGTTTTTGACGTCTGATATTTAGAATTTTTAATGTGAGCAATAAGAGAGATAACATATTTTCGTTTCCATTTCATGGTTCCGCGATCTTAAATACATAATCAGTCTGTATGGGTATAATAAACGAAGAGTATATTAAGTATGTATAAACAGAAAAAATGCGTATTATTCAACGTGGCATAAGCTTGTTGAACTGTGAGCAGTCACAGAATTAATCGTCTGTCCGACGGATATCCGTAATACGGAAGCGAATCGTTTCTTCTCATGAAATTTAAAATAGATTATAATCGACTGAGAAACTTCAGGATTCATATTCTAAGGTTTTATCGTTATTGTTAGTTATTTTTAGTTTTCTTAGTACACAAGTGAAGTGGCAACTTACTCAGTTATATCGAGCTTCTCGAGGGCCCCCTTGAGTCCCCTGATGGCCGCCCTCTTGGCCTCCATGTCGGCCCTGAGCGCGGCCGCCCGGGCCTCGGCGCCCCGGCGCTCCGCGTCCGTCAGGGGCGGCTGCCCGGCGCCCCCTGCCGCGGTACACATCTGCTCCTTCAAACTAACATTCAAACATAACAAAATACGATTAAACAATATTTAAGCGAATCATTAGTAACTCGTCAGAATACGATGTTCTATAAAATTTACTTACAAATTATCATATTACGATTGGCTAATATTATTTCGAATTCGAAATATTTTTAAATTTATGGCTAACACATGTTAAATTTCTAGTGATTAACATTTAATCTATTTTTTTAATTTTGGAAATAAAACAAATAGACTTAAAAGTATGGAAAAAATAGTATAGATGTATAATGTGCGATATGATAAGTAAGAGAATCCAGGCATATTTCACATAAACATTGGGCATAAAAAAATAATCTAAAAAAAGAAAGAATAACATAAAAATAAAAAGATAACATCTAGTGACTATGTCTTAGAATATTCAGTATTTGGTTCTCAAATATTCTTAAAAAAGACTGCAAATACATCAATGTCGGTGAACAGATCATTGTAGGTTCGGCACATTCTAGATACAGGGAGCGCGTTCCAGAATTAATTCTGCATGTTGGGATATTAAAGACAGGATGAGTATTGATGGCATATCGTATCGTAATATTTTCCTTACAATAATCGTATAATCAATCAAAACTAAACATATAATACATGGACAGTCCATGTCACGTGGCGTCATAAAACAAATGAGATCCGCTGTCACGTAAGTTGTTAGAGTGCGGTTACCGCGTCAAAGAATATAAATGATTATTAATTAATATTTTGCTATTTTATTTTCATGCCGATGTTTTGCAGCCACGATATAAACTTTGAATAAGGGACGAAAACACGATTCTTTTCTAATATTTGATTTTTTAAATACACGAATGTTACTATTTTTGTATAATACTAATTTTTTAATTTTTTTCAGAGCACTTTTATCGCAATTGGTCGAATCACTGTGGCAGTATAGTTTAATGTCTTATAGTGACAATTTTCAAGCCCAGATCATGTTAGCACAACTTTCACACAGCAAAAACCCCTTATAAAATAGACGAGACCACATTAATGCATTAACTGTTTTATTATTTCATAATAATTCATTTCATAAGTGTATCGCGTTTAAGGCACGTTTCATGAATAATCAAAATGGTTTCCGGGTGTCCGGAGGCGTGAGGATGGTTCGTGTTTCAATATCCGCCATCTTCCATTAGAGATCAGTTTTCCCGCCTTCACTGCCTTTTATCCTAACCAGTGACACTGTTACGGCCACTCAATGGCGTCTAACAAGACGACTTCGTAAATCGACGTCATAAGTTGTGTTATTAATGACATTAATGATCTCTCGTGGTTGCTGAACTCGATATTATCGTCGTCGTGGAAAACGTCAAAAAGTCATTGGCGGACATTTTGAGTTTTATATCGTGTGCTTTAGATATTATTCACTAATGGTTTCTTGTGAAATTTATAGTCCTACAATAATACAAAAGAGGGGGCATAACGCTTTTTCCTTACGTGACGATTTCTACCAATCAACTCCTACCGCAAGCCGCGTTAAGGAACTTCGTTCCAATAATCTTATCTGTTAAGTGCTAGGTATAACCTTATTAATTAAAAATATTGTATAAACTACTCGGAGTACTTACTAACAAACGTCTCTCAGTTTCGACACCGCTGTATCTTAATCAGTATGCGTTCTTCCTAATGAAGGTACAGTTGTATCGAGTAATCTCTATCGGTAGACGTTTCGAGATATCGGTAGACGTAAAGTTAAAGTTAGTAAAGTTAAAAGAGGTTTATACAAAGTTTTTAGTTAATTAAAATCGAACATAATAATTTCGTTGTCTGTCCGTAACTTCGTGTAACGTCCGTAATTTCAATCGAGTTCACGGCTAAAAAAAAACAAATTAAACAACCGGAGATGGGGCCTGAACCTCGGGCCAGCAAATCCGAACGCATGTTGCTACCGCCACCTCTTCGTGGACCATCAAAAATATACTATATAATATACAGGGACTTAGCAAAGACGCGAACCATTTCATGTTCCGTGATTTTCACGGGTGTACGGCTAGTTAATAAAATATTTTTGTAATGTTTATTATTATTATTATTATTATTCCAAATATATTTTAATGTTAAAATCAATAAAAATTTTTCGGTAATTACACATTTTCCACCCGTATATGAATTTTAAAGTACTATCTGTTTTTCGAACAACGATTACTTTTACAGATTTGAAGTCTGCCCATGTTTTATGTAACCACAAAAATGAATAAGTATTAATGAGCTGTTTAATATACACAATAAATTAACCACAGTGTTTTATGCTCTGGATTTATTGCAAAAATGTATTGCAAGGATTTTGATGCAAGCACATGAATAAGGTATATTAAACAGCTTGCTATAAATTTTCTGCAAGCGTTTTGATTGAGCAATAAATTTTATTCGAGCTTGCCTGCGCGTTGATGTCAATTTCCGCTCACACGTTTATTTTGCTGGGTCGTCTGGTATTTTTTTACTGCGATATACATTGGGGGTTTGCAAGAGGTCAGGAAAAGAATTGGAAATATCTATAACAATTATTGCGTTATTATATTCCTTGAGAAAAAAAAATTATATTGATTTCGTAAACTTATGTTTTCAATGCATCCAAGTGTGTATTGATTGGAGCTTTTAACCGTTAAATGCATGGCTTTTAAATATAGTTATGGTTACTTGATGTGCAATATGTTGTAAAATATGCGAAAAATAATGAAAATAATAATAAACGAGTTTTTATTATTTTATAGAAAGACATATTGCATTTATACGTCTCAATAAATTGACCTATTTAAAAGTATTTTTATTATGAATCTTTTAAAATATGTGCGTATGGAATATGTATTAAAAATATTTATTTTATTGAAGATAATGACTTTTAACAAAACACATGACATGTTTTTTGGGCACAAAATGACAGTTGTAAAGTTTAAATATAAACACTTTAATGAAAACTTCTAGGTGGCCAGATCGGGAGTAATGCAAAGCGCGGATCTTTTGAATTAGTCACAGTTTGAGTCAATGCTAAACAATCAATCTGCTTACCAAGAGATCTACCCACAAGATGCATTTTAGGCTTGAATGTTGTATGTATCATTTGTAAGCTGAGATGCATTTGAGGGTTAAGTGTTGTTTATATCATTTATAAGTTGTGATGCATTTGAGGGTTAAGTATTGTTTGCATCATTTATAAGTTGAGATGCATTTGAGGGTTAACTGTTGCATGTAACATTTGTAAGTTGAGATGCATTTGAGGATAAACTGTTGTATGTACCATTTGTAAGTTGAGATGAATTTGAGGGCTAACTGTTGTATGTATCATTTGTAAGTTGAGATGCATTTGAGGGTTAACTATTGTATGTATTATTTGTAAGTTGTGATGCATTTGAGGGTTACCTGTTGTATATAACATTTGTAAGTTGAGATGCATTTGAGGGTTAACTGTTGTATGTAACATTTGTAAGTTGAGATGCACTTGAGGATTAATTGTTGTATGTATCATTTGTATGCATTAGAGGATTAACTGTTGTGTAAATCATTTGTAAGTTGAGATGTCAACAATAATAATGTATGGAGAAATACTCGGTATGTGTAAACGTGCGCGAGTTAGTAGGTAGGTACGTCCATAACCAGAACTTCGTCATTTAGTCGTAGTGTTGAAGCCATAAAAATACAAATATTAACATGTTACGGAGAATGGTTTGCTTCGAAACATTTATTATTTTTTAGTACACAGATTATCAACAGGTCATTCATCACCTTGAGAGATAGCCCTAGTGTAGCATTAAATTAAACTGTAAAGACAATTATGGGTAACATATTAAAATATTACACAATACACTTTTTATGGTGGCTAAAAAATATGAAATATTGCTGAAAATAATAAAAAAGTAAGATAATACCCTCATAAGGTGAAATGCGTCTCAAAAAATTAAAAATGTAGAACTAAAAAACAAGTGTTTTTCTTTCCATATGTATGAGGGTCAAAGAAGTTCATGTACTGTTAAAAATATTTCACGACATAGGCTATGGACATAAAGGCCTACTTTCTCACGCTATATTTGAGTGTTTTGATAACTTTTATACCCTTAAATATATTTTTCATTATTCAAAATTTTAGAAAAGAATACCTCCCTTAAATATTTGCATTCCACCCGGAAGACTCAGAAAATTACCTGCAGGATG
This sequence comes from Agrypnia vestita, assembly GCA_016648135.1. Classification (NCBI taxonomy): domain Eukaryota; kingdom Metazoa; phylum Arthropoda; class Insecta; order Trichoptera; family Phryganeidae; genus Agrypnia; species Agrypnia vestita. The sequence continues at coordinate 351,313 of JADDOH010000392.1, read as the reverse complement.
CTTTACATTCTATAGTTTCCGCGTTGCCAGAGAAAACTGACAACAGACATAGCTTCGCTAAAGTTATCACTTGAACTAGGTACAACTATTAGGATTATCTTTACGACTATGGCCAAGCTACGCTGGACGATATAAATTATAAATATCTCTCAGCTATTTCCAACAGTCTTCTGACCAATTCAAATAATAATTCACGTTTTAACAACACGTTTATCAATACAAACTCCTATTATGAACAAGAAAATAATTGAAATTAGTTTTATTATTTGTTTTAATCTACTTATTCATTAATTACACCTACATGTTTCGGAAAATCCTTTTTGAGTGTTTTATATGACATATATAAAATACCCTAAGAACTATTAATGATTTTTTTTTTAATTAACACTTTTAAGAACTATTCATGATTTTTTTATTAATACTTTCTGTTTTAATTTTATTTAACAACCTATTGACAATTATTAAAAAAACTAATGACACTAAAATAATCATTAAAATAGCTCAAAAGCGTGTACTCAAAAGATTTACTTGCTGCGTGGAGGGAGGGGGGTACAAAAAAATGTACCAACAGATAGAGCCCTGCATCAAATAAACTGTCACCATAAACATTTTGGAAACTCCCAATAGTCGGAGTTATATGACCAGTATTCTCGACCTTCAGTAAACTATTGCTTGCGCACGTGGGATTTTCGGACACAAGTTTGTGTACATCATAAAATGAACCCTATTTAAGTGCGAGCCGCTTTAAAAGCAAAGTGAAAAGTTCATTGTTATGAGTACGTATTTGTCTTTTTTCTGGAATCCAAGCAAATATGTTTGCAGAGTTTCTAAAATTTGCTCCGTATATCCGGGAATCGCGCTCCTTATAGCCGAGACCGATTGTATGGGAATATGTGCAAATCAAAATGAATTCACAGTTTTTCTCATTATAGCCGGGATCTCCTTATATCCGAGCTCGTTATAACCGAGTTCGACTGTATTATAATACACTCGACCTGTATACGCTCGGTCGTTCAACCATTATTTTTGATGTTAAAACAATATTTGCATGTTGAAATTTTTTCATTTTTTGTTCTTGATTACTTGATTTTTGGTTACTTGATGTGAAATATGTTGTAAAATATGCGAAAAATAATGAAAATAATAATAAACGAGTTTTTATTATTTTATAGAAAGACATATTGCATTTATACGTCTCAATAAATTGACCTATTTAAAAGTATTTTTATTATGAATCTTTTAAAATTTGTGCGTATGGAATATGTATTAAAAATATTTATTTTATTGAAGATAATGACTTTTAACAAAACACATGACATGTTTTTTGGGCACAAAATGACAGTTGTAAAGTTTAAATGTAAACACTTTAATGAAAACTTCTAGGTGGCCAGTCGGGAGTAATGCAAAGCGCGGATCTTTTGAATTAGTCACAGTTTGAGTCAATGCTAAACAATCAACCTGCTTACCAAGAGATCTACCCACAAGATGCATTTTAGGCTTGAATGTTGTACGTATCATTTGTAAGCTGAGATGCATTTGAGGGTTAAGTGTTGTTTATATCATTTATAAGTTGTGATGCATTTGAGGGTTAAGTATTGTTTGCATCATTTATAAGTTGAGATGCATTTGAGGGTTAACTGTTGTATGCACCATTTGTAAGTTGAGATGCATTTGAACGTTAAGTGTTGTTTGTATCATTTGTAAATGCATTTGAGAGTTAGCTGTTGTATGTACCTATCATTTGTAAGTTGAGATGCATTTGAGGGTTAACTATTGTATGTAACATTTGTAAGTTGAGATGCATTTGAGGATAAACTATTGTATGTAACATTTGTAAGTTGAGATGCATTTGAGGGTTAACTATTGTATGTAACATTTGTAAGTTGAGATGCATTTGAGGATAAACTATTGTATGTATCATTTGTAAGTTGAGATGCATTTGAGGGTTAACTGTTGCATGTAACATTTGTAAGTTGAGATGCATTTGAGGATAAACTTTTGTATGTACCATTTGTAAGTTGAGATGCATTTGAGGGCTAACTGTTGTATGTATCATTTGTAAGTTGAGATGCATTTGAGGGTTAACTATTGTATGTATTATTTGTAAGTTGTGATGCATTTGAGGGTTACCTGTTGTATATAACATTTGTAAGTTGAGATGCATTTGAGGGTTAACTGTTGTATGTAACATTTGTAAGTTGAGATGCACTTGAGGATTAATTGTTGTATGTATCATTTGTATGCATTAGAGGATTAACTGTTGTGTAAATCATTTGTAAGTTGAGATGTCAACAATAATAATGTATGGAGAAATACTCGGTATGTGTAAACGTGCGCGAGTTAGTAGGTAGGTACGTCCATAACCAGAACTTCGTCATTTAGTCGTAGTGTTGAAGCCATAAAAATACAAATATTAACATGTTACGGAGAATGGTTTGCTTCGAAACATTTATTATTTTTTAGTACACAGATTATCAACAGGTCATTCATCACCTTGAGAGATAGCCCTAGTGTAGCATTAAATTAAACTGTAAAGACAATTATGGGTAACATATTAAAATATTACACAATACACTTTTTATGGTGGCTAAAAAATATGAAATATTGCTGAAAATAATAAAAAAGTAAGATAATACCCTCATAAGGTGAAATGCGTCTCAAAAAATTAAAAATGTAGAACTAAAAAACAAGTGTTTTTCTTTCCATATGTATGAGGGTCAAAGAAGTTCATGTACTGTTAAAAATATTTCACGACATAGGCTATGGACATAAAGGCCTACTTTCTCACGCTATATTTGAGTGTTTTGATAACTTTTATACCCTTAAATATATTTTTCATTATTCAAAATTTTAGAAAAGAATACCTCCCTTAAATATTTGCATTCCACCCGGAAGACTCAGAAAATTACCTGCAGGATGCTTTACATTCCATAGTTTCCGCGTTGCCAGAGAAAACTGACAACAGACATAGCTTCGCTAAAGTTATCACTTGAACTAGGTACAACTATTAGGATTATCTTTACGACTATGGCCAAGCTACGCTGGACGATATAAATTATAAATATCTCTCAGCTATTTCCAACAGTCTTCTGACCAATTCAAATAATAATTCACGTTTTAACAACACGTTTATCAATACAAACTCCTATTATGAACAAGAAAATAATTGAAATTAGTTTTATTATTTGTTTTAATCTACTTATTCATTAATTACACCTACATGTTTCGGAAAATCCTTTTTGAGTGTTTTATATGACATATATAAAATACCCTAAGAACTATTAATGATTTTTTTTTTAATTAACACTTTTAAGAACTATTCATGATTTTTTTATTAATACTTTCTGTTTTAATTTTATTTAACAACCTATTGACAATTATTAAAAAAACTAATGACACTAAAATAATCATTAAAATAGCTCAAAAGCGTGTACTCAAAAGATTTACTTGCTGCGTGGAGGGAGGGGGGTACAAAAAAATGTACCAACAGGATTTCGGGCAACATTCATATTGTTAATCTATTTCTGAACTTGGATCAATTGCAAGAATGCGGTCCTCATATGATGCATACTCAAGTCCACCCAGCTCCCGGTTTATTTTAAAATAAACTGCGCATAAAATAATTATTACAAAAATAATTATTTAAAAACCGAAAGATTATAAAGCGTAAAATATTCCCGTGTGTCAGAGTATTCCGTACATATTCCCTTACCTAAGAGGATTTCTTCCTGGTAGCTGAGTAGATAATTAGGGTTTTGAATGACTACATCGATTCCTACATAGTTTCCGTAAAATCATTCACCAATCTATAGAAAATCTTACAAGATTCTATATTATCATCAATCTCCCATCTCCTATCGCTATCCTTACAAAGACGTCGAGTCACCAAATATCCTGTACTGTGAAAAGTACCAATTTCATATTTTACGTCAATATTTTCAAATCGGAGCGTATCATATTATTGTACTATTACGTTGGGGTTAGTTAGTTAATATTACAGGAGGGGGTTTATGGTGCAGGGCTCTATCGTACCGGATTTTTGGGTTACCCAAATCGAAATACAGTCGAACTCGGTTGAAACGAACACGACGGGACCAACTAAATTTGCTCCTTATAGCCGGGACTCCTTATATCCGGGATTCACTTTTTTCACAATTTTTTTTGATTGTGTGATGTTATTTGCAAGAGCAGCTAAATAAACATCCTTATCTTTCCAGAGCGATGAAACTGTAGAAAATGATTGTGAAAACTTTTTACAGACTTTTTGACGCTGATAATTTGACTTTTTCGCGAACATAGAGACACTTTCGTTTGTTAGTGAACATGTTTTCGATAGAACAATTCGCGTTTAACTGATTAGGCTTTTAAATGCTAATCCAGTAAACTGCATCAAATAAACTGTCACCATAAACATTTTGGAAACTCCCAATAATCGGAGTTATATGACCAGTATTCTCGACCTTCAGTAAACTATTGCTTGCGCACGTGGGATTTTCGGACACAAGTTTGTGTACATCATAAAATGAACCCTATTTAAGTGCGAGCCGCTTTAAAAGCAAAGTGAAAAGTTCATTGTTATGAGTACGTATTTGTCTTTTTTCTGGAATCCAAGCAAATATGTTTGCAGAGTTTCTAAAATTTGCTCCGTATATCCGGGAATCGCGCTCCTTATAGCCGAGACCGATTGTATGGGAATATGTGCAAATCAAAATGAATTCACAGTTTTTCTCATTATAGCCGGGATCTCCTTATATCCGAGCTCGTTATAACCGAGTTCGACTGTATTATAATACACTCGACCTGTATACGCTCGGTCGTTCAACCATTATTTTTGATGTTAAAACAATATTTGCATGTTGAAATTTTTTCATTTTTTGTTCCTTTTTTTCTTTTTACGTTCTCCGTTGCTCCAGTTTTCCTTCACTTTTCTCAGTAATAAAAGGGAGTTATAAATTTTAATTTAATTACTCGTAACATAGCAGATATCGGGTAATGAAAATATTTAAAATATTTAAATAATAATTAATTCAAGAACTTAATTTTGTCAGTTGCCCAACACTATGGTGGGACATTTCGTTGGCGCGAGCCTATAAAAACCTCCACAGAGCGGTAATAGATCTCTTTTTCAACGTCCTGTACTGTGTGCTACCACTCCTTTCTACGAGGGTTCGGGATTTTCTGCTCCTCCCGGTAACAAACATCACAATTCTGCTAGTAAAAATTATCAAAGTAACTATCAAAATAATCATCGAAATCGTACCAGGTGTACGTACCTAATATTTGTAAATGCCTCTAACATTAAAGAAATCGTGATCTGCTATTATAGATCACGTAAAGTAAATTCAAACCGTAGTGTTAAATGTAAATTTAAATAACCTATTAGAATCGCAGTGCACTAGCATGCGAGTAAGTCTCATCTCTATTCGGAAGATAATGGATCATTCATATTCTAAAAATTGCAACTAAACCTGAACTAAAATTGTGAACGTCTTAGGCCCGGTTGTTTCAAGTTCGATCAAAGTAAGCGTTCTTTTAAAGCATAGATTTTCACGTTCTCCACCAATCAGACGATCCGTTTTCGTAAAAATCTATGCTTTGATCGACCGCTTACTTTGATCCAACTTGAAACAACCGGCCCTTAATGTGACAATTTTTTAAACTTACGAATAATTGGATTATCTCAGACCGCGTCAAATCTATTGCCTGTGACTCCCTCGGTGGAGATAGATCATGAAATCACAAAACGAGAGCGAGGCGTTCGAAAATTTGAGGACAGGAGCTGGTGGACGACGGACGCTGAAGGTGCGGCCAGAGGGATCCTGAGGTGCGCGAACACCTTACGTCGCTTCCTGGCAGTTCTTCCAAGGAGAACACCGCCCTGACCCAGCCGTGCATTTTGGATCTTCAACTCGCGGAATTCGTCAACCTAATTTTAGTGATATTAACCATGATTTAGGAATGATTTGTTAGGTAGCTCCAGTGTAGGGATAGTAGCCAATTTATTTAAATTAATCGTAGTAAATAACCCAGGTTTAGATAGTTGATAGGGCGTAACTAGAAAACATAAGTAGATCTTTTGTACATAAAAACTTATTGTAATGAATTTTGTTAAAATACTCGATCTGTTTCGGTAAATTATGTAAAATCCACCTAAACCAGTCGTATGATCTTCCCGTATTAGTTTCTTCTACGCACACTACCGAGCCGAATCCACGAGAAAACTCGTCTCACCTCTGGCGCTGGCGCCCGGCGGAGAAGCGCGACGGGCAGATCCGCGGGCTCCCTCTGAGCTGCGAAATGCGAAGATCCTTCAGATCGGCAACCGCAGAGTGATCTAGACCGTGATAAGCCATACACCTCCCAAACCTTGTACAAACCACTTAACGTCTCACCTCTGGCGCTGGCGCCCGGCGGAGAAGCGCGACGGGCAGATCCGCGGGCTCCCTCTGAGCTGTGAAATGCGGAGATCCTTCAGGTCGGCAACCGCAGAGTGATCTAGACCGTGATAAGCCATACACCTCCCAAACCTTGTACAAACCACTTAACGTCTCACCTCTGGCGCTGGCGCCCGGTGGAGAAGCGCGACGGGCAGATCCGCGGGCTCCCTCTGGGCTGCGAAATGCGGAGATCCTTCAGGTCGGCAACCGCAGAGTGATCTAGACCGTGATAAGCCATACACCTCCCAAACCTTGTACAAACCGCTTAAATATATTTAAATGGTTTATGCAAAGTTATTTAATTAAAATTTATAATTGTGTCCAACCACAAAGTTAACGCTATAAACATCAAAAATATACGAAAGGGAGTTCTTCACAACTGCGATTTGCGCGACTCTATAAATCCGATTCTGAGTCTTATACCTACTAAAATTCCCATTACAATTTTTGACTCATAAAATAAAAGCTCGGATAACGTAAACCTAGATTTAACCACATGTTCCTCTCCCTCTATCGAGAAGATTACGAACTTTTTCGAGGCCTAAGCGTGGAATGTTTAATTAATTCCTCGGTAGAAGGCAGCAGACTCCTACCTCTGTGTCGTGTACTCCTTGTCCTTGAGCTGCGCGCGCAGGGGGTCCGCGGTAGGCGCGGGAGGGGGGTGGGCAGGCGGCGGGGGTGCGCAGCGGCCCAGCAGGCTGCTTTTTCTCCTCCGAGGGGTCATAGACAGAGACACCTCGATACTTGCCATCTGTGGATAAATTATTCAACATTTTATTAAATATCGCCCCGACATATTAAAATAAAATGTCAAAATTATTAAGCTATCAAAAACAAATCGATTATTCATACGGTACAGAGTACCATAATTAATATGTTAATAATTAAGATTTTTTGACATGTGGTGAATACAGTGTTGTAGGTGTCTAAAAGGAAATATAAATAATATTAAAAATAGATATACCTTTATTAACAAGATAATAATTTTGAAATAAAACAGATTTGTTACTACGAAAAATCATTTCTCTTAAATGTTGTCAAGCTTTCGCGAAATATGTGCACTATGCTCATTGCGAAGTCTGTTTAGCCCGGGCAATGGTTAGTGAATGTGGCAGTTAGTTCTTATGTTTTCGTAGAAAAAAATATCTCTCGAGTGTGTTAACGTGGGGACCCCGAGACGTGCGTTGGCAAGAAGAGCGAGGCAATATCGAGGCCGTCCTTTTGATTAAATGATCGTATTAAATTATTTCCTGAGAGTTTTTTTTATTCTTATTTTTATGCTTCAACGGGCCAGGAGGCCCGATTACAGAAGCGAAATACATCACAAAATACCCAGGCTTGAGTAAATCACATCGATTAAAATTGTGACCCCACCGGGAATCGAACCCGTAACCCTCGGTGTGGAAAGCCAGTGTCATACCCACTGCGTTACGAGGGCCGGAGTTGTAAATTATTGATGGGTAGATTTGATTTAAAGTTTATTTTAATAATTTATATAAGAATATTATAACAGAGAGACATACTTTTTTTTAATGCTTCAACAGATCAGAAGGCTCAATTACAGAAGCGAAATACATCACAAAACCTCCAGGCTTGAGTAAATAACATAGATTAAATTGTGACTTCACCGGAAATCAAACCCGGTACCCTCAATGTGAGAACCCAGTGTCATACCCACTACGCTGAGGGCCGGCTTCTGAATTATACTCATGTTAATTTATGTTTTTAATTTTTATATTTTCTATTTTATAATTAAATTATTACAGCGGCGCTTAGCATTATTTATAAAAGTTAAAATCTATTATTTTTAGAAATTTTGTACTAGTAATAAAATAGAAAATTTTGTTAATTATCATCGGCAATAAAATACGCTATTGGGCGATACCTGTTTTGAGATTTTTGACATTTCGAAATATTTATTTTCTGTTGGGAAGAGGTTCAGAGCACTCTAGTTGTTTGTAGATCTTGATTTTTATTGTATGAATGTGCTTATGAATTAATTCGAATTATTTCTACTATTTTCTGTAGATTTACTGCAGACTTGGTCGCATTATTTGCGAGAATACTGGCATTGAGATGTTAAGCGCGAACAATGAGTTAACACCGGCTCCTTACGCGAGATGATGAGATGATATCATCTGTTTGCGATGAAAGAGCAATCTGAAACACTCATCTTCGTTATAAATAATTACTACAGATAATTGAATAACTATGAGAAAGTAGATCAGTTAATTTTATAAAGTAACACAATAAAGAGTTCACAGATAGAATCTACATACGATTAGAAGGTTCTCGAGTCTTTTTTATTAAGTAGGTAATATTATAAACTGTTTCCATCCTTTTATTAACATTAATTATTTTAAATACTTTTTCAATACGCCAGCAATGTGAAAATATTAATGTTTTCTAGTCAATGGCAGATCTGTAAAGTTGTAATTGCGTACATGTATTTCGATAGAAATATGACACATTGATGAAGGTGTCATGAACAACATTCGGACAATTTCAATGCACTTTATTTAAAAGCGCCCCCCGTTTAAAAGTATAAACCCAGTATCCATGTAGGCACAGTTCGATTTCTGTTTTGCTTGTGTGTTTTATTGTAAATTAAAGGAGCTTTTCTTTTCCACATTACTTGTGCGGTTAACTGCTTGCAATACTATATTCGACTCAAACACCGCGATACACTTTTCAACTTTCACTGAAGAGAGTCTGCATGTTAGAGGCAGGTTGTGTTGACTTCACTTTTGGTCACCTGTACATGAGGGTCACATCTTCATTAGGTACGATAATTCCCTTAATTTTTATGAACGTTCGATCGAAACTTTTTGAAAAATTGACCTGGAAAATATTTCAACAAAATTCGTTAGTCAAAATCGATTCCAATTCAGAAATCAGTTAATATTATAATATCTGAAAAAAACAACGAACGTACGAAATCTTTTGGAGGGAATCTTTTTGATTTGGTCCGGTATCAAGTCGCCAATTCTCATCTGGTCAGGGTAGGAAAGAGCAGCGGGGCGCCCCCCTTTCTACTCGCCCTGGAATGAGGCGTCATGGCGTGTGGCGGAAGTCAGACGTAGCGTGGTTTAGAGGCAGACTAAATGGGCGGATCTTAAAATAAAGCAAGAAAGATGAGCTCGTGGCTATTTATTACTATAACGGCTATATGCGAGTTGGATTGGATTAAAACAACACCGCCATTTCTTAGAAAGCCCCCAGCTCAAAGCATCATCATTCTCATTAAGCCTGTAATGACAGGAGAAACTATAGATAATTACGGCAGTATGCCAGCAAGCTATTTCAGTGTTTGCAGTGTCTATAAATCTTTCACAGTAAGTATCGCCTTTTCAAAGGTGAAACACCAAAAAACCAACATAAAAAAATTAGATGTGTAAACATATACATTTTTTTACACTCGCGCTCTCCACAAAAAAAAAACCAGACCAATCTCTTAATATAAAGCAAACAAATACTTTATGCATTTACCATAATATGATAAGTATATGTTTTATTCTGTACCTACGTCAATAAAAGTCAAATTTAGGTTTCAAAATATTTTATAAATTCCGTTTGAAAAATAATACATGCATATTACCCACTAACACGAAATACAACGGTTTTAACAAATTAAATTTTAAAATGACAAAAATAAATTAATTGAAATTCTTTTTTTCTTGCCAGTGAACTGAGTTCGCTTGCACGCGTTGTAAGCGCATAATCATGAGTGCTCATTTATGTTCACTCGATTTATTCGATTGTATTTCTTGAATGGAAAAACCTCTACTCGTATTTACGAGTGTGTTTATTTCGCCATTACTAAAAATAAAATGCAACATTAAAAAAAGATGGACACCCCTGGTCTACGGTTTTGTGAACTCAAGAGCTATACCTCACCTTAAATTCTTTTTTCGTTATACCTGTAATTAATTGCCTAGGAAAAGGGTATTTTTCCAAATTCACATTCACATCCATCAAGTTACTTTACTCTAAATTTTTAAATGTTTATTTTTAAACTATAGATGTTTTTTTAAGATAGAAGAGAAAGAAAGAATAGTTTTGTCAAAATATAATATTATTTTTAATTATGTATATGTATCAACGCTAGGCATAAATCCGGCTCTGAATCTGATATTGATACATTCTAACTAAAGTCGAATATGTTGAAAACGATACGAACAAATTCTAAATGCTAATTAAATTCCATTCGTACCTACCAAGACAATTCTTTTTGATTTTATGTACACTTAAAATAATATTTACTAAAAAGAAAACACTTTCAAATAGATACAAAATTGAAAAAGGCTATTTAAAAATAATTTATGTTTTTTTAATTCGGTGATAAATTTTGAATAAATTTAATTTGATGACTTGTTCCGTTGATCGCGGGGAAAGTGCCCCATAAATAACAACTTGTTTATGTTTGGGAGCTAAGAATCGCTTGTGTTACAGGTTTTTTTAAATTGGTTTGGCCATACAATGCATTGATCGAAAACTGCCGCGTTTAGTCGTGTGATAGGCGAATGAAGCTTCCTTAGCTGCGAGTTATTCTTCTGCATTTCCCATGCATTAGTTTTTCAGTAATTGATTACTTTCTCACTCCAACTTTTTTGAATTTACCGTAGCCCTAGATATCTTAAGTAGCGACACTTTCCCCAGATTTCTACTTATTGTTTATGCCGTTGACTAATAAATAAACCAAGTAACGTCAACAATATTGTATATCACGAGCGTGATCAAATCACATTTTTTTATAATTCACTATTATAATTTGAATCATTAGGAATATTGTTTGTAAATAATTTCATGGTCTAATAAAAGTCACGCACGTCCGTAGGCATTCTACTGTACCTACCGTATTTTGATTTTATGATTTTGATCGAGCAAAAGGGTTTTGAGAGTACCTAGGTATAATTTTTTATGGTGTATAGAAAAATATAAGAAAATGAAGTGACTAAAAAAAATACGTTAGATTAATTACCACGGTGAGTACATATTTTATTCAGAACCCATAAATGACAAACTTATTTTATGACTCTTTTTGGAATTTCACATGTTCGAAAAGCCACAATGCTTATTATATAGGTTTACTTAAAAAGAACATCAATTAGAATTCAGAACATATAATTACTACCTCCCTATACAAAGTACAATGCTAAAAAACCGTTTTCTAACAAATTGAATTTTAAAATGATAGTAAATGTAATAAAATACAATTTATTTCTTCCTCCCGAGTGAATTGAACAGAACACTCAGTTGCGCGATGTTTACGAGTACATATAAATATGAGACCACTCGCTGAACTCGCGTGATTTTTAAAAATAATAACGTTTAATTTTTCTAACTCCGCGTAGCGCCGAGCACAGTTTGGTAAAATGATTACGCGTTGGCGTATCGTATCTTATATTGCAATTAAGCTTCGTTCCAAAAACTTTTAAAGAGTGAAAGAGAAATATAAAGTAACAAATTCGTCGAGGTCAGTAATAAATTATTTAAATTTTGAGTAACGAATTAAACGATTTCATGCCATGCGGTAAGATACAATAGATTATTATTGGGTTATGTAATATTCATATACTGTCCCAAATTATTTCGTCAGTAATGAGTTTGGGTAAATGGTTTTATAGTTTTTTTGTTTTATTTTTGCCTTGGACACCATGTAAAAACATTTTTTTACGCTCACAAATCGGTATCGAAGCGGGCTGTGAAATCAATTGGAAATTACGAAAGCGTTTTAGATACTGTAAATCAGTGTTTTTTCCAAATAGATATTTGGGGAAACCGAATGAAAATGAAATGATTACATAAAGATTTAATTAATAAGAGGTGTTAATTTTAATTAATTAAACACATTATTTACTCGTACCTCCACGTACATAACTGTAACCATTTACAAATTATCTTGGTAACCAAAGTGAATAATGGTTAATAAGTATGCGTCCGTCCTGACTCAAAGTGCGTACGTAAAATTTAACTTACAAAGTTTTAAATTAATTAAAATTAATAATTATGTCCGACCACAAAGTCAACGCCGTAAAACATAAAAAAATGTGAGATGTGTTCAAATAAAATCGAACCCTTATTTATATATATATATATCATATATATATATATTATATATTATATATATATTATAGATATATATATATATATATATATATATAGATATAGATATATATATTCTATTTTATATATCAAATAAAATCAAATAAAATAGAACCCACGTGAAAACAAAATTTGAGATCTACATACATTAAATCACATTCGATGAAGCAATGAAACATTGATTAATATATATTTTTTACATTAAAGTATTTATTCAAAAATCATATCTACTCAACGGGTTCTTTCTCTGCGGCGAAGACAATTCTCCGGGTTGCAAAACACTGCAATGTCGGAAATCTTTGACATCTGACAACTGTTTTAACTGTTTCTTTGTTTTAACATCTCCTTTGTTCAATGAATTCCTAGAGTTTAAGGGTTATACGATCGAAAGATTCTGAGAAATTATTCTCACTGCAGGCTCCTATTTATATGTTATCTAACCCGACTTCTAACCTGAGAAAATTCTTCTCAGAATGTATCGTAACTGTTGAATCGCACTCGTTCAATTTTATTTAATGGGCTAATTTATTTTTATAAACATTCATTTATTTAATTCTACGGTACAACAAAGGCGCAATGGACAATATATTTAGCAATATACGTATACCATATTTAAACTATTATTTAAATATTTCATTTGTTTTTCAATTTTATATTTCGTACCAATCATGTTATATACGAAATGAACAATATGATATAAATGGAAAAGTGTATAATTGATTACCTAGTACTATTATTATTATTGTACTATTATTATTTTTGTAAGTAAATAATCCATATTTACTCAAACCATTATTTGAAAATCGCGGGCCTCTGTTGATGGACGCCTGCATCAGAGTAGGTTGTCACTTTTTACCGTCGAAATGGTGACACTGGCCAAGGTCTCGGCTGTCAGGTCCGGGCGATCTCAGCTGTCAGGCCTACTACGTGCGAAGTGACATCAGACACGTGATCCCAATCTGGATTGAACATACTAGCCGAGTATTCAGACGTGCATCGTCCCAGGTGTAATTAAAACATGAGAGAATACTTACTACAGTAATTAAAATAAAAGCACAGTAAATTAATAAAACAGCGTGTAAAATAAATTGAAAACAATATATATATGAAAAGTAATTTTAAAATGTATATTCTCTTCTTGGGCAATGGCTCTTGAAAAAGTTTCTTTCAATTGCCCAAACTATCAACTTTATTATTGAATTAAAAAATGAGATCTTTTTTATTTAATTATAATTTTGTAAAACGATAATATTTTGGGTGCAAAACTCTATTTTCAGTTATATGTATTATATGTAGGGTATAAAGCAAAGGCAGCAAAACGATATTTCCTATGAGTTTAGAGGCTACGTTTCCTATAAAATCTTGAATTCTGTACATTATAAATTAGTAAGCCTCGATGACTGCATTCTATTTTTTTTAATATTGCTGCCTTTGTTTTTATACCCCACTTATAATGTATATACATGTTATCTTCTTTAGCAATTACATATCTTTATCTTTATAAATAAATAATTGTTGGCTAAAAATGGTAGCGTTAATCCTCTTAACATTTTCCTCTTTATGAAGTTAAAAGTGAATCTGCATTAACAAATATTTATAAACTTTAAAACGCAGGTACTATAATTAGAAATTAGAAATCTTGAAATTTTATTGTAATTTCTCCTTTTATTTATAATGAAAATAACTAAATAATATTAATCTGTGTTTTAGATGAGTTGAATTTATTTGTTTCCATAATACACGTACAATTCAATATAAAATAAAATAACAATAATCTTCAATCATTGGGTTGGATTTGACATGAATAAAAAATGTATGCATTAAAATCTAGAAATATTATATAAAAAAATCATGTTTGAACCTATTTAAAAAAATAAACTTTTTGAACTTTCAAGTCATAAATTTTGCAAATCAGCGATCACTAATAAATAATACTTTTTGAATTAATTTACACTTATTTCTCGAAAACAATATGGCCAGAGGGCAAAAGGTCTTATAGAATAAAAAATAGAATGAAACCATTGTTTAAATAAAATAGATATGGACTTTCTAATCATCTGCGATATAAAATATCAAAATAAAATCTCTATGTATGTAATCACGATCAGGCATAATAAATCTTGCCTATGATTAGAGACGTTATAGTCGTAATCACTATAAATTTTGTTGATGAAACTCACTATTCTGAAGCACGCTTGTATATTAATATATATTGCGTACGTATGGTTAATGAAGTCATTTGACTTATATATATTGTCACGAAATTATTTAGCACCAACATGTGTAATTAAAATTAAAATAATTAAATATTCAAAAAAAACATAAATAAAAATGGGATGCACATCACTACGATGTTTGGTCGCCGCTCGAAGGTTATAAAAAGCCCTGCACACTAAATATCCTTCTTCTTCTGCGTACAGTACTGCCTCCAACCACGACGTCTCAAGGGTCCGGGTGTCATGGAATAAATTCCATCCGGACCCTCGAAACCTTCGAAAACCTCGACACTTCGAAACTCTTTAATTTCTAAAACCTCGAAATCATCATAACGTCGTCTAGAATAAATTATTTACAGTCATCATATTAATTTTAATATGTCCATGAAAACTAATGTAATTTTATAATTTCTAATCCACTATGTGACTCCCGGATTGACGTTCCCCAACGGATCGTCTATATTTAAACTAATGATTTGCATTATTTCTTTTATAATTCCTACAAGAAACCTTGTACGACTCTTACGTAAGATAATAATCTTACAAACTACGGTGACCAGTGGAGGATTATCCACTAAAACACAATACATTGTACGCTACTGTATCTAATAACAATTGAACGCGGATTGTCACGTAACTGAAAAAATAATAGACCTACGAGAACGGACAAAGCGACGGCTAGCAGAGCAGTATTCTGGAGCCAGATGGATGAGGGACGGACTTCCAGATCCACTAGACCACGGACGAGGAGGATGCGGCATCGGAAACTCAGGAAGGCGTTCCCGGAAGCTGCGAGACCACATCTCCACTCACGGCGGTCTCGCGTCGCGCACGTCAAGAAATTCCCCACAAAAATCTCTAATTAACTCAGTTCATGCCATATTATTTATAATTGCTTATTACCAGCCTTAGACCGGGATTAGTGGCTACGGCAACTGGTGGAGGTAGAACTACAGTCGGGTGGCTGCAAACTAATCGGAACTGAGATCTCTTCTAGACCTTTCCATTGAATACTACTCGTACAGAAGTATATATATATAGCACAAATCTCAAGGCGTTTCAAATAGGTAATATAAATATATTGGTATATTCTCCACTGCTGGATATACGCCTCTTCCACACTTCTATCTTTCTCTGTGAGCTTCTTGTAGCCATTTCTTCATTCGATGGCGGTTATATCGTCGGCCCATGTCTTTCGAGGTCTTCCAACGCCTATTTTATTTTCTCAAGGTCTCCTCTTTAGAACTCTGGGAGTCTATCTTGCGGCATCCAGCCTGGCAACACGCCCTGTCCATCTCCATTTTAACTCCGCTACACGTTCCATGATATCCGCTACTCTAGTTCTGCGCCTAATTTCATCGTTTATTAGACTTCTCTACATTTTTCTTAGTAAGTGTCATCGTCTCCACTCCGAAAGTCATCCCTGGCAGTGTACACGATTCGAAGGCCTTTCTTTTTAGAGTAATTGGGATCTCTTTGTTTTCAAAAATATGTTTTAGTTTTCCAAAAGCAGCCCAGCTCATTCCTATTCATTTTGGTAATTCCGATGTTTGGTTTTTTTGGTATATTATGAAATTTAATTTTTTGTATGTATGTATTCGTATATTACGAAATTTCATTTTTATGTATGTATGTATTCGTATATTATGAAATTGCATTTTAACACCCTTCTTTTCAATATCCTCTCACACAACACAGAATGTTCGTTCTAAAGAATCTCGTCATCATTCCCAAATCTTCTCATCCTCACAAAGTATTCTTCAGGAGCCCAAAGAATTAGAGCAAGATCAGGGCGATTTGGGGAATGCTGTATGATTTGAAAATCTCTGGATCTCAGAGTGCCATCAGCCTATTCGTAAAATCTGACGATTGCTCGTTGTTCCTCTGCGGTGCACACGCCCAAGGATGTCGCTATTTTGTAATGCTTTCCTTCCAATGACGCCATGAATTTGGGCAGTGCCAATACCTTCTTTAAGAATGTATCTTTACTGCGCAGGTGTTTGAAATACAGGGGAAATTCGTTTCGTAAAATAATTTTATTTCACAGAATGTAAAATTGTGCAGAGATGAAGTAAAACCCGAGCGGGATGGAGTCCCAGCGGAAGTCCCACCCTCGAGTATATTCGAGACAAATTTATAATGCAGTTATAGTATTTATTCTTGCGTAATTAAATGTCCTTGTTAACAGAAATCCCCTAACAAATATTTTTTCAATTTCTTTCAAAACCTAGTCTCTTTAACTAAAAATGTCTTTATAAAGTGCGACTTGTTTACTAATACATTATACATTTTAGATTGAATTTTTCAAAATTGTTTCAAAATTTACAAGTTCGCAGTAATTTTTATAAATAAATCAATGCATGGAACCAGACCGTGCCGTGTACCGAGAAATTTACGTTAATTCGTGTTAATATTTTTTGGTGATCTATTGTGTATCGCAAGCGGACTTATCGAAGTATAGACTGAACGATTGACATTGATTTTATCACCACATCTCTATAAATGAGGCTGAGTTAACTCAATTAGATCCGCTACATTGGTGACGGTGCACTGTGATAATGACGCGCGGTAATATTTTTTGTCCATGCACTGAATATGGCGAAGGTTATGACTGTACTATTTAGATGGAATAATGTAGTAATCACAGGAAATAAAAATAAATTAACAATGAACTCACATTTTCTTGTAACTTACATTAAAAAAATCAATTCAACGTGCGTGTCTTCGGTACGCGATACTGGTCAATTGTTGTGTATAGTCACAATACAGGTAATAATTGAGATGCTCCTCTTGTTTTTATATGTCCGTAAATAAGCTATTTAAAGATGGATATCTATGAGCCTTCGAGACGCAGATAAAGGCAGATCCATATCGGTTGGTTTACCTTTCTCTCAAAATGCAAAGACAACATTTATATGACGAAATTGCGTGATCTGGTCACCCCCTGCATCACATTATTTATATCACGAAATTGAGACCTTTAATACAAAAAAAAATCCTTTCCAGAACTTGTGTGTCAAATGGTGTTTTTTTTTTTAAATTTCAAATATACCTATCAATATTAATGAAGCCGAAGTTACGAATTTTGGTTGAAATGACGCTGGCCAGCTGAGATATTTTCACAAGGACGAATTCTTAGAAAAATTTGATAGAAATCTGGTAGGAATTAGGGGAGTTATTTTCACAGAGGGTGGCCTCGAGGTCTACCGATCGTGATCGAACAAAGTGCATCTTTTTTTTCGGTAAAATTGAAATTTTCTGAACGTTTTTTTTTGTAATAGTGCATTTACTTCGCACGAAGTTTGAGTTTCTTTTCGTGTGATTACATCAGCTTCATTTCTGTATTTAAATGAAGGAAATAAAATTTAACAAGCACAAATATTACGAATGTAAAATATTTTAATTCCGTCAATTCGGGAAAATCTTTATTATAATAAGTACATTTGTATACAATTAGGACATGAAAACATTTTTGTACGAGAGAAACGGCCCGTGACCACGGGATGAGACATGGTGAGACAAGTCTCAGATTTAGTACCGTGTGCAGGTATTGAGATTTTAATTTGGTGATAAACTAAGATATCACCCTGCTTGATTTGACAGCGAAAATTTTGATAGGTACATGTGCGCTTACCGTTACTCAAAACCATAATATATTTACTCTAAAAGTTAAAATAAATATATGGTTTTGGGATGTTTAAAATTCACTTGACGAACAAAGGATGAACTGAAAATTAACGAACAACATGTGAGAAGTGAGGTAATAGACAGCGATCTTGGATCGAATCTTGAATCGAAGACTTGATATGATATGATATGATATGATATGATATGATATGATATGGCAGCTGAATATGAATCTCATGGGAGAGTATGATAATAATCATATCATAATTTAAATTGTAATTACTATGCATTATGTATTTTTTTTTTGAGTTATTAAAATCATAAGTTTGCAATTAAGAATATTCAAGTACACTTTTTTTATATCTCTCATTTTATATTGTATGTCAGAGTATATTAAATAAGAAGAAATGAAAAAGAAGAAGAAGAAATAAATGAAATAAATACAACAGATGGGGTCTTGCACGCAAAATCCGATTACGCGGGAATAAACTATTTTAATTACACTGATCCGCAAAAAACCTTTTTTTTACTGATTTCTGTTTTCAAGGGTGCTGAGTTCAAATCCGGAGCCAGAAAAATTCCAACAGGTCTTTCCATTTAAGAAAGACAATCAAATTGGTATGTGTAAACCGTGCGTACGAGGCACATAATAATTAAATTGTCTTTCTTAAATGAAAAGAACTGTACCATGTTTAAGGAAAATAACGCCTGATGGAATAGAAGAAACGAAATTTTTTAAATTGTACTTTTATTTACATTTTTTCGGTGAAATATATCTACTTCTTTGTAATTTTTATTTTTTCAAATTGATGCTTACGCGAACGTGTGCGTATGCGTGTGTGTGCGCGTGTGTGTGCGCGTGTGTGTGCCTGTGAGTGTGTGCGCGTTATTATTTAATAAATTATTATTATTATTTACATTATTATTTAATAAATTATGAAGACATTTGATATCTAGGTATTAGCGTCTAGCAGCTAGAGATGGTAGAGAAGGTGCAACATTATGATGGTAGACTTTTTAATGTTCTTTATATGTATCTACTTTGTATTGCGGATTCCAAGTAACGGTTTCAAATAATTCATGTGACTTTCTTAAAAGTTTCATTGAATTGAAGGGGGAGGAATTTTCCACGTATAGTCCGTTCGAGCGTTTAAACTTCTGCCTAGAAAAGCAACAGATTATTTTAGCATAATTACGGGGAAAAACTATTCATACTCTCACAGTTACAGTACAAGCTGGGGCCTCCGAAATCTCGCAGCATTTATTCCAATGAAGTTTTCACTGAAAAAAATTGCTCAAAAATATAAAAAACACATTTTTTTTAAATCAAAAACTATTTTTTTACAAAAAACTTGCCTGATGGAGTCTCTGATTCCGGATTCGTGTTCAGCACATCCTCACACATGGACACTAATTTTAACAATGCGGCTTGTTAACATTTTAATAGATAATTTAACTACTCAGTCTTATATCATTTCATAATCTGTCTAATATTTTAATTAACGGACATAAACTGTTCAAATTGTGCGGATTTTATTATTACTGGTACTGCAGAGTGCGGCTGGGCGGATAACCTGTAATGTCGGGCATCCATTCATTCGGACATTTCGCTGGTTATCGCGTGGGTGGATTTCTTAAATTAATTTTAAATGAGTTTTCGTCGCCTAATACTTAGCACATAATCAAACATAATATTTAGATAGCAACGTCGTCATAATTTTTTTAAATGTAACGTCATCTATTAGTTTAGCAATGTAATATAATATGGCACAACCTACATCTAATCCTAAACTTATGTGTAAAATCGCAATATCTTTCTGTGATTTATGCATAGAGAAGATGTGGAAGACGAAATTTAATATTGGAACGAAGTGTCAAATTTCCATTGGTATATGATAATCTATACATCCATATTTAAAATAAGCCATCCATAACAAATTTTGCATTTTTACTTTTTAGGACCCTACTTAAACATAAGTACCCGCTTTCCCCCTAATCCGACCACACCACTACCGATATAAATTTATATTATATTCAACGCTTTGCGTTCTAAATTTTACTCAGCTGCATTCCTGCATCCTATTGGAAATGTAATGGAGATGTCGCTATCTTGCCTAGAACAACATTTGCGCACATCATTATTTAGGGCCCCCCAAAACAAAAGCACTTTTCTTTTCTCTCTCTCTCTAAAATAGCTGTTTTGAATTTTAACTTAATCCGAGTCCTGGGCAGCGCCGGCTAAAGATCGCTGACAATTTGTAATTTCGAATTGTGGGTATGTGAGCTTTTTGTTCTGAAGGTGACATTTTTCGAATTAATAATGCATGCTTTGTTATTTTCTGATGTTTGATATTGATGCTTTGTTATTTACTTGTGATTTTATTATTATGTATTGTTATTTTCTTTGAATGAATTGTTTTTCGTAACGCACCCCAGAGACAGTGAAGTGGTTAGTGCAGTTTCCTCGCCGCGTCGCACGAGTGCTTTGCATCATCAGCGGCGTAGCGAGGAAACTGTTTTAGCATTAAAACAATGCCAAACTGGATGGCGAAAGTGTAGGTTGGAAGAATAAAATAGGCGTTGGAAGACCTCGAAAGAGATGGGCCGACGATATAACCGCCATCTAATAAAGAAATAGCTAAAAGAAGCTCACAGAGAAAGAAAGTATGGAAGAAGCGTATATCCAACAGTGGAGAATATACCAATGTATTTAAATTACCTATACTTTTTGAAACGCCTTGAGATTTGTGCTATATATATGTATATATATTGAGACGGAACTTCTGTACGAGTGGTATTCATATGGAAAGATCTAGAAGAGATCTCAGTTCCGATTAGTTTGCAGCCACCCGACTGTAGTTCTATCTCCACCAGCTGCCGTAGTAAGGCGTCTGATACACATGCTTCTTTAGTGGCACGTGAGCATGCGCAGTATCGACCTTGACAGTGGCATGCTTATTAGTGGCATGTGTGTACGCACATTGCTAGAAATGAGCATGCCACCTAGTGGCGATGCGATCTTCTCAAACATTACTTTTCGTGACTTATTATGGGAATCACGATTGTCTGCGGAATACTCGGTCACCGTTGTGTAAAAATAATATAGTGAGAAATGATGTTTACGAAACTTTATTAATAGGCATGAATGATTCAAATCTTACAATAAAAATTATATAAACTAAAATCAAAAATGTGCGGATGGAAACTCGGGAACTTTTTTGATTTATTAGTTCACTTGAATTTTCTATTTCAGTTTGCAAAGTTTCCATTTTGAACAAGAGCGTCTCTATTCTATGACAAGAGCATGCCACTAATAAGCATGTGTTTTTGATTGTTAGCTTTGGGCATGCTTATTTATGAGCACGCCACTAATAAGCATGCCAGTAATGAGCAAGTGTGTACAGTTGTTAGGGCATGCTTATTAGTGGCATGCTCATTAGCATGCCAGTAAAGAAGCATGTGTATCTGTACCTTAAAGCAAGAGACATTGGGCATGTGAGCTCGACTCGATCAAGTGTAACGGACAGTAACTACATAGGATATTATTGGGCTAGTTTAGATGGACTTCACAATTAACTGAAAGAGATTAAACTTTATACATGATTTATTATACATGAACAATTTTTTATACGGTATATTGCCTGGCTATTTAATTTCTACTGCGGACTAGCTGTACCTAAGTTTTGATAGTGAGTATGATTCTAATTGGCCACTAATCCTGGTCTAAGGCTGGTAATAAGCCATTATAAATAATATGGCATGAACTGAGCTAATTAGAGATTTTTGTGGGGAATTTCTTGACGTGCGCGACGCGAGACCGCCGTGAGTGGAGATGTGGTCTCGCAGCTTCCGGGAACGCCTTCCTGAGTCTCCGATGCCGCATCCTCCTCGTCCATGGTCTAGTGGATCTGCAAGTCCGTCCCTCATCCATCTGGCTCCAGAATACTGCTCTACTAGCCGTCGCTTTGTCCGTGCTCGTAGGTCTATTATTTTTTCAGTTACGTGACAATCCGCGTTCAATTGTTATTATATACAGTAGCGTACAATGTATTGTGTTTTAGTGGGTAATCCTCTACTGGTCACCGTAGTTTGTAAGATTATTATCTTACGTAAGAGTCGTTCAAGGTTTCTTGTAGGAATTATAATAGAAATAATGCAAATCATTAGTTTAAATATAGACGATCCTTTGGGAAACGTCAATCCGGGAGTCATATAGTGGATTAGAAATTATTAAATTACATTAGTTTTCATGGACATATTAAAATTAATATGATGACTGTAAATGATTTATTCTAGACGACGTTACGATGATTTCGAGGTTTTCGAAATTAAAGAGTTTCGAAGTGTTCGAGGTTTTCGAAGGTTTCGAGGGTCCGGGTGGAATTTATTCCATGATACCCGGACCCTTGAGATGTTGTGGTTGGAGGCAGTACTGTACGCAGAAGAAGAAGGATATTTAGTGTGCAGGGCTTTTTATAGCCTTCGAGCGGCGACCCAACATCGTAGTGATGTGCATCCCATTTTTATTTATGTTTTTTTTTTAATATTTAATTATTTTAATTTTAATTACACATGTTGGTGCTAAATAATTTCGTGACAATATATATAAGTCAAATGACTTCATTAACGATACGTACGCAATATATATTCAAGCGTGCTTCAGAATAGTGAGTTTCATCAACAAAATTTATAGTGATTGCGACTATAACGTCTCTAATCATAGGCAAGATTTATTATGCCTGATCGTGATTACATACATAGAGAATTTATTTTGATATTTTATATCGCAGATGATTAGAAAGTTAGTATCTATTTTATTGAAACAATGGTTTCATTCTATTTTTTATTCTGTAAAACCTTTTGCCCTCTAGCCACATTGTTTTCGAGAAATAAGTGTAAATTGATTTAAAAAATATTATTTATTAGTGATCGCGTTTTTTTTTTGCAAAATTCATGACATATGAAAGTTCAAAAAGTTATTTTTTTTTAAATAGGTTCACACATGATTTTTTTAATATAATATTTCTAGATTTTAATGCATAAATTTTTGTATTCCTGTCAAATCCAACCCAATGATTGAAGATTATTGTTATTTAAAGATACATAAATTAATAAAGTTAAATATTTTTATATTGAATTGTACGTGTATTATGAAAACAAATAAATTCAACTAATTTAAAACACAGATTAATATTATTTAATTATTTTCATTATTAATAAAAGGAGAAATTACAATAAAATTTCAAGATTTCTAATTTGTAATTATAGTAACTAAGTGTTAAAGTTTATAAATATTTGTTAATGCAGATTCACTTTTAACTTCATAAAGAGGAAAATGTTAAGAGGATTAACGCAACCATTTTTAGCCAACAATTATTTATTTATAAAGATTAGGATATGTAATTGCTAAAGAAGATAACGTGTATAACATTATAAGTGGGGTATAAAAACAAAATACTTCTATCTTTCTCTGTGAGCTTCTTGTAGCCATTTCTTTCCCCCACAGCGACAATATCATCGGCCCATCTCTTTTGAGGTCTTCCGATGCCTCTTTTATTTTCCCAAGGCCTCTATTTCAGAACTCTGGGAGGCCATCTTGCGGCATCCAGCCTGGCAACACGCCCTGTCCATCTCCATTTTAACTCCGCTACACGATCCATGATATCCACTACTCTAGTTCTGCGCCTAATTTCGTCGTTTCTAATTCTATCTCTTAGGCTTACTCCAAGCATGGATCTGTCCATGGATCGTTGCGTGCATTTGAGCATTTCTACACTTTTCTTTGTAAGGGTGAGGGTGTAAGGGTAAGGGTGCAAGTCTCCAATCCATACGTCATCACTGGCAGGATGCATGATTCAAAGGCTTTTCTTTTTAGGCTAATTGGGATCTCTTTCATTCATATTCATCTTGGCAATTCTGCTGTTTGGTTATCTTTGTTCATTTTTATCTTGTGTCCTCGGTATATATATTCATTTACTATTTCAATATTATTATCATTGATCGTGATTACTTTGTTCTCTGGAATTTTTTTTTCTTTATATTCATCTTAAGACCAACTTTGCTCGAAGCTTCGTGTAGTTCTTTTAGTATTATACTTAGTTCTTTGATAGTATTACTTACAACTACTATGTCGTCAGCAAATCTTAGGTGACTTAAATATGTGGCATCTATCTTCACACATTTTTTTATCCCAATTCAGGGTCTTAAATACATCTTCTAAGGCTAACGTGAAGAGTTTAGGCGAGATTGTGTCACCTTGTCGGACACTTTTTTCTATTTTTATTTTTTCAGTTCTAGTGTCGTCGTCAATTATAACACTCATAGTTGATAATTTCATCATCATATATAAAGTTTACTAATCGTATATATCTAGAGTCTACTCGCGCGTTTTGAAATGCTTCGATGATTGCCCACCTTTCAACTGAGTCAAATGCTTTTTGGTAGTCGATAAAAGCTAAGTGTATAGGTATATTATACTCTGTTGTTTTTTCTATGAGTAATCTCAGAGTTTGAATGTGGTCTCTGGTTCCAAAACTTTTGCGGAAGCCGGCTTGCTCTACGGGTTGGTAGTGATCAAATTTTAGCGTTAGGCGATTCGTCATGATCTTTTTTAGCAATTTGTATAAATGCGAAAGCAAACTTATGGGTCGATAATTTTCTAGATTATCGCTGTCTCCTTTTTTAAATACTATTTTTACTTCTGCGTTTTTCCAATCACAACATATTTTTCCTTCTTCTAGACATTTGTCTAGTAGTATTTTTATGGCTTCTATCAATTTTCTTCCCCCTAGTTTTAGGGTACAGATCAAATACAAGCGATATGCTTGTTATTTGATCTGTACCCGGAGCCTTATTATTTTTCATTTGCTTAAAGGCATTTTCTATCTCTTCGATTTCTATTTCTGGTAATTCTTTGGATCCTACATTCAATATGCATTTTTCTTTTACCTCATTTTGGTTAATTCGTGAAGTGTAGAGTTCTGAGTAAAATTTTTCGATGGTTTTTGATATAGTCTATTGATATGTTTGTTTGTTTTGTGTTTGATATGTTTTTGATATAGTCTATTGATATGTCTATTGATATATTGATATGTCTCTTAGAATAATTCCCCTTTTCATCCTTTATTTTAGTTATGTTATGGTATCCATGAGATTTTATTTTATATTTTATTTTATTTTATGGTTTTAAGACTTTTATATTTTTATTAGTTTCTATTGTTTGTAAAATTATTATTGTGTTACAGCATCTAATATCTTATCTAATATCTTTTTTGATAGTTTTGTTAATGATCTTATATTTGTTTAAATATACGTATATTGCTAAATATATTGTCCATTGCGCCTCTGTTGTACCGTAGAATAAAATAAATAAATGGTATTAAAAATAAATTAGCCCATTAAATAAAATTGAACGAGTGCGATTCAACAGTTACGATACATTCTTAGAAGAATTTTCTCAGGTTAGAAGTCGGGTTAGATAACATTTAAATAGGAGCCTGCAGTGAGAATAATTTCTCCGAATCTTTCGATCATATAACCCTTAAACTCTAGGAATTCATTGAACAAAGGAGATGTTAAAACAAAGAAACAATTAAAACAGTTGTTAGATGTCAAAGATTTCCGACATTGCAGTGTTTTGCAACCGGGAGAATTGTCTTCGCCGCAGAGAAAAAACCCGTTGAGTAGATATGATTTTTGAATTTTAATGTAAAAAATATATATTAATCAATGTTTCATTGCTTCATCGAATGTGATTTAATGTATGTAGATCTCAAATTTTGTTTTCACGTGGAAATAAGGGTTCGATATTATTTGAACACACCTCACATTTTTTTATGTTTTACGGCGTTGACTTTGTGGTCGGATATAATTATTAATTTTAATTGATTTAAAACTTTGTAAGTAAAACTTTGAGTAACTTTACGTCTATCGGTTTCGATACTACTGTATCATCGTCAGGACGGACGCATACTTATTAACCATTATTCACTTTGGTTACCGAGATAATTTGTAAATGGTTACAGTTATGTACGTGGAGGTACGAGTAAATAAACTTGGTAACCAAAATAAGTGATAATTAGTATTCTTCCACCCTGACCAAGATACAGTGGTGTAGAAACCGGTAGACGTAAAGTTACTCCAAGTGGTTTATACAATGTTTTTAATTAATTAAAATTAATACCTCTTATTAATTATGTCTATATGTAATCATTTCATTTTCATTCGGTTTCCCCAAATATCTTTTTGGAAAAAAACACTGATTTACAGTATCTAAAACGCTTTCGTAATTTCCAATTGATTTCACAGCCCGCTTCGATACCGATTTGTGAACGTAAAAAAATATTTTTACTTGGTGTCCAAGGCAAAAATAAAACAAAAAAAACTATAAAACCATTTACCCAAACTCATTACTGACGAAATAATTTCGGACAGTAAATGAAGATTACATAACCCAATAATAATGTGTTGTGTAATATTCATATGCGGCGCTCCATCCTTTTTTCATATTTTCGTGGAAAAACAGTAAATTTATTACTTAGAAATTAATGTATAGATAGTGAGGACCTTATATATCATACATTTAGTATAAAAATACCAGTAAGTACCTACATAATAACACGTTGAGTCAAGGCAAATAATGGTGAAAAATATGAACGCACTCAATGTTTATCTTATAGGATTTTTATTAAGGATATTAGGCGTGAGGACAAGTACTTGTACCGCTTTTGATGAAAATGGTGTTGTAAATCCTCCGTCGGGTAAAGGTCCGTGCAATGCCTGCCCACGTTCAAAATGAATGAATTATGAATCCTACAAGGTGTAATTGCTTTAGCAATGATAAATATTCCGCATACATTATAACGTTGCAATTAACGATTTCGAAATCTATGCAAACGCCTCTTAGGCAAAAAATGATTACATATTTTTTTTAATATAAAAAAAATTAAAAAATACACTCTTCCCGAATCAGGATAATATGATTGTCTACCTTCTGTCAAGAATTTTCTGTGCTACTCTGTCGCGTTGCTTCGACCAGATGGTTAAATATTTATATGTTTGTATATTCCGAGTGTTTTGAGTAAATTAGAAACATTTATTTCATCAAGCTAAATTATAGAATTCACACGGAAACGAAACTATGTATTTGAGAAACGTGTATGGAATGGTTTTGTAGGATGGCCCAGGGATTACGACCTGTATGAGCTGGCTTACGTAATGCAATGGCTACACAATGCAACATTCACCAATGCCATCGTAAGAACATCCATACATTATCAAAAATGTTTTATCAAAAAGTTCTTTATACCCGTGTTCCAAATCGTTTATTTGAAGGGATTATGCTATCTATATAGATTTCGCAGCTGGTAATGGATACCTCTGTATTTCAAAGCAATATTATTTTTTAAAGTACTTATATATGATATTTTTCCGAATTATTTAACGTACCTATATGTAAACTAGAATAACAGCTCATACAGGTTGTTAGGCCTGGGCCATCGTATAAAAAAGACTTCCATACACGTCACTCATATAAATAGCTTCGTCTCTGTGAGACTTATATAATTTATCATAATAAAAATTATTAATCCTTTCAGAGAACAAAATGATAGGTATTCGGGACAAATTCCAGAATGAAGTAGGTAGGTATCTACTATGTATTACAAAGACATTCTAATATAAGAAAAATTCATACTTGTACTTATGTACGCGCAGTAGAAGTTATACTAAGCTAAACTAAAATATAGACAAAAGTGTATATTAATGACGCTCAAAGTATTGAGTTGTAAAAATCTACACTAATCATTGTCGATTATTTTGTTGAATTTGTCGGCAAACCAAAACTTTCTGCTCTTAATCTAAATATAATAATTTCATTGTCTGTCTGTCCCGTGAGTCCGTAACTTCCTGGAATTCACCGCAAAAATGAAAATCAAAATGCTACATGCTTTCGCTACATGTCCCGCTACACGCATCCTCGCTATATTGCCCACTAGATAAGATAACTTTAAAAAATGCGGACATCTTAGTTTGAATTTTGTCAATTGTACGCGGAGGTAGAAAATATGCGCCTTTTTAATAAGAATCACTTTGCGATTATTTAAAAAAAAAAACATTAACTTCCGTATTCATTTGAAGGTCGACTTTTTAACGAAATGTACCTGGTGATACTTTATTAAACAAAACAACTGGCATACGAAATGTATTCTCTGATATACGGCCCGATTCTGAAAATAACAATGTCTGGATCTTTAAGATCTTTATCCCAACACTTAATAGACGATAATAAAAATTAAAAATGTCCAGAGCGAATTTTGTAATTCTACGGCTCAAATACACTGTATTAGAAGATTGTTTCTTACAAACGTATTAATTTCTTCATCCACAGCGTCCAGATGAAATATCATGGCTAAACTTATCATGACCGCGTTCGGCGTTACCACGTATTCAAATCTTTCCATCTTGACATTTTTTGACAGATATGTCTGGATCTTTATCCCAACACTTAATAGACGATAATAAAAATTAAAAATAAACGAGATATAGCTTTAAGTCGGTGTTTGTTTCTGTAAGTTTCTACATGAGATAGATATAGAGGGAGGGAGAAAGATGTAAATTGTTATCTGTCAAATGTCAAGATGGGAAGATTTAAATACGCGGTAACGCCGAACGTGGTCATGACATGTTTAGCCATGATATTTCATCTAGACGCTGTGGATGAAGAAATTAATACGTTTGTAAGAAACAATCTTTCTTATATCATCTTTTGATACAGTGTATTTGAGCTGTAGAATTACAAAATCCGCTCTGGACATTTTTTAATTTTTATTATCGCCTATTAAGTGTTGGGATAAAGATCTTAAAGATCCAGACATTGTTATTTTCAGAATACGGATGATTATCAGAGCCACAATTAGTATTATGCACAGCTGTGTACATCCGCGATGCGCTTGCAAATAAATGCAAAAAATTAAAGAAGATTAGACGACCAGCTTTGTAAACTGCGTACCTACACTGACACTTGTTGTACACCAGACTACATTCACGGAGTGCATGGTTTTCACGAAACAACTGCAATTAGTATTGTGATTCCTGGAAATTGTGAATACATTGCGTCTGTGATCAAATAGCGGGAACTACGGACAGAAATCTGTGAAGCGTACAAAAGATTTCATGACGATACCTTGTAAAGGTTTCTATGAACATTAAGCTGATTTATATAGTCAAATCTAGTTCCTGTTCGTTGGTGTTCCACGAGGAGGTGTTTTAGGATCCATTCTACTCTTTACTTAAATAAATACATATTTTTATATTACGAGACGTGATAACTGGTTTCTTTATGTTTTCTTCATTTTTTGGAATTTTTATTTTTACTCCCTTTCTTTTAACTCGTGGCGTCTGCTTGCTTGCTTGCTTATCTGTCGAAAAAACTTTGGATCGATTTTTAACCCTTTTCCCATGATCCAATCGAGCTGAAACTCTGCAGACAGACTCGTGGCGACGATAAAAATGACCTAACAAATTTTCGTTTAAAAAATTAATAATTACAGTATAATTTTGGATTTTTCGAAATTTTTTATTACTCGCTTTCGTAGGGTCGCCCGATTTGAGCCCAATGCGTGAGTTAAGCGCCAAACCTGTTTAGACTAGTAAATGAGAAAGGGAGTATAATAAAAACTTGTTTTTTATGGGTTAGTTTTTTTCTTCATTTCATTTCTTGACATCACTTTTGTATTATTTAATGATGATAGGACATTGAAAATAAATAAATATTTCAGTTAATACTTCATCTGTGAATAAGAGATTCAGATATTCTCGAAAAATGAGTAGTAAAATATAAACTTATAATTAAATTTGCATAATAATAATAATAAATTTTGCAAATAAAAAAATTGCATAATAATAATAATAAAAAATAATAAAAAATGTAATTTGTTTTTTACTCAATTTAATTAGCATCACGAATAATCTCTGCAACCTTAACGTCATATCCAACAATAATATTAATTCAACATGTTTTGAAAGCCTTGCGCGACATATATATAAGTATTTTGTGTATACAAGTACAGCCTTAATAACAGATTGTGAAAAACAAATGAATACATGCGATGTGTGAGAAACGGAAGAGTAGAATTATATAACGTTGATATTATCACATTAACATGTTCACATCGCAGAGGGGCTTCGTTACCATGCCACTAATTGTTCCGTTTATACTATAATCATACTAATTAAAAACCCAGGGAGACAATTCAGAAACACGTATTAACCGTTGAAATGTATAGGAAATACAGATCAGCAACAGTAATATTCAATACAATAGTTTCATTAAGACATACGCGAGAATAGAAGAAGAATCTTGAGAAAAATGAAAACATAAAAAAATACAATTACATTTATTTACATTAAGGAAAGTAGGTGATTAAAGTGAATGGTTTTTTAAATAATATTCACTTATAACTGTTATAGATATATACCAGTGGCGTGCAATAGGTATGGAATTAAGTTATACCGCTAATAACAATGCTGTAGAGGTTGCAATCATTCGAATCAGAGGCGATTTCCATAGGAAGAAATACATTGTTTCGGAAGCATTTTGTTATAAAAACTTATTTTCTGTTCTTCAACACTAATATTATACGGATATTCTTGGAGTAAAGGTTTATGCAATGAAATGCATACATTCAGATATTAATGTGGATTGTGCAGTTGAAAACATTTTTCAACTCATTAGATCGATTGTCACATTTAGCGCGGCGCGAGCTAAAATTAGTTCGTAAGCGTTTGGAATAAATTTTTCAAAAAAGTTTTCGCGAAATACATTTTCAGCTTTATTTGTTATTTCTAAATTTATTCGCTAAATGGTGATTTATTCTCGTTAGGAATATGCTAATTTTTAATTTTATAAACGTGGACATAATGCATCAGGAATATATGATCTTTGATCAAAGTGTATACGAGCAAGTGGGCAAATTATGATCTGCATTATTTATATGTAAAGTCGTCATTCTCTGTAACGAAACTCCCTATAGCGAAGAACTCACTATAACGTAAAAATGAACCAGACTTGTTTGGTTTTCCATCAGAACTCATGTATTAATTCACTCTCTATAACGAAATGGCGCACTCTCTATAGCGAAAAAATCGGTACACTCCCGCCGAAACAGGGACACCTGGAAGGTCCGTTTCTTGGAATATTCTTACTTCAGAGTACACGGAATACTTACGGGAGGCCCATGATGGTGACAGAAACGTCATCCATGGCTGACTTAAGAAGGTGTGGCTGGAGTTGGCCTTGAGGAATTATCATAACGCTATTTTCAATGCAGAGACCGTATTTTTTAAAAAAGGATACCAGACAAGTCTGCCAAATTTAAAAACGGAAAATGTGTAGTTGGAAAACAGCCTAAAGAACGCATTACCATTGCTAATGGACATCAACATGAATCGTACAGAAAAATAAAGGTAATGGTTATCGGAAAGTGAAAAAATCCACGCAGTTTCAACAATTTCAAGTTACCAGTCACCTACGAGGCCAAAAAGTCCGCATGGATGACATCCTAACTTTTCAGAGAGGTAGTGCGAAGATGGGCTACAATCTGAAGGGAAGAAAAATCCTACTGCTGGTAGATAACTGCTCACCCCATCAACCCTAATCTTCAGAATATCGAGCTGCTTATTTTATCTGCCAACACGACAGTTGAGACTGACCGACCAAAGTGCTGTTAAAATATTAACTAGGTCGACTCGGATAAGTGTCTAATAGTACACTGGACGGGGTTCTCCTGAGCAAAGTCTGGAAAGAGGTGATAGCAACAACTCTATCCAGTATTATTTTCGCCACGCAAGGCTACAATCTGACTGCTCCACAAAACTAGAATATGAACCACCGCAGGATCTGCCGCCAAGTGAGTGGATACAGCAGATCAATAATCAGTCACCTTTATTTCCGAAGGTGGTGTTGCTAGGACGCGAGCGACGTGACGATTGGCGAGCGTAGGTACTGTTTACACACGCGGTTCGTCGCTTGATTCGTCTCGTGTAAATGTGTAAATGCAGCTTAACCGTATCATCCGAGATCGTATTGTTGCCATAAGTCGATTCAACTCCGAAAAACTCCACATACAATAATTGTCAAAAGTGTGACTACATTTTATTGGCTACTTCGTTATATTATGCAGCATTGAAAGGAAACGTTAATCCATGTTCCATATTATGACATTATTTTATGATACAAAAGGCCACACGTCTCTGTTTCACCATAAACTCTTGATAATTGTACCTACTAGAGATATGAATGGTTGTATAATACTGAAACGCGGTAATATCAGAGTGATCAAGATCATATATGTATAAACACGGCCAAAAGACGCGTTCATTTTTTCCGAAACAAATTATTTATTTATTTGTAGAAAAACGTTGGTTTTTTCTACGTGGGATCACACTTTTTGATGTGTAAACCTCCTAGTTAATGCCCCAAAATCTCGTTTTAGAATAGATACCTAATAATCATAAAAATACATAGATGAAAAAGTTACTAAACAAATACGACAATATACACAACTTTATTCAGGACCCACAAACATAAAGCCTATGTTTTAACACTTTTTAGAAATTCACATGGCCTGTATAGTAGTGGCTACTGTCCTTTTTGAAATATTTCCTATGCATCTATCATTTGACGTCGTTTTTATTTCTGGAAGCAAACCTGGAAATTTCTTTTTACGGAATATTGTTGAGTACCTGTCTCATAACCTTTGGATATTGTTATATTAAAAAATCTTTGTGCCTACAGTGTGGCTTTTAATTTTTTTTAAATATAAAAATCACAGAGAGTTAACTAAGTGAATAGTTAGGATAAACTAATTGGGTAATCCCTGTTTATTCAGACAATTTCTCACAGAGAGTGACTGACTGTGCTCTAAAATTCGATTACCCATTTAGACGCTAAAGTGCTCACATATATATTTGTTATCTTCCCAATCAAACATAATAATTTCGTTGTCTGCCCGTCCGTCAATCTGTTTGTCTGTTTATCCCCGTAACTTCATGTAACGTCCGTAATTTCGTTCGAATTCACGGCTAAAACAAACAAATTAAATGGCCGGAGATGAGCCCCGGGCCAGCAAACCCGAATCGGTTATTCCACGCATGTCGTTACGGTCGCCTCTCCGTGGATCACCAAAAAGATGCTATAAATATATACTAGAGTTTAGCAAAGACGCATACCAATGTTCCGTCATTTTTACGGGTTACAGCCAGTATCTAAATAATAGCTAACTAACTAAGATCAAATTGAAAATAGCGTACGCGTTAGTGCAAACACGATTACTCACGTGATTTCGATACAATCACATGCGACACGGGCGACTACGCGATCATTCCGGTTAAGGCTGGACATTCACTGCAAATGGATATTTCGGCGTTTTTTTTTTTTACGAAAATGGGTTTTTATTATTCATTTATATCAGAATGTATACTATAGACTGCAATTTTTTATGGTAATAACTTAGATAGAACCTCTGTTATTATTTTTTATAATAATTAATAAAATATAAGCATTAGTCGACAGGCCGCGGCCAAAAAATCGTTTTTAGTATCCTAGGCGGCATTAATTTTTAATGAATATTTATATGTACGCATACTATGTATTTTTATACGTATAAGGTATACTTCATTATCTAGAATCCGTACTAAGGAAATTTAGAAATATTCAATATTAATAAAGTTACAATGTTTTAAATTTGCAAGAAATTTTTACGTTTTTTTTATTTATTTTAAAACGCTTTTTATTTATATATGGAGATGATTTTTATTTATATAAGGAGATGAGATGCTTCTGTACATATTCTTACTGTAATATTAGAATTTTTATTATTCTTCTACAGTTAATTAACAGTGAATCTGCCGCCAGGCTATATTTGCTCCCATGGAAGGAACATCGGGCATGCATTTACATTTTTTCCTAATTTACCTACTATTTGAAAATTAAAAATATATGTCTCCAGAAGTTGTTTTAAATCTACATTATCTAAATCTACATAAATTTTACATTTGTATTATTGTTTTTCATTTAATTTTTACCTGCCTGAAAGCTGTTTGCTTTAGAACATTCAAAAAATTGTATACAATTGTACCCCTAATGTTGTTCTTTGTATTAGTTTATTTTATTCGTAGTTAAATTGATATAGCGAATTTAATGAACAAGCGTTCAGTAAGATGCTTTGTGGGTCTAGTTTTTTAAATTTCGAAAATACAATTGTAAAATAATAAAAATCCAAGTCGTAAACTAGGGATGTCGCGAATGTTCGCATCCGCATCCGCAATTGCGGAACTTCCGTATTGATTTAGTCTTCCGCATCCGCAATAATCAATGCGGAGCTTTTGCGGATGCGAATGGCGTGCTTACGCGATGGAACAGTACATTTTACGTGTTCATCATCATGATAGAATGCTGTGTTGAGCTATTGGAACTAAGCAGCTCTCAGACCCGTATATCATTAATGATTTCAATAATTCAAACGCTTATGAAAAAAATGGTGATCATTTAATAAAATCATAGAATTCCGATCCAATTCGGTTGGCGGTCACAACTCTGAAAACTGAAGTTTCAGCTAAATTTTCTACTTTGGAAGAGAACAGTTTATACGCCGTGTCCACTTACTTAGACCCTCGCTATAAGTACAAATTTTTCAAAGCAGTAACCGAGGAAATTATATAAAAAAAAATTAAATTAAAAAAAAAATAGAGATGCGAGCACGGAATACGTGTCACATCAATGTTCTTACTATTTTCAAACTAAGCTAAACTCGCTGGTCTGGAGTGAGATCTGAACCCTGGAAAAAGATTTGAAACACCCAGGGACGTCCGGTACGGTTAGTAAGACTTGCCATGATGCTAGATTCATCGAGTGAAGAAGAAACTGACGCTCTTCTCAAGAAGGAATCGCTCTCATATCGCGATAAAAAAAGACGGAATATTTCAGAAAGCCCGCTTGCGCGTGTGCTGGAGCGTTAATCACGGGACAATAATTGCGTGGCCCGGGCCGCGCGCTGACTGACGCGTCATACTCGGCTGCCCGCACCTCGCGAGCAGTTAGTCAGTGTTGTCTTCGTAATTTCAGCAAGACGGACCTTCAAAATTAGGATAGTTGATGACAAAAATAATTGCGATCAAATCTAATTCCTTCATTTCCAGTGTACATATTATAATATTAGGTCCTTACATATGAAATTGGAGTTTTGCCGTACTGGCAAATTTGATCTCAAATATCTTCTCTTTGGTTAGGAATTCCAAATCCAAATTTATACAGCTATTTACTCATATATTTGTGTTTTGAAAATTATAATTCATTTGTTTTTTCCTCAATTGTTTTTTTCTTTGCGTCACTCAGTTTACAAAATGAAAAACTTGAAATATCGCGTTATTTACGAGTACGAGTTCCACCGTGGCACCAGTGCTGCAGAAACGGCTCGAAGGATTAATGATGTGTATGGCGACGGTGCCGCAAAAGAAAACACAGTGCGTTTTTGGTTCCAACGTTTTCGTTCTGGAAATTTCGACCTGCAGAACAAGCCCCGTGGACGGCCGGAGACCAAAGTTGATAATGAAGAATTGAAGGCTATTGTGGAAGCGGATCCATCGCAAACCACATCCGAGTTAGCTGCAGGCTGCGGTGTTAGTGATAAAACTGTTTTAATCCACTTGAAGCAAATTGGTAAGGTGAAAAAGCTTGAAAGGTGGGTACCTCACGAATTGAGTGAAGCAAATCAACAAACGCGCGTTGACTGCTGCGTTGCATTACTCAACCGGCACAATAATGAAGGGATTTTAAATCGAATCATTACCTGTGATGAAAAGTTGGATCCTGTACGATAATCGGAAGCGCTCATCGCAATGGCTGAACCCTGCCGAACCAGCCAAACCATGCCCCAAGCGAAAATTGACTCCAAAAAAGTTACTTGTGAGCGTTTGGTGGACTAGTGCTGGTGTCGTTCACTACAGCTTTCTTAAATCTGGCCAGACGATTACGGCAGATGTCTATTGTCAGCAACTGCAAACCATGATGGAAAAGCTAACTGCTAAACAACCGAGGCTGGTTAATCGCTCTAGGCCACTGCTGCTTCATGATAACGCTAGACCACACACTGCACAACAGACGGCTACCAAATTAGAGGAGCTTCGATTGGAATGTCTAAGACATCCACCGTACTCTCCGGACTTTGCCCCCAACAGATTACCATTTTTTCGAAATTTGGATAAGTTCTTGCAAAGGAAAAAATTCAACTCCGATGGGGCAGTCCAAACCGCCTTCAAAGATTTTATTGATTCCCGTCCAAATGGTTTTTTTAATAAAGGGATCGATGAACTCCCTATGAGATGGCAAAAGTGCATAGATAGCAATGGTACATACTTTGATTAAATAAATATATTATAATAAAAAAAAATCGGCTTTATGTTCCTCCCATACTAAACGTCAATTTCATATGTAAGGACCTAATATATATACATATATGCGCTCGAGTGCGATGTTCACTTAATGCATTTACTCGATTAATTTTTCTAACTTTGATCGGGCGCTGAGTGCATTATCACCCGATCATTCCAAGGTAGAGAAGTTTCGAGATGTTTGATTTTCAATTAAAGTACCGCCATTTAAGTCGAGCATGTTCAGCGCCGCTCTAAGCCTCGGGCTCGCCTTACAAATTCCACCGCCAGGCGGCCCGTCAGCCCGCCCCCTGTTTTATTGTTGATAAGCAATAATTAATACAACACCAAGTACCTACCCACCCGCCTCCCCATCTGCGATGAGAGGAATTATTACCGCGTGCCTTGTACGAGTACCTTGTAGCGAGGAAGGTTTAACTTGCAGCCTTATTAAAACCATCGATGTGTATTTAATATTTATTTACATTATTTATATATTTAATATTTATAATATTTATGCCTTCGTGAATTTTTCTACAAAATCGGTTCGGGGAAAGGCCATAGGTCATAATTTAAACACATTTCAGAAAGTATACGACAAAGGTATACATACATTAATGGTCTATGGATGAAGGACACGTGAAAGGTTTATTTAGGTTGGCTACAAATTGTCAACTGTCAACTTCGGGATACGGTGTATTACAAAGAGGTAATTTCTTTGGGTGGATTATAAATCGTAGCTTCGATCCAGACGAAACAATTATTAAACGATGCCGTACAAGCCACACTTTTATTACCACAATACTAATAAAGTACAAAATCAAGAAATTATATAATGTTTAAGTGAAAAATTCCTGTAAACAATTGTGTCGAAGTATTTGGCCAATAAGTATATGTATATCTCATGGTACGGTAATAAGGATTAAACCCCTTCCTAAAATCTCAACGTCATCTCTTTTATGTTTTTTTTAATACATTTTATTATTTTATATAATACTAGCTGTTCATACCCGGCGTTGCACGGCTTAAAGATTAAGATTAAAATAAATTTGTTAGGGCAAACAAAGGTTCGTTTCGAACGGTATAGATTTGTATCGAAAATGTATCAGGGGGAGGGGAAAGGGTAAGATAATAAGGGAGAAATGTCACCAATGTTAACCGCCGAATCCTAAAGAATAATATTGCAAATTTTGAGTCCGATCGGTCGAACCATACAGATTTTCATGAAAAATATATCAGGGGAAGGGGAAGGGGTATGAGAATAGGGGGGAAATATCGCCTATGTTACCCGCTGAGTCCTAAATAATAAGTTTCCAAATTTTGAGTCCGATCGGTCAAACGGTACAGATTTGCATCGAAAATATGTCAGGGAGAGGGAAGGGGTATGAGAATAGGGGGGAAATGTTACCCGCCGGGTCCCAAAGCACAAGTATGCAAAATTTGAATCGAATCGGACAAACGGTGTGGATTTGTATAGAGAACAGACAGACAGACAGACAGACAGATAGACAGACAGACAGACATTGAGTTTTATAGGTATAGATACAGAATGTCAACAAGTCGTTAAAAATATTTTTTATTTAAAAAAATAATTTTTTTTGATTAATAAAATATGGTTTTAAATTTCACAGAAATTTGTTCTGAAAAATTGCAACATCACAATAAGAATGTGTTCTTGAATATAATATACTAGCTGTCCTTACCCGGCGTTGCACGGGTTAAGCATTAAGTTTAAAATAAATTTGTGAGGGTAAACAAAGGTTCGATTCGAATTGTATAGATTTGCATCGCATCGAAAATATATAAGCGGAGGAGAAGGGATATGAGAATAAGGGGAAATGTCGCGTATGTTACCCGCCGAGTCCTAACGAATAAGTTTTCAAATTTTAGGGTCCGATGGGCCGAAAGGTACAGATTTACCTTAAAAATATATCAGGGAAGGGAAGGGTGAAAAGAATAGAGAGGAAATGTCATATATATTTCCCGCCGAGTCCTTAAGTCGAATAAGTTTCCAAATTTTGAGTCCGAATTTTGAGTCGGAATTTATTTTCCGAATAGTTAGAAATAATAAGCAGTGAAAAAGGACAGTGTGCCTTTACATCCATCGAAATAAAAAATGCGAGACTGTAATAAAATAATTTAACTATCCTCGTGCGCGAGATGAGTCTAGAAGAATATGCAATATTTGGTGCGTGTAGCTAAATGTTGGTCAACGTTTGGTCTCTTTAGGCAAACTAAATTCTGGTTTCGCATATTTCTTTATATGTGCAGGGGTTGGGAACATGTGTGCGGATTAATATTTAGAGCCGTGCGGCCGCACACCTTAGAAGGAGCATTTCTTGTTCTAGGGCCGCCCTGTTATCCTCATAATGTTATATATAGCCCGAAGTCTTCCGCAATTTCTTCTGTCCTTCAATGGTCTTCGTGTAGTTTCTTCTCCGCATTAGTCAATTTCTTCCCTTAAATTTCACAAAAATATACATAGTAATTTTAATTGCGTAGAATGATAAAACTCAATAACAATAGTTTTATCATTTTATTTGACTTG
Source organism: Agrypnia vestita (assembly GCA_016648135.1). Taxonomy (NCBI): domain Eukaryota; kingdom Metazoa; phylum Arthropoda; class Insecta; order Trichoptera; family Phryganeidae; genus Agrypnia; species Agrypnia vestita. The sequence goes on along the minus strand of JADDOH010000392.1, from coordinate 311,954 downwards.
TATCGAAGCGAATACATTTTAAAAAGTCATATAAGTTACTGTAACGATAGTTCCATGTTTTGGAAAAAATAAGTAAAGCGTCTGATACACATGCTTCTTTAGTGGCACGTGAGCATGCGCAGTACCGACTTTGACAGTGGCATGCTTATTAGTGGCATGTGTGTACGCACATTGCTAGAAATGAGCATGCCACCTAGTGGCATGCTCAAAAATCAACCGCCGGTTGATTTATAAGCATGCCACTGTCATTCACCATAGAGAAGGGGTATCTTTGGAGCATGTGTGAACAGACTTGCTTATTTATGAGCATGCTTATGTCATTCGCGGGCTTCGCGGCTAGTATTATCGATGCGATCTTCTCAGTCCGCGACAGATGAAACAAATATGGCGCGTTGGGGAGATGATAAAACATTACTTTTCGTGACTTATTATAAGAATCACGTATTACAAGAAGACTTATTATAAGAATGTCTGTGGAATACTCGGTCACCGTTGTGTAAAAATAATATAGTGAGAAATAATGTTTACGAAACTTTATTAATAGGCATGAATGATTCAAATCTTACAATAAAAATTATATAAACTAAAATCAAAAATGTGCGGATGGAAACTCGGGAACTTTTTTGATTTATTGGTTCACTTGAATTTTCTATTTCAGTTTGCAAAGTTTCCATTTTGAACAAGAGCGTCTCTATTCTATGACAAGAGCATGCCACTAATAAGCATGTGTGTTTGATTGTTAGCTTTGGGCATGCTTATTTATGAGCATGCCACTAATAAGCATGCCAGTAATGAGCAAGGGTGTACAGTTGTTAGGGCATGCTTATTAGTGGTAGTAAAAAGGCATGTGTATCTGTACCTTTAGTAATATTGAAAAACAATGTATATTTTGATAATGCATATCTCCGTAAGTATTGATATTAGGTCATGGTTGCTTGAACATTTTCGATTCATAAACAAGGCAGGAATCCACCCGTACTCTTTGTAGACTAGCTCTGTTGCACTGTCGGCACTTACACACTAACATTTAATTACCGGTCGAGTGCAGCTGGCACTGAGAACGTCACACGCCTCCGTACGTGACTTATGTCAGCGCGGCGCTCGTGGCCTGAACCTGTTCTATGAAGTTCAATGGAATTCCTTGGTATTTTAATACAGCGTCACCGACTCCACTACATACGCAGCTCCCGCCATACATTGATTGATCCGTTTATTGGACTGATTAAATCATTCAGTTTGGCGTTCACGCGTAATCTTAAAGCCATGTATTCACTAGGGGACAAATTGTCCCTCAACAGCACGCGCGGCATAGAGTCTATGTGACGTTGCAACGTCGTGCACTGTTCCGCGACCTCGCGCACAACATAGCGCGGCATTTCTACGTGCCGTGGCAACGTTGCCATGCGCACGGTACCCGAGCGTACTCACTGCAACATTCCGCGGAGCGTCAGTACCACGTGGTATGTTTACAAGTGAATACGCATGCGCTGTATCTGTCAAGATGACAATGCGAAGGAAACGAAATCGTTCTCGAACTCATCGAGCTGTATCGATCGAAGATCGCATAGAATGTCCGTCCTTCTTTCTCTTTGCAGTAAATAATTTCGCATTCTCCTCTTTTTTCTCCTCTTACTTTTCGATAAACTCATTAACATAAACAGATACGCGGCTATCATCATAACCTCATAGGGCGATATATTTCCGCGACGTCTGGAAAACAATAATTATTTGCAAAAAAGGACCTTGTTTTTAATAATATTCAATTTACTACAGTAAAACCTCGTTAATTTGAGATTGCGACCCAAAAAAACATTTCGAATTGCGCGGAACCCCGTTTTCGCCAAATGAGATACCGCAGCTGTCATCCATAACCTCATCGGATGACATTTCCGCGACAAGATATGCGAGTCCCGGTGTGTACACGTCAAATGACCGCGTCATTGTCCCCGAAACATGAGCGTAGATGTTGATGCGACATGTCGAGCGGAATGTTTCGCGATTCGTCCCCTAGTGAATACATGGCTTAAACTTTGACGTTGGCGCGCGACGGATAGCACTCTGCGGGACACTTTATGTTGCCTTCTGCTACCTTATCAACATTTTTGATATATTTACATCTTACACATACAGGGTATCTCACAGCTGGTACCAAAAACTTTACAGGTGAATTTCTGCCTTGATAATGAGTCGAAAAAGTTCGAGCAATATCGATGTTTGTATTTTGTTTTAAATATTTCTGACTTATTTTTTACAAAAAGTTATCATTTCAGTTACATTTCGGTAAAAATTCATTCGCTTCAATACAAGTCGAATAAAATAATAATAAAAAACGAGCGAGCCTTACAGTAGTCGCGTATAATGTGTAACATTTGACATCTCACAATTAAAAATATCAATTGAGCAGCGACAGAAAATAACATCAAAATTTAAAAAAACTAATACCTGCATATTTATTAATTAGTAAAAACTAGTAAAGAAAATGTATGTGCATTTATTTATTATTGAAATTTGCCGCACTAGGTAGGTACCGTATATCTACATAGGCATTTTGTTTAGAATTGTGTTTGGTTAATTATATGTTTATTTTCGTAGATGGCGGTAGTGTGCCGCCAAATTTTGAATAAATATTTTAAAATAATTACATAAATTACATAAAATTCGAGAATGTAAATCATTAAGGGTAGTTATTGTTTACATTAATGTAAAAAAATTAAGTATTTATTGGATAGTTTCGAAGATATAAGCCAAAATAAATCAAAGTTACAACATACACACGCTTGACACCAGTCTCGCAACGTATATACAAAATCAGAAGCGTTGGCTGGTAGTGTGCGTCTTCGCTGTGATGGCACTTGCTGGAAATTGATTTGTTTATAAACAATGATTTTTTGTCCATCGCGCGTGCTCCGCGCGCGCTCATTGATTAAAATGAAATTGCGCGCGTCTTATTTCCTGTTACGCATTTCCGTCCTTTTTCACGAAATCACTGCCACAGATTGCAGGAAAGTGAGAGGAAAGTTGTTACACATCAAAAACCTTGCAAAAATTGAAAATATAATTTTGTTATAAGGTTTTTATCATTTTATTCGACCTGTATAAAGCGAATGAATTTGTCAACTTTTTGCAAAAAATAAGTCAGAAATATTTTAAAAATGTAAGCTTTCATATTGCATATCTCCATAACTATTGATATTAGATCATGGTTTCTTGAACATTTTCAACTCATTGTCAGGGAAAGAATCTACCTGTAAAGCTACTAGCTATGAGACACCCTTTTTATTCAGGTTTTTACGGCTGTTCAGAATCTTCTAGTAAGAGTTTTCTGGGATATTCTACCGTGTATCCGTGATCTGGGTTGGTGTTGGATGATGGACCTTGCAATGGGGCCCGGAACGTCAACCAGCACGGTATTCACACGGCAGAATATCCCACTAAACTCTAACCAAAAGATGTTTACATCATTTCTTGCTAATCTCCTAATCTCAAAAAAGAAAAAGAGACCGGTACAGTTGCCGGCAAACTTCTTGAAATTATTTGGCGTGGTGGGGGAATGCGCAGAAGACGAAATTTGGATCTCGCTGGTGGAAAGGTAGATGCGCAAACTTCCCCCCACTACGCCGTAGAATTTCAAGATGTTTGCCGGCTACTGTACAATTATATAAGTTAGGTTAGGTGCAAGTAAATAAATAAAACTGGAAAAATAATTAGAACGCTGTCTCAGACAAAACCCATGGATTTCATAAATAATCTGATGACTTTTACAAAGGTCTCAGCCATTAAATATATAAAACTATATAATTAGTGATACTTCAAATATTACACGTGTGATCTTTGTTTATAAGCTGTAATTAAATGCAGTATTTTTATGCTGTAAGTAAAAATCGGATACACTGTTGTAGAGATTAGTTTAATTGCGCGATTCATTGTAATGTGCCATCCCACAGACGACAGCGTCTTAAGTCGCTGTTCGCAGGGACCCATTAAAGTACCCAACTGTCTGCAGATCAACAATAGCCTCCTGGCCACCGTTCTCTGATGTGATCAAATCAAAATTATACCACACCGTAGCACACAGGCTTAAACAGTGTAGGTACCTGTGCGAGTTAATCGGCCCGATTCTGAAAATAACAATGTCTGGATCTTTAAGATCTTTATCCCAACACTTAATAGACGATAATAAAAATTAAAAATGTCCAGAGCGGATTTTGTAATTCTACGGCTCAAATGCACTGTATTAAAAGATGATATAAGAAAGATTGTTTCTTTCAATCTTATTAATTTCTTCATCCACAGCGTCCAGATCAAATATCATGGCTAAACTTATAATGACCGCGTTCGGCGTTACCGCGTATTCAAATCTTCCCATCTTGACAGATAACAATTTACATCTTTCTCCCTTCCTCATAGAAACAAACACCCACCTTGACATTTTTTGACAGATATGTCTGGATCTTTAAGATCTTTATCCCAACACTTAATAGACGATAATAAAAATTAAAAATAAACGAGAGATAGCTTTACGTCGGTGTTTGTTTCTATGAGGAAGGGAGAAAGATGTAAATTGTTATCTGTCAAGATGGGAAGATTTGAATACGCGGTAACGCCGAACGTGGTCATGACAGGTTTAGCCACGATATTTCATCTGGACGCTGTGGATGAAGATATTAATACGACTGTAAGAAACAATCTTCTTATATCATCTTCTAATACAGTGTATTTGAGCCGTAGAATTACAAAATCCGCTCTGGACATTTTAAATTTTTATTATCGTCTATTAAGTGTTGGGATAAAGATCTTAAAGATCCAGACATTGTTATTTTCAGAATACGGATGAATGTCTGCCATTAATATTTCCATCTGGCCCGATCTGTCTTCGTACGATCCCTTGTTTCCGTATTTCTCACTCTGTCCAATAATGTTTCTCCTGCTATTCCTCTGGATATGTATAAACTCGTGCCCCACCGCGCCAATTCTGGAGAATAAAAATAGCATACCTATGTATGACTTGCCAGCAGATTTAGGTTAGCTATTTACCGAATTATTGACACGCCGAGCCTGAAAGGTTCGCCCTTACTGAGCTAGGGAGTCGTTTGTTAGAGAGGTCAGATAACTACATCTTGCTTCCTTTTATGTGCCTGCTTTCAAGGGCTTTCTATGCAGTGTGAAGCGGTATATGAAGTGTACTTGTGTCTGCTTACTTACTTACATACTAACCACCACGCCGTTTCCCCGTGGAAGAGTGGGGCAGGCAGAGAGAATAGAGCGCCACACTCTTCTGTCCTGACATACAACTCTCGCCTCATCCACATTCAGACATCTTCGCATGCAAGCTCGACGGTTGTTTGATGCTTCTAACGGGACCATCTTCCGATATCTGGTTGCCACGTATGCCACGTCTTCCGCGGCCGCCCTCTCTTTCTGGCGCCGTCAACACTCGCATTATTTAACTTTCTTACCATTCTTTCCTCATTCATTCGCTCAACATGCTTAAACCATCTGAGCGACCCTTTTTTAATTCTATTAATTATGCTAAGATCAGCTATACATTCATTCCTCATCTCTTCATTCTTTACTCTAGCATAAATGGATTTGCCACACATAATTTGGAAACTTATTCTTCTTATTATTTTAACCCTTCCCCTCCCCTGATATATTTTCGATGCAAATCTGTATTATTTTAACCCTTCCTCTCCCCTGATATATTTTCGATGCAAAGCTGTACAGTTTGACCGATCGGACTCAAAATTTGGAAACTTATTCTTAAGGAATCGGCGGGTAACATATGCGGTATTTCCCCCCTATTCTTTTAACCTTTCCCCTCCGCTGATATATTTTCGATGCAAATCTACACCGTTCGACCGATCAGACTCCAAATTTGGAAATTTATTCTTTAGGACTCGGCAGGTAACATAGGCTATATTTCCTCCCTCCCCTTTTACCTTTTCTTCTCCCCCTGATATATTTTCGATGCAAATTTATACCGTTCGAATCAAAGCTTTGTTTCCCCCCACAAATTTATTTTTAACTTTATCCTTAACCCGTGCAACGCCGGGTACGAACAGCTAGTTCATAATAAGGTAATTTTCCTTGCATACTTCATACATCTTGCTCACTAGACTCTGTAAGTTCTTAAGACTTCTTGTGTCTGCCCATGCATAATACTTGGTTAAGTACATACTGTATGTTTACTTCCTATATTTGTACTTATATTATGTTTTTACTTTTTGTTATATATTATATACTGACTTATATGTTATATACCTATTATTATTGTTACCTACTTGCTATTTTCTTAATTTATATTTTATTTTTGTTATTGATATGCAGTTGCTTATATTTGCTATATACTTACTGATATCTTACTTGTTATGTACTTTATGTAATACTTTATTAGAACTTGTGTTCTGCTATGTACTTATTGTATCACACTTGCTATCTGCTACATATTGTGTGTCTTTTGTTATTTTTATATGTTGTGGCTTTTTATAACGAAACAAAAATAATGTTATTATTTTTAATTTAATTAATCATAAACATTAATTATTTAGACATAAACTAAATAAAAAAATATTCGGTACAATTAAAACACACTTCTACGTTGTGTTCCCCGCACACATTTTTAAAGTATTTTTGACATCGTTTCTTTGTCATCCGATGCTTCTTATAATTATAAAAAGCACAAATTCTTCTTTTTTCAACATTTTTATCACTTTTATACAGTTTTGTTGTTTAATTATAATTTCAGCATTTCACTATTTCATTTAACCTATACTTTTATACATTTCAAAACTTGTCAATAAATAAATCCGTTAACCCTCTAGCGTGAGGCATTCAAATTGTTTTAGTCTTTTTAGTAGACTAAACATTACTGTTTTTAGCACGGATTATTGTCCAAACGAATGGTAGTCGAGCTTCATTATCCAAAATGGATATTTGAAAAAACTGATAAATATTTTGAGGAATGTGAAATCGCTAAAAATGCTAACACATCCGTTGTTGCTTGAAGAAGAATTTCTGCATTCACTTGTGTTTTCTAACGGTGGGTATTTTTCATCTATTTCTCAGTCCTCTTCTACCTCGATATAGTCCTCAATCTTACAGCTTCAGATTGCTCTTCATTATCATTTTGGTTCTCTTCCTCATTTAGTATTCTCTCGATCATCTTCTCTGAATATCTTTCACCGCATGACCGTATCGAAGCCATTTTAAAGCTTAAAAGTAAGTAAATACCACAAAAGAAAACAAAACCAAAATTCATTACTTAACAAAAAGTTACATAGTGGCTTTTTATTAGTCAATTCGACTAACAAGTAAAAAAATAGCGGCTTTTACCAGCGTGACGCAATCGCCCATTGAGACGTCCCGTCGGTGACTGAATTGATACGGAGAATCAACCCGAAACACTCAATAATTCGAAAGAGAAAACAACAAATGTTCGCTGTGTTAGTCGAAACGACTAACAATAGCCTTCTAGGGTTAATAAATAAATAAAAAATCTCCACATAGGTAGGTACAAAGAGAAAATATGACGGAATTTTAGTGATTACTGAATATCGTACTTAGGTCGACACAGGGACCCTTCTATGGAAATTTCAATTTTCAATTTTCAATTTTTTTTTATTTATTACATAATATGTATATTACAAACATTATGTTCAATGCATACATATTATTAACTTACATCTAAAAATATACATATACACATATACATACACATCCATATACACATATACATAAACACATATGTATACATACATACACATATACATATACATACATACATACACACACATATACATATTGTGTATTAAAATACTAATTTATTATTAAACAATTAGAAATGACCTGTATAATCTGGTCAAAGGTGTAGGAGAATCCTGCTTCGGAAAACCCCCTCAGACACATGGAATATATCAATATCCAAAGCGATCTTGTTCAGCATAGCTGTAGCTTTTCCAACAGGCATAACCATCGGCAGGTTGGTCCTGTATATTGGAATGTGAAACAATCTATGCTGACGATGTCTAAGGTAATTATCAGGAACATACAAACCAATGCTCTGCATAATTTCAGTATTGTCGATCATACCGCGCAACAATCGATAAAAGTGTGTAATCAAATACACATTCCTTCTAGTCTCTAAACTATTGTAGCCAAGCATACCCTGGAGAAACTCGGTTGGGTAAAGCCAAGGATAATGCCCGTACTCTCTCATGTAGAGATATCTCAGAAACTTCTTTTGGACTTTCTCCACCATAAGAGAGTACTTGCTCTCATGTGGCCCCCAGATCATCGAGCCACTCTCGAGTCTACTCCGCACCAAGGAGTTGTAAAGAGTTCTCAGTACGCGGGTATTCTCGAAAACCCTGGCAGTACGCAGAACAAATCCTAACATTCTCAGAGCATTACCACTGATCGTCTCTATGTGATCGTGAAATGTCAGGCTGCTTACAAATTTAACACCTAGATCTTTAACATTCGATGTTCTTGTCAGATTTTGATCGTTCATTTTGTAGCGAAAAAATAGAGTTTTTTGGGCCCTAGTGAAGGATGTAACCGAACACTTGGAAACATTAAACAAAATTAAATGGCATATTAGCAAGTATGAGCTGCATTCTTTCCCACGAAGAAAGTATTGTGTAGGCATGTAATATAATGTAAATAAATATCATATAAATTAAAAGAATTGTGTAAAGATTTAATGTAATTTTATATGGAATGGAATCATGGATACTGTAATAATGTAAAAGGAATTTGAGAAGGGGGTGTACAAATTATAGACGACTTCTAAAAATAAGCTGGATAGATAAGGTCAGTTGACCGTGAATTTAAAGAGTGTGCCATGCGCGATAACGTCTCAACGTTCTTAATCGTTATCAGATTTTAAATAATTATTTTGTCGTAAAATATGTAATAAATAGTTGCTTCAGAACAGACATTGTCTAGTAAAGCAACTACCTTCATTTATATGTATGAATAAATTTAAAATAAATAAATAAATCTTTTATGACAATAAATTAATTCAAAACTAAAAAAAAAAAAAAAAAAAAATGATTAAAATAGAATGAAGTCCAAAAACCACAAATGCAAAAATAATTTCATAATATGAACGAGAATTTACATCTATTTTATATACATAATATCATTATACTGCAGTGTAAGGAATACACAAGTAAAACATATTGATTTACTTCATTGACATCGACCGATTTGGCCTGACCCACGCATATGGAATTGCTTTTTATTGCCCATTAGTAAACTAATAAACTAACCAGAAGTTATCAGCTACCATCAGGAATACAAATGTGCCAATACAAATCCGTGTCAAGGGGGCGGTGTCATTTTTCTCATGGTATAAGCTATCGAAATCACCATACTCCCTTCCCTTTTCTCCGCCTACCACATTCGTGTAAAACTTCAAGACAAAGATTGATTGATTAAATATTGTACAATCTATTGGATGTCCAAGAATAACAAAATAATTGCCTTGAAAGCTACTATATCTAAGTACCTATTTGGTACTGTACCTAATTAGTATTTTTCTTTTAGTTGTGGAATGGCGGTAAATAAATTAACTTTAAATATGAACATAAAGTTCTCATTTAATATCATCATAAGCTCATACGAGAACTGATTAACTGAATATAGTAATTGATTTGTACACATGATAAGAGTTAAAAGTGACACAATTTTTATGCGGCGTTATAATTACAATGGACAACATCGGTTTGTCTACGGCGCTGTCCCCCTGTTTCAGTGTTCCTTGTGTTAATAGCGATCAACTTGTTAATAATTACTAAATCTACGTTGATAAATAAAAGTTTTTTTCAAAATTTTCGGCCACATTCTGTTTCAATGTGTGTGGAAAAGCGCCCCGACCTGAGGTCGGGTGTGACGGCGACCCAGGACCCACACTTGTGAAAGGGCACATCCACACATTAGCAAATTTTTAAAAGTTGTATATATGTTCTAAATCAGTTTCTAATTTAATTAATAAATTCCCACTGTGAACAAAATAGAGTAGTTGTGTTTTCAGAACATACACACAAAAATATTGTTAAAAATAATATGATGATTACCTATATGGCAATATGCGAATATACTAAATAATTCTCACGTAGTAAACTAAAAACATGGCGGTCATTAAAATGTACATTGGAGCTTCCAAATGTTGCGAGTAATTTTATACGAATAGAGCAATCATAAAATATGAACCTTTTACATTTATTACTTATGTTATTCATTAATACAATAGTAGATTTGTACCTATATGAGATAATATATTGTAGCGATACTGGGTACCTACTAAATGCTGATAACAAGATGTCACGCAACGGCACTCAGTCAATCGGAACCTTAAATTATTACACACGCAATCAACGATCACTCATCTGTGACCACGTTATCTTTCTGGAGAATTCCGCTTCAATCCATTTCATAATAAAAGAGTACGTAGAATCGTCTAGAACGTTCCACAGGCTTCTGGTTACTTCTAAGGAATTGAGCTTTAAAAGGAATCACGCGATGCAGACTCAGGAAATTTAGTTCGTTACGTTAACAAGACCACATCTCCAAGATACCTTAGAGTGAATATTTTATAATTTTATAATTTTATTTATGTTCGAATAACTGTTGATATGAACCAATGTATTTTTACCATTGACGATCGTACAATCTTGGAAATATGGGTTGTGGCGCAGGTAATCTTGTACAATCATTTTGCATTTTTCCAACATTTTACAAGTGCAATCTTTTTTCCAAGATTGTATCAAACAAGCAAGTACAATGATTGTACCTGCATTTAAGTCAAATATAAAAAAATAGTTTTAATCATTTTGTTTGACTTGTATCAAAGTGAATAAATTTTTAATATTGGATATAAATTACTTTCATGCATATGAATGTATGAACAAAAGAATTTTGAAAAATATGCAATCTTTGAATCGCTTATTTTCGAAAATGTCGACATTTTATGAAAAGTGTAAAGAAAATTTTCTATTTAAAATTGAATGAAGAAGACTCCCCCAAAGTTTTTGCTACTTGCAACGAGACACCCTGTAGGAACATTGAAGAAAATTGTTTACTCAGAAACATTGGAAAGATAACTTGACGGCCATGATCGCATCTAATTTTTCAAATCATTTAATAGATTTACCTTGGAATTGTTCTTATATGGGAGAGATAAATTTTTCTCGGTAAAAGATTTGACGCACTTAATCAAATTCAATAACACATAAAAAATACATATTTAGAAAATTCTTACAACATTATATGATCTTCAATAATTATCCTAATTCTATTAAGTTGAAATTTCGAAATGGCCGATCATAATTTATTTAGCAAGCCTTTCTACTAAGAATCATTCAATAATTTTGTATGAATATGAATGAAGAAAAAACATCATTCTTTAAACTTCTTCGTAATGAAAACAAATCGATCAAGTACAATCAGTCCTTTCATGGTTTAGTTTAAATATCGCATGAGTTTATAATAATAATATGTGTGTACAGTTCATTAATTTTTAACTTTTTATTCTACTATGCCGATTTACCGCAGAGTTAGGCAGAAATAATAGAACTTCATACTCTTGTGTCTTGTCATGGTGCTCTTGCCACTTCCACTTTCATGCATCTTCACATGCAAAATCTTCAGTTTGACTTTTTTAAAATTTAACTTCTTAAATTATCACTGAGCTTTGTATTACTTTGTAGTACTTGTGTTTTTTATATAAGAAAGGATAAGAAAGGACACGAAAAGGAAAGGCAAAATCAAAGACAAATAAGTAGATTATAGAAAGATTAACGCGCACTTTTATTAATGTATAATGTATAAAATATCGATTTTGTTTTGGTCGCATAGCGACACGCACATTGATATATGTTGTATGTGACATGGATTGCCGGGTGAATAAAGCAAATTATGGACGTAGGCTGTCGTGCGTTTATTTAACTAACTTTCCAACGGATATTATACTGAAATGTTAAAGTTCGTCGTTCTAACAACTATTCCAGGATTAACAATCAGTTGCGTTATAATTTCTCTTAAGCGAGTCATTCCCAGCATCCCATCTTCCTACTTCTCACGCGACGCGCCTAAAGCCTGCTCCACAATTAATCGAAATAAAACCGTTAAGCAAAACTCATTACCCACGTATCGGCAGGAACTCACAGTCAATGGTTTGCTGTAACTAGCGTCGTGTATCTCGGTGGGCTTTTGGTACCGAACCGGCTGAACAGCTTTACTTTCAGCAGTCGGCAACCAATCCTCGGGCAGCGAGATATTTTGATTTCGAATCAATGGAGGCTTACACCAGCGAGGCGATCGTTAAATTTAACGATCAAAATATCATTTCATCCATTGCGAGGGGGCGGGTCGCTGAATCGGTAATGTGCATTTGAATGATTCCATGAATATTCAATATCAAGACTTGTTGTTTTGCGGAAATGTTGTGAAACAAATTCGCTGGTATTGGTAGCATAAAAAGATTATTTGTGCTTCGTTCATACACACGAATTGATTAACCAAAGAATTGCTGTCCATGATGACAAAAGTCATGAAGAAATGTGTCAGTTTGATTATAATGATAAGCCAAAACATATGTACTAGAGTAGTTACCCTTGAGACACACAATTTATCAACATGGCGTCCACAAAAAATGTGGCAAATAAATAATCAACAGCAAATAAACTCATCAGAAATGCCATCAATCAATTATCGATTACCTACATTCCATTAAATATTTTATATTTAAAAAAAATTATGTACGTAAACAGTAGGTAATGATTTTCATAATTTTTCTCACAGCATATAAATGAAATAATTAGATTAGACATTTTTATGGAGATAAAAGTGATAAAAAATTAAAGGGAAAAATATTGCGGCGAATATTATATCATTTAAAACCAGGTCTATTTTCAGGTATTTTCTAATAACAATCATGTTGACTCATTATGTCATACTGCAAGCTAATTTCTTTTTCAATTTTTTTATTAGGTATACCTATTATCGTTAAACGCCACGTATTGTCTTAATTAAATAGATTAATTAAACGCCGTTTTAATCACATAGCTTAAATCGGGAAATGGCAAAAAGTTTTTGATATTTTTGTATTATTTTTAAAAGTATAATAAATATCCATTATTTTAATTGATTCACGTTAAAATGTTGTCAACTATGTAAAAATAGTTGGAAAAACCAAGCAGAAAAATTAGGATTTCAAAACAGTATTATATCAAACATAAATTGTAAGAAAACTGACTGACCGATTTAAAAATATTTTTAATTAATTATCGTTTATCTTGGAATATTATTGAAGAAAGATCTAGTCATACGTTCATATAATTATATAAAGCCCACAAAGAATTTTTCTTTAGTTTTAAAACATCGTTGGTTTGGTAATTTATTAATTGATTAAATAATTTAGTTGTAGGTGCGTATTTAAAATACATGAAACTTAATGAATAAATTTTTATTTAATTCTTTTCTGTATAAAAATATGAAACAAAATGCAAGAGAAACTATGTTAAAAATATGTACCTACTGTTACAAATTTTTCAACAACTATGTGATGCCATTCTCAAACAGGGAATGAATCGAAAGCCTCAAATGGATTACGGGACGTGGTTAGTGGTCATCTTGAGTAATAAAAGTTACCACAGCGAATTGAAAATTAAAATATTCATGAGTTAAAATGTTTTTCTACGCCGTCGAAAGTTATGGTCTCGCATAAGACCACCTCCTCCCAGTCATACCTTCGTGTACGGCACCCAGCACCAGCCTATGCGCTGCTGTTTTGTTTTAACATCACGAATCAGACTGCGCAACAAAACAAAATGACCGAAAACCACGCCAAATATCGAAACTGTGTCGGCAGCCCCTCCTTTTATTAGACAATATCGGCCCAAATAAAGGACATTGATTATGTATTTTTGTGTACAGTTTTCTGGGCTGTTCTGCCGTACGTATCCGATTTTCCTGGCTGACCTTTCGGATCCTGTTGCAGGGTTCATCAACATTTTTAATAATAATTTATTATAATACTTTTTGAAATGATCACCGTTATTTAAAAAAAATATAATAAACAAGGCCTTAGAGAGGCGCAAATATTCTTATATATTATAGAGTAGATTTTCCCCAGAGATTCGTCTGGAAATTATGCGTAGTATAGGACATACATTAAGTGTAGTATAGGACAGTGAATTAATTGAATATTAAAAAAAATGGTTACAAGTTGTATCTTTCTTATGGGATAGAGCTCCATGCAGTTCATGATGTTATGTATAATATATTTTATATTTTCTTTCGCACATTTTCTATAATCAACTTGTTTTAGGGGTCCCGAGCAGTTTTGGTCTGTGTTGTCTTTCGAATCTGTGGACAGGTTTCTCACTTTTTCGATTTCATTTCTCAGTGATGAGACATCTAGAGAAGTAGAGAAGACCTTGCATCTCATAATGTAGTGAAAGAAAGCTGGAGTTCAGGGCCTTAAGGAAGGAAAATATCGTGGCTGAAGAACCTAAGTATGCCTATAAGATGCAATAATATAATATTTATCAATACCCTTCCGATCTTATCCCTGACAATCGCTTAATCCATGTGTGCTAACAAACAACAAGCACTCTAACTCTATATTTTATGACATCGGCAATACAACAAAACGATATCATAAAATGTATTGCCAATTAATTACTAGGTATGCGATGTGAATGGATTATTTATTTATACATGCATTAGGTAGGTACTTCCGTAGCACGTAACCGGATGTTCCTGCTAAGCCCCTGAGTGGTTGATGCGACTTTACTTCAATTGTGGTTGCCGCTTCAAATCCATTATTGAAGTCTCTCATTCGAAGTTAGTTATTCAAATTTCTATTCTTCAACCCACTTTCCCACCGTTTACCAAAAATGGTAAAATAAATTATCAGCAGTTTATTTAATAATCCTTATACATGTACATATGGTCCTAAAGAGACATTAAAATATAGGTTATGTGAAGGCAAAATAGTAAAAGGTAATATGAAGATGTTGCCAATGACGTTAAAGCACATGAAAATAGTTTAGAAAATGAAGAATTACAACTGTCGAAAAATTACAAAATTTTCTAAAAATAATTTGTGCAATGTGATGTACAAGGCTTCCAGGGTTAAAGATGTTCCATTCGGAATTCTCTACCCCACCCCTAGTAAATATACTTGTTATTGCATGCTCCAATATAACATATTTATTTTTCTGGTCGAATAGAGACATTTAAGCAATAGGTATTTGACACTGTTCACTGAAAAAGTTAAGAAGCATATGGATGTGTGAAGAATCGATTCTCGACGTTTCGCTGGAGTCATGCTACAGCGTCACGTACTGCCGGACGAAGACGTTCTTAACCCTCGCGGTGAGAGGGTACTCTCCTGAAGACCCCGTGACTCCAGCGAAATGTCGAATATCGAATCTACGGTTCGTATAAAATATCTATTTTGAATACTTAAACACTGAAAAAGTATTGATAATTATGAGCTATCAGTATACTTTTGCAGTGATCGGTTAAAATTGATGTCATATTACATGGAGTACATTTTCAATAACTCTGCACTCCAGCTCTTGGCTGATCGTATTGTAAGTGCCAAGTTACTCTACTTGCTATTAGTACATTTTTTCGAAAGAGCGTTGTACATAAATTACCTGCATGGAAATCGCTCGAAGTATTGTATTGGACACAAAAGTGTTGGAAGAGTCAAAATAGGTACGGTGTTTGGACCAGGTTGCGTACGCAACCGGTATCACGAACTGGGGAAGGACTGGAAGATAGATGTTTTAATTTGATTTTAGTGGGGACAGTTACTCGAGTACGGCCAGAGCCCGTGCAGGTTGTTGCGCTGTCGATGTTGCGGTGGTCCTCGTAGTCCAGTGGGCAGGATGCTGGCTTCGCATTCCGAGGATTCCGTTTTTTATTTCCGGTGAAGTCAACATATGTATATTATATAAATGAGTTTTTCCATCGGTAGATATAATGGTACGCTTACATAGACACTTACATACATTCAAAAACTCTATATTTTAGTGTAACAGATATAATGTACTCGCCTTGGCTTCCAGAGTCTCTAACTGCGCCATTCTCGGCGGGACGCCCGCGGCTGCGCACTGCAACAAAATAGAAAATTTGTTTTTAAATTACATTTTGACATTTCACATTTCTCGCTGTCACGGACTGAAATTGCTTAATTGACGATAATTTCAAATATAAAATCACAATTACATACATATTCGGAATAAAATAATCACGAAAATCACGGCAAATTGTGCTCACTTTGCAATGATTCATGGCCTTATAAAAATAAGTGCCTGTGAAAATTAGGCTGCCGTATCATTATTGTGGTGCTAATTTAATTGTGAAAAATATTTTAATAAGAGATTTGGTTGAGAACCTCTGAAAAAAATAAGTATAAAACTAGTCGAAGCCAACACAGTTATCAGTATACACATTTTTAGTGATGTTTAGGTCATAATTTAATGTTTTCTTTTGTTAAAAATATTTTTAATGCTGAGAATATTATGTCCAGCTATTTAATAAGCATTAACGTAAATGTGATGTTTTGCAATATGTTAACCCTACAAATTAAAAAAAACAAGAATACAAAAAATAAAACAATTAGTCAGATTCTTAAAAGAAGTCAAATTATTTATTTACTAAAATGGTTCTTCGACGAATGATAAAGTATTTTTATTACCAGATTATTAATATTAAATATTTTATTATTATACATACTTAACTCTTAACCACCTAGCATATATTTTTGTTACACAACCACATGTCATACGTCTGTGGGACTCCCAAATAAAATAATTCACAATGGTAAAATTTAGTAAAGAATGGGTTTGTTTTTAATTAAAATTCTATTGAGGAACATATTAAACTCTTAATTAGAAAAGAAGGCACATGAAAATCAGCATTATTTTTCTTTTAATCATAAATAATTGTCAATACCTCTTATTTCAGGCTTACAAACTAATATATTTGGAAAATGAGATCCACAAAAATTATCATCTAGAATAGGAACTTCTTACACCTTTTCTTTTAGTGTTGAATAATTAACAAACGTAGAAAAAAATTAAAATTCTCCATAAAATCACAAATTAAATAAAATTGCAGGCTTTAAATTTATAGTCTTTCACGTCAGCGAAAACACAGCTTGTTTGAGCATTCAAGGCAAATTGGTGCTTTACATTCGAAACACAGGTATTGTGTATTGCGTTTCTTTGTGTATTTGCAAGTTGAACAGTTTTTACGAACCGCCAACCTTTCTTCAGCACTGCTGCTACATGGAACTGCTGATGAAGTGGTTACGTTTCTGTGGAGGATACGTTGAATTTCACATTATTGCAATTTCACACGTTGCAATTTCACATTGCTTTCGTCATTAAAAAATGCTGCTAAATATCCAGTGAACAAGACAAAGAATTAAGCTCACTCTGATATACTGGTTTTTTTATCTTCTCTTCCCTGCACTATATTATGCTGCAAAGTTCTCAATCGTAAAAACGGTGAGGCAGATGACCAACGAAAGTAATTCCTTTCAAAATAATTCTTCTTCCACGGTCTCCACTGAATTTCAGATCCTCATCTTCAGATGAAAACTCTTCGTTTCCACGTAAAATTGAAGACAAATGATGTTGGGATGGAGAATTTTCTTTAACACCTAGTACAGTTGGCTCTTCGTATACGCAATCAAATGCACAACTTTCTTCCAATACATGATCTAGCCCAACATGATCTTGACAGATCTTGTTCCAAACACCGCTCGATATTATTGTCACTAAGAGCCATTTTAAACGAAAACCATAAAAAACACGATTAAAAAAAAATTACGTAACCACCTACCATAGGTCTCTCAGACCCCCTGCGATAGTTTTTTACTCACCTGAAGCAAACGCACGCACGTACGAGCGCTTGCGCGGCACTTAGGGGCGCGGGGAAAAGGTACAGGAACTAACAAGTTCGTACGAAACTTGGGCACAAAAATATTCACGATTATCAATTCGACGGGGTCTGTGAGACGTATGGTAGGTGGTTAAGGGTTAATATTAAATATGTGTGTTTGAATTGAGCGCGGTGTAATACAATGTTGCAGAACACCACCCATTTGATTAAGTTTTTTCCTAAATGAGTACAATACTAATGGAATATCTTTTTTGGATAATTATATAATAAAAATTACATTAATCTTTCTTACATTGAAGAGGTTACACCGCCCTGACATTAAAAAAAATCGTTTTTATACTTTGTTTTACAGTTAGAAGTTCTACTAATAATTTGAGTCATCACTCATTAAAAATACAAAAATTAGCTGCGTTACAGCAATTTAAACCTAGCGTAGTAGGTGATTTTTTAAACAAATTTCATTATTGTCATGCGTTTTTCTCGAAACTCTCTTTTTCAGATAGGTGTAGAAAATATTTGTGAAACTATTATTCCGATTTTGTTCAAATTTTGCACACATCTTACTAATAACTAATACACGATGGAACATATGATTTTTAAAAGAAATATGAAAAATTATTTTCAAACTGATTTCATCGATTTTTTTTTCGATATATGTATGTACGGAAGGACATTAGGGATGAAAAAATATAACAATATATGTATGTACGGAAGGACATTAGGGATGAAAAAATATAACAATATGATTAACTGTAAAAGGGACCTGAAGAAATATATATGAATGAAATTTATATTAATTGTATCTAATTCTATTTATATTAGGAAATGTAAATTTTTATCTGTTTAAGGAATAAATGTATAAATAGGCTATCCTTGCTGATAAATAAATATTTGTTCACCGAGAGGAAAATGCTCGTGTGAACACATATCAGGAACGTATTTGCCAATTTTTAATCCCAGAAAAAAAGGGTTTTTAAGGTCCTAGTAATACTATCCTTGTTGTAATTCTATTTATAATAATAATAGCTTTCTTTTTCATCTTTTTAATTAAATTTAATGCTTCTATAGTATTATCACTACAAGGGTCTTTAAAAAAATCTGTCGATTATTTCTATACTGAAAAGATTAAATGTTAATCTGTAAATCTTTGATAGTAAAGGGTCGAAAGAAAGAATGGAACGTGCAGGATGTTAAGATGGCGTCTGTTTCACGCACGGAATATAAATATACATAGAACATTTTTGTAGCATTGACACAGTAAGTCCGCGGGGCTTTCGTTTTCAGTCACGAACCAGATATTATTTACGAAAATAAAAATAAAACCATTAACTGGCTCATTACCCCGTGGTCAGGTTCCGAGAACCGTTCTGGTCTTGACTACCTTCCCTGTACCTCGGTGAGGTGAAAACCTTTGTAATATTAAAGGTTCTTTATTTTTAACACGAAAATTTTTAACAAAAACGAATGAGATATTGAAAAACACCTAAATGGATAATCTGCCAATTTAAGTGTTCCAGAGACATGATTTTAGAGGAAGACCTATAATATTTATTGTATTTTAGCATTTACTTGATACACTCGTTATTAGAATGATAAATATAATGATATCCACAGCATTAAAATACGACACAAAAAATGTACAAACTGTTGATAGGTAAACAATATATATTAGGTCCTTACATATGAAATTGGCGTTTAGTGTGGGAGGAACATAAAGCCGATTTTTATTTATTATAATATATTTATTTAATCAAAGTATGTACCATTGCTATCTATGTACTTTTGCCATCTCACAGGTAGTTCATCGATCCCTTTACTAAAAAAATCATTCGGACGGGAATCAATAAAATCTTTGAAGGCGGTTTGGACTGCCCCATCGGAGATGAATTTTTTCCTTTGCAAGAAGTTATCCAAATTTCGAAAAAAATGGTAATCTGTTGGGGCAAGGTCCGGAGAGTACGGTGGATGTCTTAGACATTCCAATTGAAGCTCCTCTAATTTGGTAGCCGTCTGTTGTGCAGTGTGTGGTCTAGCGTTATCATGAAGCAGCAGTGGCCTAGAGCGATTAACCAGCCTCGGTTGTTTAGCAGCTAGCTTTTCCGTCATGATTTGCAGTTGCTGACAATAGACATCTGTCGTAATCGTCTGGCCAGATTTAAGAAAGCTGTAGTGAACGACACCAGCACTAGTCCACCAAACGCTCACAAGTAACTTTTTTGGAGTCAATTTTCGCTTGAGGCATGGTTTGGCTGGTTCGGCAGGGTTCAGCCATTGCGATGAGCGCTTCCGATTATCGTACAGGATCCACTTTTCATCACAGGTAATGATCCGCTTCCACAATAGCCTTCAATTCTTCATTATCAACTTTGGTCTCCGGCCGTCCACGGGGCTTGTTCTGCAGGTCGAAATTTCCAGAACGAAAACGTTGGAACCAAAAACGCACTGTATTTTCTTTTGCGGCACCGTCGCCATACACATCATTAATCCTTCAAGCCGTTTCTGCAGCACTGGTGCCACGGTGGAACTCGTACTCGTAAATAACGCGATATTTCAAGTTTTTCATTTTGTAAACTGAGTGACGCAAAGAAAAAAACAATTGAGGAAAAAACAAATGAATTATAATTTTCAAAACACAAATACATGAGTAAATAGCTGTATAAATTTGGATTTGGAATTCCTAACCAAAGAGAAGATATTTGAGATCAAATTTGCCAGTACGGCAAAACGCCAATTTCATATGTAAGGACCTAATATAGCTATATATATATATATATATATATATATAATATTGTCATTGTTCAATAATATTTATTACACAATTGTGTTATTCATAGTTCCTCTCCATTTTGGAGCATTGCTCTTGTGCTCGGACAAGGAACTTCTATGTATAATTCCTTACATTTATTATTTACATTTAATTATTTTATATCATTATGGAGAAATAGTTCCGACGCGGCAAATTTTGAAATTAGTGAAATTACAATGAATGATGATGCAGGATGAGACAGACGTTATAAATAATATTTTTAGTACATTTTCGAGGTAGGTTTTACCACATCCTTCATACTTTCTAGACCTTACCTGCAGAATGCATTGAAGAGGAAACATTATGAGTTTATCAATTCTTTCATCTCGTATCTCATTCTCCTGTCCCTCTAACCCAGGGTCGGGCCTCCTTACACGAAGGTGCCAGGATCTTCTGTCCTGGATTGTTTGTTAACATTTTTCTCGTCAAAATCTCTAAAATTCTTTGGAGAAAGAATGAATAAATTGTCATCTACATCGAAATAATTACTACACACTTAATAAAGGCGAATACATTATTATTTTTTTTCTATCTACAACTTAATATTTTAAATCTATCCTAAAATATAATTTAAATTTATTAATTAAGCGACACCCGGATAATCGGCCCGATTCTGAAAATAGCAAAATTGGGATCTTTAAGATCTTTATCCCAACACTTAATACACTATAATAAAAATTAAAAATAAATTATACACGTTTGTTTATCTATTATCTGGAAGGCGGGCTATTCCAGATTGTCGTGCCGGAAGCGCAGTGCGTACATATCGCAATACGGCACAATGGTTGGCTTGCAATATATCCTGTTTTGTCACGTATTCACCTGTTCCAATATGTCATCCATTTTTATTGCATGTGCAGACTTAAGCCATGTATTCACTAGGGAACAAATTGTCCCTCAACAGCATGCGCGGCATAGAGTCTACGTGACGTTGCAACGTCGTGCACTGTTCCGCGACCTCGCGCACAACATAGCGCGGCATTTCTACGTGCCGTGGCAACGTTGACATGCGCACGGTACCCGAGCGTACTCACTGCAACATTCCGCGGAGCGTCAGTACCACGTGGTATGTTTACAAGTGAATACGCGTGCGCTGTATCTGTCAAGATGACAATGCGGGGAAACGAAATCGTTCTCGAACTCATCGAGCTGTATCGATCGAAGATCGCATAGAATGTCCGTCCTTCTTTCTCTTTGCAGTTAATAATTTCGCATTCTCCTCTTTTTTCTCCTCTTACTTTTCGATAAACTCATTAACATAAACAGATACGCGGCTCTCATCATAACCTCATAGGGCGATATATTTCCGTGACGTCTGGAAAACAATAATTATTTGCAAAAAGGACCTTGTTTTTAATAATATTCAATTTACTACAGTAAAACCTCGTTAATTTTAAATTGCGACCCAAAAAAACATTTCGAATTGCGCGGAACCCCGTTTTCGCCAAATGTGATACCGCAGCTGTCATCCATAACCTCATCGAATGACATTTCCGCGACAAGATATGCGAGTCCCGGTGTGTACACGTTAATTGACCGCGTCATTGTCCCCGAAACATGAGCGTAGATGTTGATGCGACATGTCGAGCGGAATGTTTCGCGATTTGTCCCCTAGTGAATACATGGCTTTACAGTGACAGAAGCCCCCATCATTAGTTTCGCACAGGGCCGGGCCCACTTTAAATTATCGTGTTGTGGGCTATGCTTTTCAATAGACACTTATATGTGGGTAGAACTAACTAACTAACTTACCATCACGCCGTTTCCCCGTGGGGGTAGGCAGAGAGGATAGAGCGCCATACTCTTCTGTCCTGACATACATCTTTCGCTTCGTCTACATTCATACATCTTCACATGCAAGCTCGACGGTTGTTCAGGCTTCTAACAGGACCATCTTCCAGTATCTGGTTAATCTGGTCATGCCAGGTCTTCCGTGGTCTTCCTCTCTTTCTGGCGCCGTCAACACTTGCATCATATATCTATATATCATTCTTCCTGTCGATAGACCCATAAGAAAATGACAATTTTTATTTATTTTTGATTATAATTCACAAATACCTACAAATATGATTATGTTATTTTATTGAAACATCTCTATACCTATAAAACTCAATGTCTGTCTGTCTATCTGTCTGTCTATCTGTTCTCTATACAAATCCACACCGTTTCGTCCGATTCGATTCAAATTTTGCATACTTATGCTTTAGAACCCGTCGGTTTTCCCCCCTATTCCTTCAACCCTTCCCCTCCGCTGATATATTTTCGATGCAAATCTTTACCATTTGACCGATCGGACACAAAATTTGGAAACTTATTCTTTAGGACCCGGCAGGTAATATATGCGACATTTCCCTACAATTATTTTTCCCCTTCCCTTCCCCCTGATAAATTTTCAATGCAAATCTGAACCGTTCGACCGATCGGACTCAAATTTTGGAAATTTATTCTTTAGGACCCGGTGGTGAACATTGGCGACATTTCTCCCCTTTTCTTTTACAATTTTTCCTCCCCCTGATATATTTTCGATGCAAATCTATACCGTTTGAATGGAACCTTTGTTTACCCTCACAAATTTATTTTAAACTTAATCCTTAACCCGTGCAACGCCGGGTATGAACAGCTAGTATTATATAATATGTAGTTTCACCAATACACTTACATAAACAAAAAACAAATAAAGAATAATGTGATGAAAAGGGAAGAAGCAGTTTCTCCGCAGGGGTAAGCAGAGAGGATCATCGCCCTCTCTTTCTGGCGCCGTCAAAAGTGGCGTCACATACTTTTCTTACCAATATTTTTTATTTATTCGTTCAACATGCCCAAATCATCTGAATGACCCTTTTTAAATTCTATTAACTATCCCTAGTTCAGCTTTACATTCTTTACATGAGACTTTTAATAAGATAGTTTTAATTATTTGAGTTATTTAACTGAATACATGTTTTAATTTTTATTTTTACATTCATTATATTGCTTCATTGTTGAATTTAATATAGTAAAATACTAGCGCAATGCTCCTAAATTCAGTATTCAGTATGTAATCTAATATTCTCTGTTAAATAAATTATTATTATTATTAACAGATCGATGCTAAAATTAATTATTAGTGATGCAACGAATACGAATATTCGTATTCGCCGAATATCATCACGAATATTAAAAACTATTTATAACTGAACGCAACGCAAATTACGGTTTGGCCGTGCACCGTGTATCCGAACACACCTACGCACTCCATTATCGGGGATTCCCCTAACATTAAATGAAATAACATTGTTACTTGTTTCACAGCTTGACATGATTTCTTTCATCTACTTTCGTTGGGTTATTAATAAGGTTAGGTGCTCATTTCATTCAGTTTTTGTTTTGTAATACGTATTGTTCGTTCCATTTTATTTCCGTTGTGTGTAAAAAGTGTCAACTTTTATAAAATAATTTCAAATTAAATCTAATAACGTGACCTCTCGAAAGCGTGAAAAAAGTGATATTTATTTTCGACCGCTAGGAATATACAAACAAAGATAAAAGAAATCGTCTAACGCCTGAGAAGTTACAAGTGTTGTGCTTTTTGAACAATCGGTAAATTTTAATTATAAAACCTCTTAGTAAAAAAAGAACAGTGGTGTGTTATTTATTACCTTGTTGAATCATTCGTATTCGAATTCGTATTCGCCGAATAGTAGGTTTGATATTCGTATTCGTATTCGTGAAAGTAGTATTCGTTGCATCACTATTAATTATATACGTGTATGTAAAATCATCCGTTTTTTTTTTAAATTTTGTTCCAACGATTGTATATTTATTTTAGCTTCGGATTAGCGCCCCCTTACTCGGATACCCCAGGCAGCCTCGAGCTTAGCGAATAGCTCGAACCATCGCTGATTTCGCCTATCGGTTAGCTCCATAAATATAATGATGTTCGTGTGTATTGTGCTGTCAACTGTGGTGTTCAATTTCGTAATAAAAAGTGTCCGTGCCGGCAAAGGCAGTTTTGATCAGTGAATAACATTCACGGCAGGTACTTTTCAGGCGCAACACGTGGTCACGTGATTCAACGATGAAATCAAATGATTGTACATTGATTCTTTCGTAGTGTGGCAGACCGCGGCCGATTAAGTACCTATTTAGAAGCGTTTCGAGTTACTAACACAGCCCTAGCGCTAACGGCGGCCATGGAGGCAAATCACTCTAAAAAGATACATAGATAAAGCATTTCAAGTACCTACTTATAAAATGTACGTAATTAAAATATATTTGTGATGATTTCCGAGATCGAGCGAGAATGATATCGAAAGGAGAGTAACTGCGGGAAACAAAGTTAATGGTGCACTAAATGCAATTATGGCCAATAAGAATCTGTCAAAAGAAGCAAGACTAGCGGTACATAATGGCGTTCTAGTGCCAACCCTTATGTATGGAAGTGAAGCCTGGAATTGGCAAAAGAGGAATGAAAGTAGACTGAATGCGGTTGAAATGCGGTCACTAAGACGCTTGTGTGGAAAATCTTTGGTCGATAGAGTGAGGAATGAACAAATTAGAAGTGAATGGAATGCTGGCTGTAGTGTGGTAGATAGAATAAAGAAAGGAGTGCTGAGATGGTTTGGTCATGTGGAACGTATGAACGAGGAAAGGATGGTTAAGAAAATATATGATGCGAATGTTGAAGGCAACAGGAATAGAGGGCGTCCGCGAAAGACCTGGTACGATCAGGTACTACAAGTATTTGAGGATGGCCCTGTTAAAAGCCGCAACAATCGTAGAACGTGTATGAGAAGATGTATGAATGTGGCCGAAGCAAAAGTGGTGTGCCAGGATAGAAGAGTGTGGCGTTCAATCCTCTCTGCCTACCCCTGCAGGGAAACGGCGTGATGGTTAGTTAGTTAGTTAGTTAGATTTTGGAATGATTTTTTTGTTGTTAAAGAAAAGATAAGCCAAATTCAGGACTGGGAACAGAGTAAATCATTTTTAGTTAATTCTTATGGGAAAAAATCCGTTTGGTATTCGTCCTTTTTGATATTAATTCTTCCTTCGGAATCGAATTAATGCCGAATATTGAGCGTCCACTGTATTTTGTCATCTGCCATCCCATTTATTGCGGCTGAGTTTCTGATGGTCGAGTCCATAGATGACACCATAATAAATAGTTGTAGTAATCTACGGTTCCCGGTGACGTAAATGTGCACGTGTCGAATCTCGTCTTCAAGTCGAACGTCATGCGAGATTTATTTCAAAGTAATTTTGAGATTTGTTTCATCTTGTCTCATTCTGTGGACACGGGCTGTAGCTAGACATTAAGCGGACGGGGTAGGCAGGTAAATGCGACGACCCGCGCATCACAGGTCGAACCATCCGCAGCGTGCCGAGTCCAACGTGCAACGCACCTCAGAGATTGTTACGTGCTAAAAGTGCTCATTATATCCCGCCAGGTATCGTGTATGATCGTGCGTCGTATCGTAAATCTTGTGCCGAAAAAAAGTGAGTTCCACAACTTTGTGCGCTCAGCGGAAGAGTTAAATATGTAAATTTCGTATTACAATTGATTTTATTGACTAAACCCACTTTAAATAGTATGAATGGATTATTATTACAAGTATTTAATAGATCTCTAAAAGATAACAATTATTTCAATATTTTTTCTTTAAAAAAATGATTTTCACTTAACACGAGTTATACATATGCGTATATGATTAGTCACCCAAAAATGTTAACAAGATTGGAAAAACTGTTTCGTATCTAATTCTCACGCTTATTTTAATCCATGCAATACAATCAAATTATTAGCTTGAAGTACATAAGTATTTTCATACAAGTAGGAAAAAATGTGAAAATCTTTTCATACGTATTTTAGAATATCTGTATATCCGTAATTTCATTCCCTTGGCCGTTCGGCACCCCACCCACAGCCCGTGTTATCCGCGCAAAAAGATTTATTTAGTTTTACAAGATCAATTGAAAGATGACCAGATAATTTTTAATAATAAATCTCGACCTTTTAATAATTATTAAGAAACTCAATATTTAAATCTATATTTAAATATATATTCGAAGGGAATAATGAATCAATAGGTATCCAATTTTTTACAAAAAACAATAAAAATGTATGTTTTTATAAAAAGTTTTGTTTGTATAGGTACTTTAGTTAAAAGTTGTGTAACAAATTTGATGTAATTTAAAATGTATACACTAGTTTTTCTTAACCGTATTTAAAGAATTCTCCCCTTTACCACAGTAAAATTATCAAGCAGTCCCCTCCCCTTCTGCGCAAAAAACAATATTTAAAAATTAGATTTTTCTCTATGTATGTATTTTATGCAATGGATTTGTTACAAATAAAAATTTATGACAAATACAAAAACACGTGATTATTTTTATAAACATTATGTAAATGTTTTTTGTCTTTTATCACATACAACACCACATAACATCACATACAACATTATAATATTATTTCAATAAAAAAAGTGTATAAATCAATCAGTTCATTTCGAGCTACCGACGGGAACGGTCGTTTTTGAATATAACTCTATACAGTGCGAGTAAAGCCCGGCCTAACACACTATGGCCGGGGCCATTGAGAAATTTAGACAAAATATCTTCACAAAAAGATAGAAAAATTAAAATAATAATTGAACAAAATCTAAAAGTACTAGAAGAACAAATTAACATTGAAAAACAGGAATGGCAAAAACACACAATAAACTTACAAGAAAAAATTATTAAAAATAGTGAAGAGTATATAAAAAAACTGGAAGGATTTATGAGTAAAGAAAAACCATCTTATGCCGAAATCGTATCTACCTGCAGCACTAAACCATCTGCGTCCAGGCCTTATCAGGAAACTTCTTATCCATTACTGGTAAAATCCAATATAAAAATGTCAACTCGAATAAACTTAATGATATAATTAAAACGAAAATCAATGTAGCGAAGCTTGGAATAGGGATAAGTGGGATGAGAAAAACGAAAAAAGGAGAAATTTTAATAAATTGCCAAAAAAGGAACATATGTATGTATATGTAAAAAAATGAAGTTAATAAATTGAATGCTGACGGAATAAACGCTTTGGAAATTGAAAAAAGAAGACCATGTCTTATATTTAAAGGAATAGATGAAAATTATAGAAAAGAAGATTTTATAGAAGACATCACACTACAAAATGAGGATATAAAAATGATAAGGGAAATAGACAGTGAAAAACATGCGCTTACGGTGAAAGGAGAAATCCAAATAAAAAAGTTCAAACAAAAAATTTTCATTATTGAAACATCTGGTGAATTGAGAAAATTACTTATTAGGAAAGGACGGGTCAATCTAGGTTTTACTAGAATAAAGGTCGAAGATTGCAACCCTTTGACGCAATGCTATCACTGCTTAAAATTTAACCATACGGCAGCTAAATGTTATCAAAAGGTCTCAAACCCAATTGTGGAAGCAATCATTATACGAAGGACTGCTTATCAAAGGACACAATACCTAAATGCTCAAACAGCGCCGAGATGAACATTAAATATAACATGACCACACCAATAGACCATTCCGCTAGAAGCGACAAATGCAAGTATAAAATAAAAATGATGGAATTTGCAAGATAAAAAATTGATTATGACTATTAAAAATATATTTCAAAATAATATACATAATATTAAAAATTAAAATTGAATGCAGAAATGTGGTTAACAAAGTGTTAATGTGTACGATTGTCTACATTTACATGTACTTCTGTAAACACGGAATTACTATGGATTGTATGATATTAATTTGCAAACAGGCAACAATAAATTCTACAGGTAACTTCATACAAAATCAAAATATTTTGTTACCAGTCAATATCGCTGATCTTAGGTTTTTATAATACGAATATGCCGTACGATTTTCTAGATTATAATAACGAAGTTGAAATGGAAAGGGTAACTAATATTGATCAATGGATGAAGAAACTCTCAGATAGATATTCGAACTTGGTTAGTGTTGTGCAAATAAATGTGAGATCGATATATAAATACTGGGACAATATTAATATAATTCTAAAGAACTCATTGACTTTTATAGATGTTCTAATGCTCTGTGAGACAAACATAGAGGAACAATTTATAAATTTATATAATATACCAGGTTTTAAGCAGTATTATTACAGTCGAAAAAATAAGTCAGGTGGTGGAAATTTATTATATATTAAAAATAAGTCTGCCTTTTATCAATATAAGATTAACACAATGTATTGTGAAAATGTCTACGGTAAACTCAAGATCCCACATAGCATATATGATTTTCATAAATTAGCGGTGTATAGACCACCAAATCAGAATAAATTGCAAAATATAAATGAAATTGAAACAATAATTAGCAATGTAAACACTAGTGATAATTTTATCATTCTTGGTGACATAAATATAAATACCTTACATGAAAATGATCCTCTAGTTATAAAATATGAAAATTTGCTAAACTGTAACTATTTTACAAGGTGCATTTTTGACATCACAAGAGAAGCTATTGTTAATGATCGATTATCACAATCATGCATAGATCATATTTACATTAGATATAGGCCAAATAATAAAAATTAAAATAAACTGCTGTCTTGTGTTTGTGAGTCGCTTGTGGCTGACCACTATATTACAGCTTCAAGAATAATATTTACGAAAACTGACAATACGCACAACATGAAAACTAGGCGACTGATGGATATGAAACAAGAGAATATAGATCTGCTCATTCAAAATCATAATTGGAATTCCATATTAAAAATTAAAAACTGTCGTGATATATATGATTGTATAAAAATAGATTTTGTGAGATATATACAAAGTCCAGGATAAACTCGTACGGAAGTGTGAATAGGTCGCAAAATCCAATATGTCCATGGGTAACTAATACATTGCTAGAAGAAATAAATAAAAGGGATAAATTATTTGTGCTGTGGAGAAATTCACCTAGAAATAAATCACATGGAATGAATTATAAGACGTTTAGAAATAAATTAAATAAAGTATTAATAAATAAAAAGCGAATCTATTATAACAACTTGTTCAGAGAAACTTTACACGACAGCCACAAAACTTGGGATACAATTAATAATATTTTAGGTAGAAAAAATACTAGTAACTGTGATGAAATCATAACAAAATTCTTTAGTGGCACCTCATACACTTGTATCAGTAATAACTTTGTTAAGTATTTCTCGGATTCTATTGATCAAATGTTGCACCATTGTGAACATAAATTTTCAGACTCTTCTTTGGTAGATCAACCACAGAGTTTGTTAATCACTAAGGCCCGGTTGTTTCAAGTTCGATCAAAGTAAGCGGTCGATAAAAGCATAGATTTTTACGAAAACGGATCGTCTGATTGGTGGAGAACGTAAAATTTCAGTTTAAACTCTACGCTTACTTTGATCGAATTTGAAACAACCGGGCCTAAAGCGTCTCTGAGTGATATCATAGAAATAGTAAGGGGTATGAAACTTACTCATATGCCAGGTATTGATGGAATACGCTTGGGTGAGATTAAAAGAAACATAAATGTGCTAGGTCCCGTGATTGTTCATCTTATAAATACTATCTTGACACAGCATGAAATCCCAGGAATGTTAAAAATAGGAATTATAAGACCAATCTATAAAGGGGGGAAGCATGATGAATATACTAATTACAGGCCAATATGTATACTGCCTGCTATTGAAAAAATCTTAGAATTTTTTTTGCATACTAAAATCTATAATTACGTAATAAAGTTTAACATATTAGATCCGAATCAGTATGGATTTCAAAAACACAAAAGTACAGAAATTCTCACGGAAATTTTTCAAATCATGTAAATTCAGAATTAAATGACAAAAATCATGTCATTATACTATTCATAGATAATTCTAAAGCATTCGATACAATAAATCGGGAAACACTCATAACAATCTTGAGAAGCATTGGCATAGGTGGAAATTTAATTGAAATCCTAGTGGATTACTTAACAAATAGAGAAATTTTAGTAAAATTTAAACACATTTAGTAATCCAAAATTTACCAATACTGGGGTGCCCCAGGGATCTATTCTTGGTCCATTACTGTATAATATTTATGTATCTACTATGTCTAAAATCTTTAAGTATGCTAAGCATTTTGTGTATGCTGAAGATACTGCTCTTGTGATCTCCCACAAGGATGTAAGATGGGTGGAAAATTGTATGCAAGAAGATTATAATGCTTTACTTAAATGGTCTCATGATATGGGTTTAATTATTAATGCAAAAAAACTAAAGTCATGCATGTAAGGTCACCTCATATAACTGTGACTAATCAAATAAATATTATTTCCCATAATTTTGATTGCTTGCATTCCGGAATTAATGCATCGTGTAATTGTGAAAATATTGAATTAGTTAATGAATACGTATATCTTGGTATTACCATAGATACATTTTTCAAATGGGATATTCAGGTAAATAAGGTATGTAAGAGGTTGAGAACTGTATTGGGATGTATGCACAAGATTAAATACTATGTTCCGATACAGACTATGAAAACTATATATCAATCTTTAGCGGAATCGGTAATAAGGTATGGAATAACTAGCTGGGGTCTAACTTGCAAAACTAATATTAGAAAAATTAAAATATTCAAAATTCGGCTATAAAATTAATAAATAAAGAAAGTGCTACTAAAGATATACAGGAACTCTTCAAGAAACAAGGCTCTATGCCAATTAATGCTATCTTGTGGTACAAACTAATTACACGATATCATGAAGATGGGACATATAAGCATAGATTGATTCATAAACATAGTACCAGATTTACGGTTAAAGAAGGACTACGAATACCGAAGGTCATAAATAAATATGGACAAAGAACATTAAAATATGTCATATCAAAAATATTAAATAAAATCCCATGTTGTGTCAAAATGGATATTAATAAAAAAAGGCAAAATACAGAATTAATGAATATGTTATTAAATAAAAGAGACTTATTTTGATTTTGGTAATATTTGTATTTTATCTTGTATTGTTGTATTGTACTGTTGATTTGTATTGAAGTTTATAAGATCTATTGTAATTAACTAATATGAATGTATTTCTGGTAAATACAATTTATTTATATATATGTATTGATGCACCTACAGAAATATCAATGTGATGTTTTGTGGGTCTGAGATGTAAAAAAAAAAAAAATTAATAAAAAAAAAATACGAAATATGAAATTTTTATCAAAAAATATAAAAAACTTAACGAGACCTTTGAGCCTCATGTGATTGTGCCAATTTCATAATATTAGGTTCAAGTTTAGTTAACAATTAAGTTTAAGTTACAATCTCAAATCTACTCTTTGGCTTATTTGTTTCGATCGATTTCATATTTTTTTTATATGTGCATTACTACGCTAAAATCCTTTTTTTAGCAAATAAGATGAAGGAAATGCTATGATGGGTAATTTCTTTCCACAGAAGAGGGTATCGATGGCGAAAACGAACCCAAAAAGCATTTCTGCTGCGTCTGATAAAAAATGATTAATTAAACAAGCTGGTATTACAATTTCCTGCAAGTCTTTGGATCGTATTATTATATCTTCGATAAGGGCGTCAATGTGGTGTGGGCCCAGAATGTTTCCAAATCAGAATCCTCGAGCATATCTTCTTCTAATTGTTGCAAAGAAGGAAACTGATGGCATTCTTTCCGACACAGATTATTTTAGTATAATTTGAGTTTATCGACAAAGCTCAGTTCAACTCCTTTGGCTTTAATAAGGCTGATTATGTTTCCTTGAAATTTCAGGAGAGTTTCATTCATCTTTTCGAATATATCCGAAAGATAGGCCATCAGCAGTGTAGGCACCAATTGAGCACATCTTATTTTTCTAAATCGTCACACCCACTCAAACTTCCGCACTCAAACCCCTAAATGCTAAAAAATTATAAACGCCTCGCCAGACCTCTAAAACGCCTACAAAGGGGCGCTGGTGCCCCGGTTAAGAATCGCTAGCGTAGACTCTCAATGAATGAGTATAAACTTGAATATTACGATATCGAAAACATCGGTGAGTTTTTTAATTTGTCTTTTAACAAGAAATTTTCACGGTTTTGTTAATAAGATAAATAAATTTCGATAAATAGTATATGCTTTGTGTAATTTTTAGTTCGTTCTCGAGGGTTCTGGAGATCATATTTTTTATCCGTATAACCCCGGTTATGTTGGCGAGTTTTACGATAAAAAAGTGACAAAATGTATTTATTAATTGTCATGTCACACTACAATACACGCATGTACGATTATTAATTGGTGACAGAACGAAGGTATGTAGTTTGTCCAGCGTGCTCGCGTTCCTCCGCGATGCACACATGTTGATGTTTACACCCGCTCATCACGCTCATCCCGAGTCCACGCTCCATGCGTGGAGCGGGTCTGCAGTCCGCAGTCTGCACCGCGTCATGAGAAACATACCTATCTGATTCAATTATATACGTCACGTTTGCTGTGTGCAATATTCGCTAGACCGGGACAGAATGATTTATGAATTACCTCGTTTCAGTAATGAACTTTTGTGTCGTATTCGTTCCATTTTCTCTCAAAGCCTCGCCAGAGGCGTGTGTGTGAGAAATTGTTATAAATTGAGGCAGTTTTGACAATTTAATAAAGTCTGAAGTCCTAATTCACGACAAAGAGCAATATTTATTCCAATTGTTGGATCCCTGTGCGCGCAAAAAAGTATTTTGTGTAATTTTAAGGTCCTATAATATATTATTGGTAAAAAAATAACTTTAATCGAAACTACAATTTTTTGATTAAGCAAAATTTTTCGGGGCCGATGATCCCTTCATCGGAAAGTACAGACATAAACTAAAAACAAAAAAATAAATGTAACGGATTCGAGTAACTTATTTGGAATTAAGGTGAAAACAAATTTAAATGGCAACTACCTAGTTACAAAAAGGTTTGGTTATTTAGTATGTGAAATTACTAAATCTTTGTTACGATTAAAGGATTGGTTTGTTTACTAAAGATGATTGGCAATTTCAGAATATTGCTATTCAAACATGTTAAGTGCTCCTTAATCTTAATTGTAATTTCTGCATGTTTTAAGTGTCTAAGAATGGTTGCAATCATTACAAATTTGTTATCGTGCCCTTTATCCTAATCAAGTGTCGGGAAAGGGGGGGAGGGACAGGGCTTATACAGCACTCTTCCATAGTTCTCATCATCTGTCTTCGCAGAGCCTCTCCATTTGCCTTCTTCCCTTTGGTACTGCCACTACTGAATTCCAGAGGATCTTGATGGATGATCCCGCTGCTACTTAAAATAGATAAGTTTCTGTTAAATTGTCTTCGACACTTACTCCCCAGGGGAAAAGAAAGGTTGCCCAAAATACATATAATCTGTGGGGCTGCGGATTTGATTCCGAAACCGAAACGATTTTTTTTATCAAAAATAAAATATGTGGAGCGTGGACTCAATCTTTGCCATTTCCGAGACAAAGCTGTCTTAATAGAGGTGCTTCTTAATTTAAATGGCTTGCTCAGAGGAATGTTTCGCAATTTAATTTGGCAACGGAACCCTCTAGACCAGTTTTTTAATCTAATTGCTTAGCGGAACTCATCACTAAGCCGTATATGTACACATTTCTGCATTTATCTGACAGTTGAATTACGCACGCTACGTTAAAAAATTGAACAAGCTCATGGGATCAATATTTTGTTCAAAGCACATTGTAAAATTAATTATAAAATTCTAATCTTGTTCTTCATGGTACTCTGAAATTCATGAACGCAATCACTTTAGAGCACCATTCTTTTGACATCGCTGTTATAGTTCAGTCTATTATTATTTTTTACATTATTATTACAATATTATCACAATTATACATTTTTTAAATCAAGCTTATTACGCCCCACTAGATAAAACCCGTTCTGGGCAGTTATTTTTCTCAATTTACTACTTTTAGTATTTCTAGGTTAAATCATAATTATACAATACAAGAAAATGAGATATATAAAAAAGTAACTAGAATAATGAGATGGATAAAAAACACAAATTAAAATATATATTCAATTATTAAATATAGAAAGTTAGATACAAAATAAAAGATAGATAGTCGGAAGTCAAGGGTGTATCACTTCTTCAGCATACCTTCTATCTGATTTTTTGGCCAATTTGTTATGACTATGTTTTACAATTTCCTTTATTTCGTTTGTTAACATATTAACGATATGAGAATATCGTTAATATGTTATATATAATAACGAGGGTCAAAGAATTTAATGTGTCTTAAAAAATAAACGAACTAAATTGCATAGCAGTTTGTTTACGATGGTGTTCTCCTATCAAACGTTTTTAATATTAAATTATACCAAACATTTTATATGTTTAATGAATTTTCTTTGGGAAATTAAATTTTCACAGTAAACTCTTAATATTTTTTAACTTTATTATTGATTTTATTTTTTAACCTTTTTAATTATGAACATATAATAGTAGAGTACCTTGAGAATACCTCGACGACGGCATAAAGAAGGACGCAGTAGAACACCTGCAGACTCCGGACTGGAAGACAGGCGCCAAGAACCGGGGCGCGCGGAGGCGTTCAGGAAGCCAGGGCTCAACATGCACTGCACTGCCATTGAAGAAGAACTAGTTGTCATCTCCACTTAGGTACTATCTATTTATTATGAAGTTGTTTAAATATTGATTACCCGTTAATTATATTCTACCATCAGTCAACCTCTTACCTTAATTAAGAATAATTTAAAGATAATTGATGATCCTATTAGAAAATAATCGGTTAGAAGTAAAACATTTTAAAGTAATAGAAATACAGTTCAATTCAACGTCGCTGAGTATTTTTTCAAGTATCATAGTAACGCATTCCGCACACAGTGGGTACATCCAACAACCGAAGAATTGCCAGAGGCAATCCGTAGAGATAATTTACTGGTCACATTACAGTGCAGGCCAAGGGGCATCTATGCGAGGACGTAACATTGGCTTATTACTGGAAATCACGGGCGGCATTACCGGCAACATGACAGTAATGAACTTAACATGTCTGGAGTCTGCGGTTAGTACTAGCTCCATACCATCTAGGAGCACGGGACCCACCTACATGGAATCACATAAGATGTATAAGAATTATATAAGATAAGAGCCTCTGTTATCTATATTTTAGACCTTCCGTATGGAAGTGTGGAAATCCTTAATGTGGAAACCCTTAAACAACTATAATATTAACTAACTATTACATATATATCTTCTAATACAAGTTCGTCGACTGTTCCAAGCATTTTTTAAATTAGAGACAGTAACAGGATAATAGATACATGATACTCCGGTAATAAACATTATGTTATTTTATATTAACTCTGTATTCTACATATTTTATCTTTATTATCTTATGCTTACTTTTACTTACTCTCATTTTATATTATAAGGTAATTAGTACAACATCAAATTACTGTAATAGGTTTTGTAACCGTTGAAATAAATAAATAAATAGTGAAGACTATGCCCATTATCCCAATTACAAGTGTCTTTGGCACGCCCTAGTAACATGTATATTTGCATTTAAGTATATTTTACATGTAAATTTATGTGTATTGTATATTTAGTGTTTGAATGTAGTGCGATTAGTATTTAATAAATAATTGATTTAATAGATCTATAGGTTCAGGTCATCGTTTAGAAAATGTTGTGTATGAGTGAGTTTTTGAACGAAGGTAAGGTATCTGCAAGACTATCAGCATCCATGTTAGGGTCAGCACAATACAAATTATATGTGCGACACAACCTTGTGATGGGAGAAAAGTAACCGACATTATTAGTGTGCTGGCTTATTCTAAAGAACTCCGGGTTTCTTATACGAGGTTTAACATGCAAATTTATATCAGATAGAGAGAGAGAATCAATAGCTCCGCTGAGAATCTTGTGTAACACAACGAGATCGGATATTTTCCGTCGGGACTCAAGTTTGTGCATCTTGAAAAAGGCAAGTCGATCTTCGTAGCTGTGTAGGTTGTTGTATTGTCCAGCTTTGTATGACAAAATACGTAGAATTCAGCACTCTCTCGATTCTCGTAACATGTGTTGTGTAATAAGATGACCAAATAACTGACGAATATTCCAATATACTTCGTATTAATGATATATAGAGAATTTTTAGACTGAGGATTTTTAAAGTCGTGGTAATTCTGGTGATAAATCCCAACATGGTATATGCCTTGTTTGTGATATTATCAAAGTGGTTTCTAAAAGTGAGTTTAGAATCTAGCATGATGCCCAGATCCCTTATTGAATCGACTTTGACTAAACAAAGGTTCGATTCGAGAGGTATAGATTTGCATCGAAAATATATCAGGGGAGGGGAAAGGGTAAAATAATAGGGGGAAATGTCACCAATGTTGACCGCCGAGTCTGAAAGAATAATTTTGCAAATATTGAGTCCGATCGGTCGAACGGCACAGATTTTCTTGAAAGATATATCAGGGGAAGGGGAAGGGGTAAAAGAATAGGGGGGAAATATCGCCTATGTTATCCACCGGGTCCTAAAGAATAATTAGGTCCAAAATTTGAGTCCGATCGGTCAAACGGTACAGATTTGCATGGAAAAAATGTCAGGGGGAGGGGAAGGGGTAAGAGAATCCCTATTCTGTGGAAATGTGGCCTATGTTACCCGCCGGGTCCTAAAGCATAAGTATGCAAAAATTGAATCGAATCGGACAAACAGTGTGGATTTGTATAGAGAACAGACAGACAGACAGACATTGAGTTTTATAGATATAGATTCTATTTTTTGAATATTTTTAGTGAAACTAATACATGAACATTTCTTAGCATTAAGTGACATTTTATTTACTTTACACCAATTTGATAGTTCGTCCAGATATCTTTGTAGGAGATGCTATCTTCCAGGCTACGAATGGTGGAATAAATTTTTAAATTATCGGCATATAATAGACACTTATTTCTTAATATATTTGGCAAGTCATTTATGAAAATAAGAAAGATAAACTCGCGTGATGCAACATCAACCCTGTTTATTTCCGTAAGCAGGCGTCGCCAGAGCGAATCAACTAATGTATGAACCTTACACAAACGGTTCCCCTTGAAAACTAGCACTCGATACGGCGGAACTCCCGACCATACTCGAACGATGGTGGAGTCACACCAGGTCACAGGTTCCACGATAGTCACCTGGACCGCTGACACTAGACCGACATGCACCAAACAATTTATCAAGCGAACCACATTATACTGCCAATCGTAAATGTGCGCAATGGCTGATGACACCACTCGTTTTATACAAAAACGAATTTCTAATTGTTTTTGTAATGATTATCTATTATGTACAAATACAATTAAAACTGTTGGAAGTGACATGATCGATACAGATAGTACCTATATCATCTTGTAACCTTATTATCAATAATTTTTGAATGATTTAATGATTAATCGAAACAAATTATGTGTGCTGTCACTTGGACAGATCCAATTATTTTGTGGTCGATCTATTAAAAAATGATGACTCGACTCTTAATTGAATAATAAACAACCGCAGAGGGCCTAGCCGGCTTGAGCGGCGGCTGTGATGGGAGGGGGCGCAAGTGAGAGCGGAGGGGAGAAGAGCCGCAGAGGTCACGGAGCCCCGCGCTGGCCGCGCTCGAGTGCCGCTTGACAGAGGGCCTAGCCGGCTTGAGCGGCGGCTGTGATGGGAGGGGGCGCAAGTGAGAGCGGAGGGGAGAAGAGCCGCAGAGGTCACGGAGCCCCGCGCTGGCCGCGCTCGAGTGCCGCTTGACAGAGGGCCTAGCCGGCTTGAGCGGCGGCTGTGATGGGAGGGGGCGCAAGTGAGAGCGGAGGGGAGAAGAGACGCAGAGGTCACGGAGCCCTGCGCTGGCCGCGCTCGAGTGCCGCTTGACAGAGGGCCTAGCCGGCTTGAGCGGCGGCTGTGATGGGAGGGGGCGCAAGTGAGAGCGGAGGGGAGAAGAGCCGCAGAGGTCACGGAGCCCCGCGCTGGCCGCGCTCGAGTGCCGCTTGACAGAGGGCCTAGCCGGCTTGAGCGGCGGCTGTGATGGGAGGGGGCGCAAGTGAGAGCGGAGGGGAGAGAGCCGCAGAGGTCACGGAGCCCCGCGCTGGCCGCGCTCGAGTGCCGCTTGACAGAGGGCCTAGCCGGCTTGAGCGGCGGCTGTGATGGGAGGGGGCGCAAGTGAGAGCGGAGGGGAGAAGAGACGCAGAGGTCACGGAGCCCCGCGCTGGCCGCGCTCGAGTGCC
Organism: Agrypnia vestita; assembly: GCA_016648135.1. Classification (NCBI taxonomy): domain Eukaryota; kingdom Metazoa; phylum Arthropoda; class Insecta; order Trichoptera; family Phryganeidae; genus Agrypnia; species Agrypnia vestita. The sequence continues at coordinate 272,974 of JADDOH010000392.1, read as the reverse complement.
GCTTGACAGAGGGCCTAGCCGGCTTGAGCGGCGGCTGTGATGGGAGGGGGCGCAAGTGAGAGCGGAGGGGAGAAGAGACGCAGAGGTCACGGAGCCCGCGCTGGCCGCGCTCGAGTGCCGCTTGACAGAGGGCCTAGCCGGCTTGAGCGGCGGCTGTGATGGGAGGGGGCGCAAGTGAGAGCGGAGGGGAGAAGAGACGCAGAGGTCACGGAGCCCCGCGCTGGCCGCGCTCGAGTGCCGCTTGACAGAGGGCCTAGCCGGCTTGAGCGGCGGCTGTGATGGGAGGGGGCGCAAGTGAGAGCGGAGGGGAGAAGAGACGCAGAGGTCACGGAGCCCTGCGCTGGCCGCGCTCGAGTGCCGCTTCCGCTTGACTGTACTCAGTGGCGTATCCTTACACGTGGCGTCAAATACAGCTCCTAGCTAGTAGCAAAAACTGGTGGGGAGGGTCTTCTTCATTCAATGTTGAATATAACATATTCTTTATTCTTTGAGTAAAATGTCAACAAGGTTGTGGAGAAACGAGACTTCAAATTTGCTTTTTATTTTCAATATTTCCGACCTATCTTCTATAAAACGTTAGAGTACCTATCATGAAAGTAACTACATATATCGAATATTTATAATTCATTCGCTTTGGTCAAATACAATGTTTAAAACCTTGCAAAAAATACACAATTTGATGTCGCTTATTTTGGTAACTATAGACATTTCAATCAAAGTGTAAAGAATATTTTATATTCAAAATGAACGAAGAAGACGCTCCCGAAGTGATTGCTATTAGCTGCGAGACACTGTATAAAATTATAATGTTACCTCCAATTTTATATACTTTTGTTGGCTTTATAAATCTCTTGAAGCAGAACATTATTATTTTCAATCGATGTAGGTACATATATTATAGATGTTTTACAGAAACGAAACTGTATTTTTATTGAAAAGTTGGTATAGAAGTCTTTTGGGTGTACATAGGGTTAACGACCTATTGTACGGCTGGCTTAAGTGATCACTTTACACAATGTAACGTTCGCCATTTCCACCCATGATAGAATATCATGTTTACTACTTTTTGGAAGTTGTATATATTTAAATTATACGCCACGTTTCACGTATGAGTTGTAACGATCATCAGCGCGGCCGGCAACAAAGCTTTTTCATTCCCCTTAAATGACCACAGATGTCGCTAATGAGACATCTGTGGTCATTTAAGGGGAATGAAAATTATTATTTATTATTATTTTAAATTATTATTTCAATTTTTATTAAACTCCTTTCTTACCAGTATTTTCATTCAGAATATTTTGAGTATGTCCAAATTTTCAGAACAGAAATGGATTTTTGTCACAGGGACATAATCAATCAATCAATTGATAAACATTAAATAATAATAAATAATAATTTGGACATACTCAAAATATTCATTATTATTTTGGTCACTACAGGTTCTATAGGGCATTTATTGAAGAAAATTGTGTATTACAATGGCCTTGAATATATAAATTAACAATAAAGCCGATTCTACCACCGCTGGTAAGTTCTGATCAGCTTGACTCGATGGATACTATTAACAACGCGTTTCATGACCACTAGTAAAAGCCACCTTTTGAATAAAGTGAAGATTCTCGCAATGTACGAACACAAGATATGAATGTAAAAATATATCAATAAAATTAAAAGTTAAACCAGAACATTCAAATGATGAAGGGTGTCTTAACTATTGAAAAAAATATCTCCCGGTTAGTCAATTTGTGGTTTAATCACAGTTGTTCAATATTTGTTCAACAATTCAATAATACATTAGAATACGAATTTACTTAGTCAGTTACAATTATCTCTACAACATGTCACGTAATTAATGCAAACCCTGAAAGTACTTTGTTTAGAATCGGGTAATAAATCGATTTCAGTATTTTTTAATTTTTTTAATAAAGGTAATTTTTTATTCTAAAAAAATTAAAAATAATGTTTAAATATTAAAATCATGGTCACCCCAAGAACAGCTGGCACCCAAAGAACAATATGAAACGTAGTTCAAGGTTACCAAAATATTATTGTCTCCCTTGCAGAAACATAAATCCATGCAATTAGAGCGAGATGGGACTCTTTTTTTCTAATTAGTAATAATCATACCCACATCGGCTTCAACAGTAATTTTGGGGTTCTGTCGTGTTTTTGAAAAAAAAAATTCTATCGCCATGCCTTTTCAATATTCTAAATTCTAACATACAATACCGAAATGTTTAGAATTGAAGCGCAATGTCAAGATAATGTGGCACTAGCGGGCAGAACATTAATTTAATAATAGGTACGAAAACTATCTAAGTGCATTGACCAAGGTGTGGACATTTTGAAAGTGTCATAAAAAGAAGACGTATGAGCATAAATTAATCCGTAAGTTTATTTTTCATTATTTAATAATTATTCGCACCTGTTTAACACGCTGCCTTCATGTCGGTCCGAACGTTTGTGTCGCGGGCTCCGTCGCCCCGTGAGTGACATACTTTTTGTCCCTAAATGAAGATAACTAATTTCTTTAATCAACAATATTTAAGCCATGTATTCACTAGGGGACAAATCGCGAAACATTCCGCTCGGCATGTCGCATCAACATCTACGCTCATGTTTCGGGGACAATGACGCGGCCATTTGACGTGTACACACCGGGACTCGCATATCTTGTCGCGGAAATGTCACCCGATGAGCTTATGTTGACAGCTGCGGTATCTCATTTGGCGAAAACGGGTTCCGCGCAATTCGAAATGTTTTTTTGGGTAGCAATTTCAAATAAACGAGGTTTTACTGTAGTAAATTGAATATTATTAAAAACAAGGTCCTTTTTGCAAATAATTATTGTTTTCCAGACGTCGCGGAAATATATCGCCCTATGAGGTTATGATGATAGCCGCGTATCTGTTTATGTTAATGAGTTTATCGAAAAGTAAGAGGAGAAAAAAGAGGAGAATGCGAAATTATTTACTGCAAAGAGAAAGAAGGACGGACATTCTATGCGATCTTCGATCGATACAGCTCGACGAGTTCAAGAACAATTTCGTTTCCCCGCATTGTCATCTTGACAGATACAGCGCACGCGTATTCACTTGTAAACATACCACGTGGTACTGACGCTCCGCGGAATGTTGCAGTGAGTACGCTCGGGTACCGTGCGCATGGCAACGTTGCCACGGCACGTAGAAATGCCGCGCTATGTTGTGCGCGAGGTCGCGGAACAGTGCACGACGTTGCAACGTCACGTAGACTCTATGCCGCGCGTGCTGTTGAGGGACAATTTGTCCCCTAGTGAATACATGGCTTTTAAGCTGTATTCAAAAATTTTAAAACGTCGGATATCGATCGAGTAGCCAAGCGTAACAACGTACTTTCAGGGTTTGCGTTAATTGCGTGACGTGTTGTATATGTATATAGACGATATTTTCTATGAGAAATATCAAGAATAAAACTTTAAAATTGATGAAGTTTACAATGTTTCATAATAGAGGTCATGACATGACTGTTACATTACATTGCTTTTTTGAAAATAGACGGTGTATATTTTTATTCAAAATATAATTCTGCAAGGGGATCGATATCGATAAATAAAATGAGATACTCGTATTTAGATAAATTGAAATAATATAAAATAAATAATTGTCATGTTCAAATATTGTGTAAGAGTACCTATGTACAATTTGATTTTGTCCTTATTTCTTTATGTCAATTTTTACGCATGGCGATTCATGTTCCGCCACTGATCACCTACAACAGAACACAGGGGATCTCTCTAGATCAGCGTTTCCCGAAAGGTGGTCCGCGGAACCCTGGGGTTTCATAGAAGGGTCACACGGGTTTCGCGTTCCGCCTAAAGAATCACAACCGCGCCGCTTGAGAACCGCAAAGATGAGTTGCAAGTAACCTCAGATGTTAAAAAAAATATATACATGAACTATATACCAAGGATATTTTAAGGTTTTTTAAGGTAATTTTAAGATAAAAAATATACATGAACTATGAACTATATACCAAGGATATAATTAAATAAAAAAATATACATGAACTATATACCAAGGATATTTAACTTAAAATATCGTTGGAAGAGTATTTCCCGGAGAAATCATCGACTGGGTACAGAATCCATTCGCAAATCATACCAAACCATGGATGCTAACTGTGTCAAAGTATGAAAATTTGATCGATGTTAAGTATTCGTCTTCTCTAAAACATAAATTCGAATTAGAAGATTATCTGAATGACTTTTGGAGTGGACTTAATAAAGACGAATACCCCGCAATCGTTGAGAAGGCTATCACAGTTTTGCTTCCGTTTGTGACGACTTACCGACCAAAAACAAGTACGGGAACAGACTGGATGCAGCTCCAGATCCTCGCGTTGAATCGTCAGATATTAAGCCTAATTTTAGCGCTATTATAAGAAAATATGTGAAAAAAAATTATTATTCACATTAAAATTCATAGTTACATTGCATTTCTTTGCACAATAATGTTTTACAATACTTATAATAATTATTTTTCATTTACATATATTTATATTTATAAATTTAAAGATTGTTCTTTCTTTTCAAGTCAAACATCAAAATTTTTCATCCTACAAGGTAATCATTTTTTTATCAAAATAGGGTTCTGCTAAGAAAACTATGATCAATTACGGTTCCGTGGCAAAAAAATATTGAGAACCTCTGCTCTAGATATTGTATTGCCTACGTGCGATACCACAGTGGGTTCAAAAACGTACAATTCATTTATTACATAAACCATGATGTAAAAATCCGTTGGTATTTTACGGTGTTATTTACTAAAATTTTGTTGTGTAGGCGGGTAATTATTATGGGGTCGTCAATTTATTTCGTAGCCAATAAATAATCTATAAAGCAATACCCCACTCTCCCGAACCCAGAACGCTTTGGTACAGCTTTCAAGATGTGCTATAACTATATTTGGTAATCGTCCAAGATACACCAAAGATAGTATACTTTTAAGATGCGCGGTACCTAGAAGGCGGATTTAATAGCTCGCAAGAAAGCCCACCAAATGTCTACATTGGATTTTGTTATCACAACTCATTTCTGATGACCATGGTTGACATGGGATTCAAATCTTGTATTGCCTTGAGAAATAGTAGGATTTTGGTAACTATTGTTTTCTCGCTTTTCATAAAACTGTGAATAATTTCTTGGTTTATTTCCACTTACAAATATAATTTTTTTAATATTTAACACTAGCAGTGCATACCTTGGTTTTTGGAGAGGAACATTGAGCAATATTTGGTCCAAGAAGGGGGAATTTGAACTATCCGGGTGAGTGAGGTGGGGTGCGTGTATTTACTTCAAGGTTCTCGATTGCAATTGAAAAAAAAATTGGGATACACGGTATTAAATTTAATGCACTTTTGTATCATGGAAAATGGAAATAGAAAGATGCGTAGGTTTTGCGCACGGTCATTCGATTAACTTTGCAATATTTGGCAGTCAATATAATAAACATTTACACCGCGGAAAGGGACGGTGTAGCCAAAGGGAGGATTTTTAGTTCGGTCAAAGCAGTTGTTCAGTGAAAGGGTTGTATGAATAAATGACATGTGAATGAAAGTACATAAACAATCAAATTTATGTGGTATATAAATATGCTACATTGTATTGAATTGTGCCATAAATTGATTACTATGAAAGATGAAGTGATAAAAACATTAATAAAACTATATGGAACATTAATCGCAAGTTTACGATTTTTAAACATTTTTTAAAAAGAAGATAAAATACTGATTATAAATTTGACTGAATAATACTATTTTTTTATACACACCTACAAAATAAGCGGTAAAATAAGTAGAATATATAACAAATTCCTTTGTAATGTAGAAATAAGGGATATTAAGAAACAGGGAATCAAAAAATGATTAAAAGTATATTCTAATTTTTCGACCACATTAGGCTTCAGAGCCAAGTGTAGAAAATTAGATTGTCCCGGGCGCGTCTCTGGGTCGGAGACGGCCTGGAAGATTGCCACGACGCACACTGTAATATATTCGCAATCTAGCGGAACTTTATTCAAAAATTAAAAAGCAATAAAATAAAAATTAGTAAAATATACACAGTAGCTAATTACCTAGACTATATGTTTTGATCTAGTTTCTACAAAAACTCAAGAAGATTTAACGGTCGCCACTGAAGTTAGTCTGAGATCATCCGGGAATAGAGATGCAGCCAATCTAATGAAAGAGGTAGCTGCTGAGTCTCCTTACTGAGCTACTCGAATAAAAAACGCGAGACAAATTTTTGAAGTACCAGAGCCAAATTCTCTCTAGAAGCCGCCTTGACACTAATGGTCAATGCCAAATTGAGTACCCACCAGTATAACACATTGAGACAACAGTCTAGGGGTAAAAATTTAAATATTTATTCAGCTTACCATCTTGTCAAGAAAGCAAAAACAGAGTTCCACCCTTCGCAAGATTCGATTAATTACAAAAATTGAAAAAAGTTATTTTTTACAAGGATTTTATCATTTTATTGAAGTTGTATTGAAGCAAATGAATTTTTCATGATCGATATAAGTTACTGTCATGATAGTTCAACTTTTTGCAAAAAATAAGTCAGAAATATTTAAAAAAAAAATGCAAACTTTGATATTGCATATCTCCATAACTATTGATATTCTGTCATGGTTGCTTGAACATTTTAGACCGGAAGCAGATTCTTAACAAAGTACTTTCAGGGTTTGCATTAATAACGTGACATGTTGTATATAAAACAAGCTCAATTTGTGCAAATATACGTCGAATGAACCGACTTTTGTTTTTTTCCTTGCATGAAACTCTATGAATTTGAATAGATTTTAGTTATGTGTACATATAGAGAATATATTTATGGACATTCAGGAAAAGTTTCATAAAAATCTATTCAGTACTTCCGGAGATAAAAATTAAATTAGTATACATTGTATTAAGTTCCGCTAGATTTGGAATATATCACAGTGTGCGACGTGCGTAGCTGGTACACCTGAGTGGGGCGAAACAAAACCGAGACTTTGGAGGTGTATTATGATCCCCTGATGAGGCCCCTAGGTATGTCAATACGGAAATGATACAGGAATGAAGTAAATTTATCAGCCTCATTTATCAATAAGTATGTCGATGAATGACATTCCACTGAAGTAAATAATTCTTTTATATCTTTTACTTAACGCGTAACATCATTTTTTTCTATTAAAAGAGACCATTGATTGATTAGTTATTGAATGATTTATCTTACATTTCTATATAATAACTTTATACTATTATTCTCAAGAACGTTTCATACATATTTTCTTTTATTTTGGGAAATTAAAAAAATGTTTTATTTTAACTTTTAATCAGGTATATATAATAACAGGTATAGATAATGACGAGAGGGATTGCTCCAGTCGAAACGATAGTAGTAATTAATGACTCATATTGTGTGTGTATTACAAAGTTAAAATTAAGCATATTTTAAATTTTAAACATATTTTAAATTAAAATGTTGCACCACGTTGTATCTGCTAAATCTTTCCCTACCAGAAGTTTTATTTTAATTATTATATTTTTTTTAATTATGGGTATTTATCAGACACGTGCCCTGTGAGCATTGAAGCACGACTTTTATGCGACATAAATTTTGGAAAAAAACATTCTGAATATGGTAGTAACTGTGATAGGAATATTACGAGGTATACCTTTAAATTCGTTTTTTTTTCAAACTATATGCCTACGAAATTGTCATGCTTCAATGGTCTCAGCGAGAAATATTGTAATTGATATTTTACCCTCTTTCTAACCAACTGAAATTTGGCAGAGAGACGTATTCCTGATGACAATACAATTATCATTCATTAATTTTACAAAATCAGTTTAATTATTTCTAAAGAGATTAGGTGAAAGTTCAGCAGCAGCAATTGGCAAAGGTGTTTTCTTTCTGTTATTGTTTCACTATGTATACATACAAAATATATTGAAAAAATTACATTTAGAATCTGCTCTCGGCAATATTACGTAAGGCAGATATATTATATATTACGATCCTGGATGCCGACCGCACAAGTCCCTTATTGATCTAAATAACGTATTATTAATTTGAAATCATTACGCAACAGCCTGAGGGCGGAAGGGCCCCGGACACCCGAATCCCGAGAGCCTGATGACGATGATCTTATGCGGCGAGAGGAGTGACCAATAATCATATTCTTTAAAAAATATATTTCAATCAGTTACCGTAGATTGGTTTAATTTATATCATTTATCACCAGCGGCGACAAACAACAGATTAAAAAAATTAATATTAATTTTTATTTCCCCAAAACATCCCTTGTGTGCTATACTAGTTTTCTACTATAGTCGGCTCTATTGTCAATGATTCGCACTATCATCACAATCATCTCGCTATTGTACCTATAACTTTGTACACTTCGTCAACTTTGACGAGATGTATTTGATATATAATATTATTTAATATTATTTTTTAAGCTTGTAGAAGTCGGTTTGTTTCACACACATCTGCTAATTTTTTTACCCAAAATGTGCAAAAATTTAATTATAGCCTATATTTTCACTTAAATGATATGCTCTTAAAAAAGTAGGTACTAGTGATGGTCAAAACCTTTATTTTGACTGTTCAAAAATCACTGTTATTTGAGATTTGCATCTGATTGTATCGATGATTTTCGAAATTCGACGGGCAACCATCGACACTAGACAATGGTTAAATCTCAGTTACCAATCATCGATAGAATCAGACACAAATCTAAAATAACGGTTATTGTGTCATCTATGGGCTTCTGAGACTTCTGAGAATATGAGAATCTGCCGGTGACGATGATGGTTCTAATTCAGATTCGGATCGAAGATTAAATGCTATGTAGGAGGTGTAACAATTTAAATCCAGAAACGGCCGCGAAGTCTCCCGAAACGTAATTTTATCCAAATCACGTGATCAAAGGCGGTCACCCGATGAGATAATTCTGCCTTTCACCTGACTTAGCTCAGTGTGATTTTTGTCTATTTCCAGACGTAAGGACTTTTTATATTTATGTAGCCTGATCTATTATAATTGCATATTGGAGGTGTTTTGAGTTGATGTAGACGGCAATGCTCATCAATGTGGAGAGTGAGGAGAAGGAAATCAGAATCTACCCGCAGATTCTTCCGGTGGTCAATGTCCGCCTAACGGTTGGTATAGGTATTCTAGTTTATCCTGGATGATTATATTTTTTGTAACATTTGTAACATTTTGTAACATCTTTGTTCATACTTTTTTGTAAACGTATATCTTGGAATAAAAATAAAAATCAAATATTTATGCTACAGATTTTTATGATATTAGGTATATCAAAAAATGAGTGCTATGATAACAATTGTGATAGAAATATTACGAATATATCTTGTATTCCGTTTTTTTTTTCCAAATAATTGGTTACGTAAAAGTCACGCTCGATGTTCCCACTGCACGCCCCTGGTAGGTACATTAATGATTAATCATTTTTTGTGCTACTCGGTACTTAGGGAAAAAAAACCTTTGTATGTTCATTTATTTATATTTACACGTCATACTTCTAGAAAGGATTACACATCATTTTTTTAGGAATGCACTGTAGGAGATTCGAAATTATTTTAATTAAAAGTTACATGAATAAATAAATTACTTAATTACATTAAAAAACAAATAGGTATCATGTCAACAGTTTATACCAAAAGATAACGATATTCTTAGATATATTAGAAATTCTTCAGCACGATCTCAATGAACTCCACAGGTGGTGTACTAAAAACAAACTAATGTTAAATATCGGTAAATGCTCAGTAATGTCATTCTCTAGATCACGAAATCAATATCAGGCTAATTATCTCATTGATGGACATCATCTCCCGATAGTCACCTCGGCAAAGGACCTTGGCGTTATTGTGGACCATAAACTGAATTTCTCAAGCCACGTGGAGAAAGTTGCGTCACAAGCTTTCAAGACTCTTGGTTACATCATTAGAGCTGGGAAGGACTTCAGCAATGTCTACACGCTGGTACGACTATTCGACAGTCTTGTGAGACCGATTTTAGAATACTGTTCTGTCATTTGGTCGCCGTATACCAATAAACTAATCAATCAGCTCGAAAGAATACAGCGCAAACTATGTAAATGCATCGCCTATCGTACACGATCACCAGGAGATATTGAGACCGTATATAACAGATTTAGAATCAGCAAACTAATCACTCGAAGACAATTGTCTGATTTGACCTTCTTCTACAAATCTGTCAACGGACAGATAGACTCGCCCGAGATCCTGGAACAATTTGGCATTATCACTGCTAGGCCGGATCTAAGAGTGCGTAGATTGTTAGAAACCACTAAATCCACAAAAAGTTACGTGTACAATGGCCCAAGAAATAGGATTGCCAATCTGGTGAATAGCCACTGTGTTGATATCAACTTCTTCGATGAATCATACGTCTCATTCTCATCAGCGGCAAAAAGATTGTTATCACAGTATTAAAATTACCCTCAACCCTATATGATTATACCATGTTGTTACTATGCTAGTATTGTTTTTTTTATATATGTGCAATTTTTCTAATCCATTCATTTAAGTCTATTATTTTTGTAAAATCAATGTATATAGCCGATTGGCGTATGAATAAATAAATAAATAAATAAATAACTTCAGTTTTGTTCTTTGTTCTCTCTGTTCTGGGTGCCCTTCTACACAATGGAACCAGCAAAAAATAATTTGGTCACCTCACTTAGGGCGCCCGCGGCGCGGCCGCCTCTGCTAAATAACCGAATGGAACAAAAGAAGAAAAACACAACAAAAAATAATACGGACGGTGGGCTCGCACACACGAAAAGAAAAGAAAAAAACAAAATTTAAAGCCCCTCTTGTACTCATCAGGAGAGACACTCGAGTGTATCTAATTAATTTCATAAAAAGGTGCAGACTATTTTGCTTGGTAAATCGTTTCGCTAAATCCTGTAGTGTTGATCTTTTTACTCGATCGCTGCTGTTGATCGGAATACTGGTGCAGGTCGGGATGTGTAATAAAAACGAAACGAAAGCTAAGCGAGGCAATGCGCGGCTGTCAGAATGCTAAGGTCAGTTCACAGGGGGATAAGAAATAACTCTTTGTTTAATCACGAATTCACATTTCCTCGAAATAATAAACATTTTTCAAAGAATATTAGCATGTCTCCGTCTGTGAAGTTGTTAATATCTATATTCAATATATAATATCACTTAATACTGAAAAACCAAAAACCATAACTTCGATTAATTTGTTCTCGGTTTTAAGTTGTAAAACTCTTTACCGATATCAAATCATACGATTTTTCCAGTGATGCAATTATATTACAACAGTGTAGATATAATTTTAACGGTTATATAAATGAAATAAAAATCAACTTTAGCAGAGAAACATGATGGGTATAAAAAAAAATCAAACAATACAAGAGTTTCTTTTGATTCAATTTCAAGCCCAAGTTATATAAAAATTACATATATTAATTTATAAATATGATGCAGTTTTACAGTATTCAGTAAGCATTGAAGTTAAGATTAGGGATGCATCGATATGCACTTTTCCCGATATATACCGATACCAATATATCGACGATATCGTGGGTTTTTCGATACATCGGAATCGGCGACGTTAATTTGCCGATACAACGATACATTTTGAATTTCGTACTATAGATAATCTATTTTTCCATCATCTTCGCACTTAATTCGTTAATGTGTAAACGCGGCATAATTTATCTACGCTCGGGGAATCCCCGCGTTTCATAATTTCAATCCGCTGGTTGCTTGTTGTCAGTTGTTGCTTTCGGTGCGTAATAATATAAATAGTTGAAGTGCAAGCTTGTTTGCCTCGTATAAAGTGAAAAGTAGAACTCATAATTGAAGAATGGATAATGATGTATGAGGTGGTGAACATTATACTTTATTTCGAAGAGGTTACAAAATCAATCAGCAAAGCCTCTGCTTTATTATCCGATGCTATTCCGTTAGTTAACAGTCTCCGAAGAGTGCTACAGAACACCAAAGATACAGACGCACAGTCGATTGCATGAGAGAATGTATCAAAACTGATTAATGTATTTAAACCTTAAGGAGAGAGACCAGCGGAAGAGGAGACTGGTATGGGCATCTGTTGGAAAGCTTAATAACTTATTTAATAAGAAGAAGACACCTGAATTTCTCCTGTAATAAGTTGTAATCTTTCTATATTGACGTATATAGCGCAAACTAGGAACAGCAGATGGTATCAAAACATAAAAAGCATAAAACTGACTGTCACACAAAGAACTATGAGAGCTGCGATTGGATAAAACAGAAAACAAAGGTTGTTGACTGTTCAAATGATTGCGAAGCTGAAGTGACACTACGCGCGAGGATTACGGATGAGAGATGGACCTAGAATACCTGAAGGGTCCTGCATAGCTGGACAGTAGAAACAGAGGTCGGAAAACTGATGATAGATTGAAGGAAGCGTGTACTAAAATATAAGTGGAGAATGCTTCAGGATAAAGACAAGAAAATAATCAGTTCTCTTCATTATTGAATGATCTACATTGTATAGATAAATTTTCAACGATAAATATTATTTTTTTATTTAATTAATAATATATATAATATTTTTTTACAATCATACATAGTCAATGTTTACAAATTATTATTTTTTGGTGTGTATATATACCTCACCAAAAAGAATTATGATTCTTGTGTGTGTGGAGGGAGTATGCCCAAGTTCTTTCATTTTTGCTCTCAAATATAACTAAACAACCATCACACCGTTTCCTCACAGGGGTAGGCAGAAGGATATAACGCCACACTCTTCTGTACTGGCATTATATGACTACATTCATACATCTTCTCACGCACGGTCTACGATTATTGAAGCTTTATACAGGGCCATCCTCCGATATTTGGTTTAACTGATCATGGTCTTTCGGAGACGCCCTCTGTTCCTGCTGTCTTCCACACTCGCCTCATATATTTACTTTACCATACTCTTCTCACTCATGTATTCCACATGATCAAACCATCTCAGAGATCATTCAGATTTTCATAAATATTATTCCAACCCCTATTTGAAAAAGTATTTATCTCTTTTGTGATTAGATTAGATTAGACAATAGAAGATTAAGCAAATATAACTCGTTACATCTATATTATAATTACTCCAAGCAATGTCGTACGTTTCTGCATTTGGATGATGATTTCTATTTGTATACAATAATTTTGCCGCTTTGTTTGTCGCGTCCGGTGGCGCAATGAATAACACGTCTGACTGCGGATCAGAAGATGCCAGGTACGAATCCTGGCAGGATCGAATTTTTTTTTTAAGGTCGAGAATATTTTTTTTGTTGAAATTTTAATTACATTTTTGGTTTTGAACATTCAAATTTGTTTATGTAAAAATTAAACGAAGATTAATTTTTTATAATGTTGCATAAAAGTAATCAACACTGCGAGAAGAGAAGAGAGTAGGTACCTACCTATCGAACTATGGTTTATTCCGCTCTGACTTATTAATCGGTTAGAAATTTTGAATAAATACTTTGTCTTAATTATATCTATACTGTGTTTGCTGCACAGCAAACACATTAGGCCGCGAAGCGGCCACAATAGCCGCCCGCAGGGCCTAGCTAGTTAATATTGATTTTCCCAGAACATATAATTTTATTTCAGGAGTATTTTAAAAGACATTCTTCAGTTTGACAGCTTTGTTTCTAAAAATAGTTAAAAATTATTTCATGGTGCAAAAAACGTGCGATACCTGCTAACGCTTGCAAAAGTAAGGCGGATCCTTGCCTTGTAAATATGATTATTTTTTAAATCCAATAAATCTTGATTGAACAAATCATTAAGATAAATGTTATTTATTTACGTAAGAAAAATATTGCTTCACACTCTAATCAAAAAATAAAGATATCTCAAAATGTTAGTTAACTTAGTAAAAACTACTACCAGGTATTTTTCTGGTAGTGGTTTTTACTAAGTTAACTAACATTCTGTTATAATGTCTAACCACAAAGTAATACTTTAAATATTAATAATATTATAGATATCTCCTTTACCAGCGGCGACATCTATATACTGTTTCATGGGAATGATAAATGTTCGACTATAGATGACAATAGCATAGTTGCATAAAAAATAAAAACAAGGTACATAAAAACTATATATACTTATACAACTTCACAAAATATCATAGATGTGTAGTCGATCTTGGGTGGAATCGTGAACGTTACATTGTGTAAAGTGATCAGGTCGTTAGCCCTGTGACGCCCAAAAAGACTTCCATAAATACTTTCCCGTATAAAGAGCTTCGTCTCTATGAGACATCTATCATATATCTTCATTAATAATGATCCCTCTGGGGATAAAATCCCGTACTTGCGTTCCTAAAAATTTGAACATAATCAAAAAATCTCGATTATACCGTCACAGAAGCGAACGAAATATAGTTTTGAAAATTTATAAGAATAACGTAACTGGTTAGAATTTTTGGATTAATAATAAATAAAAATAATGAGTAGCTTTTTGATTTTTCGCGATGTTTTTTCCTTTTTATTTGACATTTAATTGTACATGTCGTAATATAATTCTTTAATGGGATTAGTAAATTAAAACGTCCCATCAAGAATTATCCATATATAAGCCATATTATGCTGTAGATGTCAATTTTTTGGTCACGGCATTCCAATATGTGTTGTGTTCTGATATATAGGTTCACAGCCTAAACTCGCGGCGAAACGACGCTAATGAAACCAACACTACTAGCTGGCGCTGTTTACATAGCATATATACAAACAAATGCTGTGAGACTTAAATATTAATTGGCATTTTGTGAAAACCTGAAGCAAATTAAGTAAAATTTCAGCAATTATAGATCATAAGTCACTTTAAAGCGAGAGCCCGTGAACGCCAGACCTACGTCATCATAGTATAAAAGCTGAAAGTTGAAAGGGGGTGTATTTATTTATTTAGTGTTTTTTTGAAAATAAACATATTATATACTTAACATTACCCAAGAAACATATATAACATTCAGCTATTGTACTATAACATAAGTACATTTACAATTTAAATAAAATATAATTAAACTAATTTTCCATTGGATTTCTTAGTACTGAAACAATTTTTTTTTCTGTTATCATAATAAACAATAAACTTTTAATAAAACATCGAAATTTAAAGTAAACCATTTTTTAAAAATAAAGTTCATAAAATTCCAAAACATTATTGATTTTTTATTGATTTATTAACTTGAAATTTATTGAGAATAATTTTATAAAATTTTATTTTTTATAAATTTTAATTAAATAACTTTGTAAACCACTTAAATAATGACTCTACGTCTACCGGTTTCGATACCACCGTATCTTCATCATATTCACATCATCTTCCTTAGCTGTAGCCACACCCTCATTCAGAATTGATTCGTTTACTAGGATAGGTAATGGATAGTCAGTTGTACGTCAGTCCTGATGAAGATACGGTGGTATAGACGTAGAGTCATTATTTAAGTGGTTTATACAAAGTT
Source organism: Agrypnia vestita (assembly GCA_016648135.1). Lineage (NCBI taxonomy): Eukaryota > Metazoa > Arthropoda > Insecta > Trichoptera > Phryganeidae > Agrypnia > Agrypnia vestita. The sequence continues at coordinate 257,415 of JADDOH010000392.1, read as the reverse complement.
ATTTAATTAAAAATTATAATTATGTTCAACTACAAAGTTAACGCTATAAACATCAAAAATATTTTATTTTTTATTCATAAATAATTTTAGTATCAAAGAATTATCCGATAAATCCAAATAAGTATCTTTACTCACATCCGATTGCCTTCGCGCTCGTACCTACGGCTGACCCTTAACATTGTCTGGCAAGACGTCGGAACTATCGAAACTGTCTGGCTACTAAGAAAACATCTTTCGATAGTTACCCAAGAAACATATATAAAATTCAGCTTTTATACTATGACGTAAGTTTACTTACAATTTATAAAAGTAAGTGTGCAAGTGGCAATGGATGACACGATTTCTTATATTATCCCGAAGAAAAAAAAAATTAGGCTTTATACTTTAACGTTTTTGGGTAGCAATTTTATACACCTTTGCAATTTTATATACTATGACGTAGGTCTGGCGTTTTCGGGCTCTTAGGCTATTTGGATTAACAGAAATGTGACTTTATTAAATTGTCATGTAATCACAGAGTGTACGATTGTACAGGGCTAAACAAAACCTTTTCCTTAAGCGAGGGGCTGGGACACAGCGGAAGTATGTCAAATATATTAAAGACACATTTGTAACGCAGTTAATGTATTAATTCTTGCACAATTAATGCAAAACATATTTTTAACAATAGACGTTGTTTTTCTAATTTTTTACAAATTTCGTTTCAAACGAAGTCTCTTTGTCTTTGTAAAAACGTATTTAGTAAAGCCCGACTTAATGTAGTAATCAATATAATGTCTTAGTAGACGTTATATTTATAAGATTTTTTAGTTTGACCTTATTAAAATTGTTTCGAAATTTACAAGCTCACAGCAATTTAATAAAAAAGTTAAACGTATTGATGTTTTACATCTACTTGTACTTGTACTTGGCCATATTACGAGACCCAAGCAAAGAATTTATTGTTTTTTGTAAAGGCAACTCAATTATGTTTGAACTCGACTCGAAAAATATTATATTTATTATCTACTTTCTGGCGAGAGTTTTGTTTTCAAATATTACCTAATAATTACCGAATATTACGAATAATTAATCGAATACTAAAATCATAACTTATGAAGTATTAACAGTTTTCCGGCGAACTGTGAGGCGTTGATTGGATGAATCGGTGTTGGTCGCGAGGAAGTCGGCACAAAAGCCAAAACTTGCCCAGACAATAATATTTTTTATATTTATTTTGATCGTCTGTCGAGTTGATGTGAAAAATAATTTGCTTACATTTTAGACTGATTTCGAAATATTTGGTTGTGACTAATAACTGATTGATATAAAGCTGAAATTCAAATAAATCTTCCGTCGTTTTTGACGGGACTACGATGGTACTAATATAAATGTGATGCAGCCAGCTTCATTTTATTTCAAAGGTCGCTTTAACTGAGTTTTGTTTTGCCTTTTTGCGCGATACGGAACTCGATCCAGATACAAAAGCTCCATTGAGGGGGTGAGGCCCTCCAAAAGGATGCGAATTGTACTATAAGCCTGTGGGCAGTGTATTGGTTGTACCCGACTGTTGACCCTGCAGAGTTAAGCCATGTATTCACTAGGGGACAAATCGTGAAACATTCCGCTCGGCATGTCGCATCAACATCTACGCTCATGTTTCGGGGACAATGACGTGGCCATTTGACGTGTACACACCGGGACTCGCATATCTTGTCGCGGAAATGTCACCCGATGAGGTTACGATGACAGCTGCGGTATCTCATTTGGTTCCGCGCAATTCTAAATGTTTTTTTGGGTCGCAATTTCAAATAAACGAGGTTTTACTGTAGTAAATTGAATATTATTAAAAACAAGGTCCTTTTTGCAAATAATTATTGTTTTCCAGACGTCGCGGAAATATATCGCCCTATGAGGTTATGATGATAGCCGCTTATCTGTTTATGTTAATGAGTTTATCGAAAAGTAAGAGGAGAAAAAAGAGGAGAATGCGAAATTATTTACTGCAAAGAGAAAGAAGGACGGACATTCTATGCGATCTTCGATCGATACAGCTCGATGAGTTCAAGAACGATTTCGTTTCCCCGCATTGTCATCTTGACAGATACAGCGCATGCGTATTCACTTGTAAACATACCACGTGGTACTGACGCTCCGCGGAATGTTGCAGTGAGTACGCTCGGGTACCGTGCGCATGGCAACGTTGCCACGGCACGTAGAAATGCCGGGCTATGTTGTGCGCGAGGTCGCGGAACAGTGCACGACGTTGCAACGTCACGTAGACTCTATGCCGCGCGTGCTGTTGAGGGACAATTTGTCCCCTAGTGAATACATGGCTTTACAGGTTCGGCCAGTTCTAATTCAGTAGCCACCGCGAGTCCACGCGAGTCACGGGGCCATGGGATGTTGCAATGGAGGGCGACTTAATTATTGCTTCTGAAGAAAAACATTGTTATCAATCTCCCCTATTCTCAGTACAACAACGTCTTATGAATCTTCTGGTTTGGGTCTTCTGGGGTATTATGCCGTGTTATTACGACCTTTTTGGCCGACGTTTCGGATCGCATTACAGAGTTCATCATCAGGGCAGATGTGATCGACGCATCAGCCCTGATGATGGACCCTGCAATGGAATCCGAAACGTCGGCCAGAAAGGTCGTAATAACACGGCGTAATAACCCCAGAAGACCCAAACCAGAAGATTCTGAGTGGCCGTGAAAACCTAAGAACATTCTTAACATCCTATGACATCACGAGACAAAATAGATGGGACATACTTATTTAAAGTTTCTAGGAGTGTCAAGTGCCATCACGTCAAAATTGATGAAATATACAATGTTATTTATACAGGGTGTCTCCTAGCTAGTAGCAAAAACTTTGAGAGTCTTCTTCATTCAATTTTGAATAGAAAATATTCTTTACACATTGTGATAAATGTCAACAGTTAAGGAGATAAGCGACATAAAAGTAAAAATATTTTTATTCAAAATTAAATGAAGAAGACTCCCCCGAAGTTTTTGCTACTGTGTCAATATAAGTGATTTATCTCATTCATTTTCAGTAGAATGTAGGCATTTTATAATTTATCCAATAGTTATTTTGTTTAATTTTTAACCATCATTAATAAATCACTTTCTTTCTGCACAAAATATGGCTACTGAAATTGGTGATAATTATTTTTTTTAAACAGCCTTGTAGATTATGTAAAATTTATGTTATTAAATGTTTGAACTTTTAAACCAAAAGACGTTGCGGTGTAAAAATATTTACAAAGTTATCGAAACACGTTCCACTAGTATAATGAACTTGTAACGATATTGGCCTATTCAAATAGACATTGCTGAAAAATTATACGAAAATATCTATCTGCTAAAGTTTATAATAAAGAGAAGCTTCACAAACCGTTAAATACTCTATAATTAAATATTTGCCGGATAGGTAGGTGCGTACGAGCTTTATTATTTCTGCACGCGGGCGTGTAAAGCAGGCTTTATGTTATTTTGTTTAACGAGATTGTCCAATCACAGACGCGGGCCGTGAGCACCGAATCTAGCCTATCAGGAACGTGGATTCGCGGAACGAATTCGACGAATCAGAGGCTTTCTGAGTGAGACTTGACCTTTACACGTTGGTTGGAGTCAAAAATGGCGAGAAATATAGACTATATAAGCCATACAAATTGGAGGATCGCTCTTCTTTCTTCAGCATCAACGTTGGCCGGAGGCTCTTGTGGAGAGAGGACGGAAATACCATCAGAGAGTCGCAGAGGCAGCAACACTCGAAGATACAGCTAAGCATTTTCAATATTATTTATTTCTATTGCCTTTTTCGTGTATTCAATTTAGAACTTTCTGGATCGTAACAATTATTGATATATGTTGTGGATTGTTTTGTTACGTATTTTGGGCCTAGTGATAATTATTACTATACGCGCTTCGGATTTAATGTACAAGAAATCGTAATGTGGCGACTGTGAATTATTGCATAACGCTTATGAAATATATAATTCTGTCGCTGTTCATATGAAAAAAATCATTTAAATTCGATATTCATATATTACCAAAGATATAAAGGCTTTAAAATGGAATACTTTACTGACGAAGAGTGTTTCGTGTTCGTTTGTGGGTTTTAAAATTCAGTATAATTATGCATATTCAATGTCGCGAGGTTCGGAATGTGCGAGAGGTTCTTCAGGGCGGATGTATTATTATGCTAAAGAATGCTTTGTTATCTATACTGGCGATTGAATACACGGATTTATATATGATTTGTATTGTTTGGAAATAATTGGGATCGGAGTATTTATGGGGTTTTGATATCACGATTGTCAGTGTGTTATAAATTCAAATCGTGCGAGGAATTTCCTACAAACAATATATTTTAAAAATGCATCTGGATTTTATATTTATTTTATTAAAACATGAGTGTGTGGTTTATTTGAACTCGTTACATGTTTGTATTGCGTATCATTAGGCAATCGTTGAAAACACGATTTGTTCCTATCAAGTTCTTATAAAGACGTGTTTCGAATTGTATATATTCCTTAATTGCGATGGTTATTCATATGACATTGTTTATTCATTCAATATTAGATATTTGAAATGTTTCTACCGCCACCTAGCGGGAATCAAGAAAGGGTTTGAGCCTTCGCTAAGGATTGGTCTATAGTAAGCGGCAGTACGTGGCGCGTTTCATTTGAGTGTAATAAGTTTGATTTAAAATTACTTTATGTCTTGATTTACAAAGGAAATTTAAGTTCATTTTTCCTTATAAAACCGGCCCATATATGAAATTGTCAAATATATTTTAGAAATATACGTTACTGACACCTGATGGAAGATTTAGGAAACATTTTGAGTCTCCGCTAACGAGAATAGCAATAGGGGGCGCAATATATATATTCTCTTAGTAACGAATAATTAAAATTGGACTTCTTTGGTTTTTATATATTCCTTTGTTTCGCTTCATTGCAACGCTAATTGAAATTGTTTTATCTTCATTAATATATATATTATGTTATATTATACGTTGATACGGCATATTTATAGACGGAGTAAACATAAACATCAGCTTATTTGACTACAGAGAGGAAGAGTTTGGTCACAAAGGGCATTAGATATTATCAATTTCGTATGCGATCCCAAGATGTTAGAAATATTTTAGTTAATATAATTTCTTTGAATATTTGCTGCGGAATAATATTTTATAAGAAGTTCATAACTACTTGTCAACGGACGATCTTATAAACATAGTGTATGTTGCACAATATATTGAAATCAAAATCTACGTATTTCCTAGGTGGCGGAACTCAAACATACCTGTAATTATAATTACCTTTCGATATATTGCTACGCCTTTTAATCGGTTAACCCAGCTTGGCGTAGAGGGAATAGTCACATTGTTTTATTCATTCAATATTAGATATTTGAAATGTTTCTACAACATTTTCCATTATTGTGGGCAGTTCGCGGTGTGTTCAGGGGTAGTTAACCTTCGGTCTTCCGTAGCCGTGATAGTTTTCATATGACATTGTTTTATTCATTCAATATTAGATATTTGAAATGTTTTCTACAACATTTTCCATTATTGTGGGCAGTTTGCGGTTTGTTCAGGGGTAGTTAACCTTCGGTCTTCCGTGATCACGTTATTTACTTGTATGACAGATTGTTTTGCTTTGTTCGTTTAATATAAGTAATATCGTATTTTTATGAGTTACCGTAATTATTTATCTATATGATTTTATTATTGAGAGTGATGCAACGAATACTACCTTCACGAATACGAATATCAGGCTTACTATTCGGTGAATACGAATGCGAATATTTCCACCAAGGTGGGGGAACTTGAACATACTTGTAAATATAATAACCATGATGCAACGAATACTACCTTCATGAATACGAATATCAGGCCTACTATTCGGTGAATACGAATGCGAATATTTCCACCAATGTGGGGGAGAACGCAAGCATACTTGTAATTGTATTGTTTGTGTCTGCTTGTGATATCACTGTGCGGCGTAGATGAACTAGTTTGAAAGGGCTTATGTTCTGTATGTGCTTGGCGTAGAGGGAATGGTCTTCTTGTTTCTAGGATCCTATACAGTTTTACAGGTGCTGATATTGAAATATATATACAAGGAAAACACTATTTTGGGAACCATTAATTGGATGGAAGATATTGAAGCACACATACACACAAGGAGGACGTTATGTTAAATACATGACTGGAAAGTTGTTATTGGAAAACACAGGCGTCCAGTCGGCGGGACGCAAGCATATTTGTAATTATATTGGTCATGTCTGCATGTGATATCATTGTACGGCGTAGATGAACTAGTTTTAAGGGGTTTATGTCCTGTATGTGCTCGGCGTAGAGGGAATAGTTTTCTTGTTTCTAGGATCTAATACAGTTTTACAGGTGCTGATATTGAAATATATATATATATACAAGGAAAACACTATTTTGGGAATCACTAACTGGATGACAGATATTGCAGCACACATACACACAAGGAGGACGTTATGTTAAATACATGACTGGAAAGTTGTTATTGGAATACACAGGCGCCACTAGAAGATATGGGCAGTTTGCAGAGAACTTCAACTTCTGTCAGTTAAGGACCTTTTACTATTACTATTCTTTCGCCTTTTTGCATAACCGTGGATGAACTAGATTGAAGGGGTTTATGTTCTGTATGTGCTCGGCGTAGAGGGAATAGTTTTCTTGTTTCTAGGATCTAATACAGTTTTACAGGCGCTGATATTAAAATATATATACAAGGGAAATGAAGGGCTACACAGGCGCTGGTAATTGCTCAATTTTGGAGAGTTATATTACTTCGGATCAGGATGCCATCTCAGAAGCAGACCAACTACAGAACTAAGATAAGAACCTTTGATATTATTTATTCCTGATGTTTTCTTATGTGTATCAAATGGAATGTTCGTGCTATATAATTTGTCATTGTCTCATGGTCACTATTCATTTCATTACGTGGGTTCAGAGTTCGACGGTAACGGACGCGGAAACAAATTAGTACTGATGTCGGGACGTAACGTCGGGATTATATCTTAATTATCTTTAGGATAGAAGCGAGGTCATCATACGTGCATTCTGCATTTCAAACGTTTTACTAACATATATAAATACATATTATTGCGTTTTACAAATTGAATATGATCGCGGGAAATAGGCATTCCGTCCGGTTATGCAATGTTAACTTCCAACGTAGCATAATGAGATCTTATTACCGGTGCTAGACTCTCGAGGTTAGTCACGTGATTGTTGTATAAATGGAATAGTGAAGGGGATTGAAGAATGAGATACACTCGCGATACAGGTAGTTGTATGTAACTGGGATCAAATGACGGGGTGCGTGTTCTCGGTCCAGGGGATGAACGGGACTGCGGAGACACTCTGGGTGGGTCTAAGTAGAATTGCGCAAAGCCTCCACACAGTTAAAATGTGTTCAGTCAAGCAAAGGTGAAGCATTTCGAATCGGACCAGAGCGTCGTGCCTCAAACACAGCCGGAGGGAAGAAGCCCCTACGTTCTTTCACTCCCTTGGCCCGACGAGCTCGAATTCCGGATATGAATGTTCATGAATGTCAGCTAAAAGACTCAGGTAGCCGTACCTCAATCGAAACCTTCGTTCGGGACCTCATCAACGTACGAGACAGGGCGTTCCGCATGGACGAGCAACTATGAGAAGCAAATGAAGGGGATTGAAGAAAGAGATACACTCGCGATACAGATAGTTGTATGTAACTGGGATCAAATGACGGGGTGCGTGTTCTCGATCCAGGGGATGAACGGGACTGCGGGGACACTCTGGGTGGGTCTAAGTAGAATTGCGCAAAGCCTCCACACAGTTAAAATGTGTTCAGTCAAGCAAAGGTGAAGCATTTCGAATCGGACCAGAGCGTCGTGCCTCAAACACAGCCGGAGGGAAGAAGCCCCTACGTTCTTTCACTCCCCTTGGCTCGACGAGCTCGGGCTCTGGTTATGAATGTATGTGAATGTAATAACTCCGTACTCAAGGACGAGATAGGACGTTCCTCATGAACGAGAAATTATAAGATGCAGGTAGCAGTTCGACAGTCAATACTTATGCTCGGGGCCGCTTTAATGAACGAGATCTGTTAGCAGTTTAACAATCAATTTTCATGATCGGGACCGCATTCAGGCGCGCGATGGCATTACTAACACCATCATTCTCATCAGTCACCACCTTTTCTAACTTGCTGTATACAGAGACCTTCGGGGTTCTCTCTTCCCGGCCAGCGAGAAACATATCAGGAACTACACAATCAACTGTAATAATCATGCTGTTTTACCATCATTTAATATCTCTAGTCAATAAGACTACACCGTGGGATCAATCACATCAACTATATTTGGCGATGCTAACATGGCTCTGACTGACGCGCTCAAGGGAGAGTCTTTTCCAGTCACCCAGTTAGTTCATTCAGCCCTTTAATCAGCAGTAAACATCATAATAATCCGGCTCATGTAGCCGCAACGTGGGATCCTCATCATTATACACCAGTCAATTTGACTGCCCCGCGGGACAATATACAAACCTTAATATCAGACGCGGGATTTCTTCCTGATATGTTTGTCGCCGGGAAGCGAGGACTTCGAGGGATTCCAGCAGGAGCAATAGAGTCTCGGCTTGATCTTGGTCTGCAGCTTAGTGTGGGAGGTTATGTCTAAACAGGAGTTAACCACCGGATGCGGCGATGCTCTGGGGCCGCATCCCCCTCCCCCCTACAGGGGGGGGGGGCATCTAGAATCCACGTTTGAACAGAAGTGGTTAGACACTTCTTAAATTTCACTTACAAATCTGTATCTTCCATTCCCTTAGAATCTCGGGCTGCGATAATGTCAGACAAAGCTTGCCCTGAGCCTCTGTTGCGCCTAGTTGTTATGAATATATGTTTACTCTTTCCCCACTATGTACTATGAACAGATTGAGCAGATCGGACAACGTGGGACGCGCTATCGGTAGGTTTCTTACTTGTGTTTTGAATATAACGTATGCTATTATATCTTGTAAATCTGTCATAAATGGGTGCCGCATGTGGTTGTGCTGACACTGTTCTAAGCTGCTATTATGAGATGTTGATAATCAATGCGGGCGGAATCTTTAGCGTATGCCGTTAACTTGGCAACGATTGTATTGTTTTATATTACAGTATTTTAACCCCGATGGTATTATAGTTATGGCGGTTCAATGTAAGGGAGTTTTGCTACTAGCGTTTATTCCTAGGCTACGCCGCATATAATTGGCTTTTAGGCCAACTCCGGACGTGGACGATATCGGCTATCTCTCATATAGGCGAAACTGTAGAGTTCTAGAGCGGTTTCTAGAAGGACGAGTACGGATTAGTTACGTGCGTTTGTTATTTCCATAGTTAGGTAAGAATTCGATCTATATTAGTCTAGTCGCGTTAATAAGAATACGAATCTCACCACATATCAAAAGAATTTTGGATAGCTACGGACACAACGGAGGAGGAATTTTCCTAACCACTAGATAGATCACGACTGGCCAATTTTGAAAATATAAATTCTTAACAAAAAAAATAATAATATTAGCTTTCATGTAAATATACTTCCGAAGTTCTAAGTTCGACTTAAGTTTTTAGCTAGAAGCTTAAAGCATAAAGTGTGTGCTTAAAAGTCACAAAAGTTGTAATAAAGCTTAATTCGGTAGCTTAAAGTCTCAAGCTTTGGGCTTTTCGTAAAACTTATATTATTAAACTTTATAGTTAGGTATTTAGCTTAGGTGTACAGGTAGATACGTTACAAACTGACTAGTTTATTGCTTTCATTACGCGGCATGAAGCAGTTAAGTGTTTTTTTCCTGTAAGCGTAAAATAATTATATAATTTTATGACAAAAAAACGCATAGTATAATGACCTTCACAATTGTTAGATTTTATACAAAAAAACAGTCATTATATTATACTTATAATTTATAACAAAACTTATTTGTTAGAAAAACAAACGGGTTTGCAAGTTGTTATTGCTAAGCCATCTGAGCGATGATAGTTTATAAGAATATCATACTGATTCAATGTGACATTTAAACTTTTGACAGCCCATTTGCTGTTTCGCTGTTTCTGTTGATTAAAAAAGCGTATAGATACCTCTTTAAATATGTTAGTGTTCATAGTTTTACCTGTGTAATAAAATTAGGAATCATGCATCATAGAGATCTTAATTTCTTGAATATTGCATCTTACAGATCCTAACCTCAACCAGATGCCTGCGTTATATCTACCTATAATAATACCTATTACCTATTACGGGGTCTGGTCCAGCCAACCGATTGAATCAGCACTGCTGATGTTGTTAACAACATAACATTATGGATAACTAAATAAGGGAGAAGGCTTACTTGGTTACATCTTTTTCATCTGGCTACTAGCGATGCCGGCGATCGGAGTCATTGTGTCATAAGATGGTTGAAAAATTGAGGAATATTTTTCTTACTATAGAAAAAAAATCTTTATAAAAAATTGAAATATGTGACGTAAGTTTTGCGACCTAAATTTGTATTAGATCTGATAGTCTTGTTCGTCTGTCAGTTCTAATCCATTCTCCACAATTTCGTACACAATTATTCGAACACAAAATAATTAATTCCCAAATAGACAGCCCCACTCTCCTTGCCAAAGTACGTCTCGGAATCCTCACGTAAAGGCTGCCAAGAAGTTTTCGATTACTGCAATTAAGATGTTAGAACTACCTATCAGTTTCACTCACCATCGCCCAGGCTCCACAAAACTTGGTAATGAGAAGGTACAGTGAATTTGTACATATATTTCATGATTCTTGGCTTTACTTAAGAGAAAGCTAATGTCGATTTTGAGATGTTAACAGTTTTGCGGTGATGGTCTTTTTTATTTTCCAATTAAAAATGGTATAATTGAAATTGTACTTTTTGCCAAATTTGTTTATTTTTGGTGTAGTGATTCCGATTCGCGGGATCAAACTTAAAAACACTACATAGTAAGGTATTTATTTAGTGTTATTTATTTTCTCTATTGTCTGTTTACCATCTCATTTGTGTGCGGAATAAATTGTAATATCTACATATTAATTCACTTTACTTCGAAGGTTGTACAAAAACTTACAGTTTCTATTTAGCTTCAACTTTTAAGAATATATTTTGGTTATGTCTGCCACAAATATCGATATGTACACTCACAAACCCTGTATTTTATTATTAATGATAAAGCCATCTACAAGAACCAGATTAGCACAAACCTAGGTAGAAATAGGGCCGTATTAGCATTAATAGTACATTTAATATTTAAAAAAACTTGTATCAGAAAACGGAAGCAGTTAAAGTAATTGATATGCAATGAGCTACAAACTAAAATAACCCAAAGCAAATCTGTTTTCTTTGCTGTTCTTGTTTTATTTTTTTTTTCAGATATAATACAATCATCTGAGTCCAAATATGTACATCATAATTTAGCTAATTGTACTTCATATGTCACGGTTGTTATTATTAATATATATTTGATATTTTGAAATGGATATATTTATGCTCACTGTTCGTTCTAGTGTTATGACATATTTTACAATATTAGTAAAAATCAGATTTATCTTGTATAACCAAAAAAAACGTGTTAATAAAAAAATATATATGGATCTTGAGAAATTGAACTCATCACTGAATAGGTAATTAAAGTAGGATATCTATAATGAAAAAAGGACAAAATTATGACGCTTTTTAGATATACTGTATTTTTTTCTAAATTAATTTGATTCAACAATAATAATTTGAAAATAATAATATTATGTTGAAGGACCCTGCAATGGGATCCGAAACATCGTCCAGAAAGTATACCTACATGGTAAAATATTCCAATAAACACCACACAGAACATTTTTTATTATACGTATCATTTGTTAGTTTAAAATTTGTCATTAAGCATTACTTTTATCACACATTTTTTGTTGGTTTTTTTAATATCATCAATATTAAAATGGAAGGCCTATCAAAGAAAATAAGAATTATTGTTTATTTCTCCAAGGCTCCAATAATCTTGTGTCGGACCTGTACGCATTGAATAAGGTCAACAGGTAGTTGAATTCGCTGATGCGTCGGTGAATGATTTGAATATGAAGGTTGTTACTAATAAGCCTAGAGTTAAGAAGCAAGCTAAGGCTAATGATGATGATGACTGGATGTAACGGTCATTCAACTCTATCTTTTCAAACCAAGTGTTCTCACTCATTTCCTATTGACATGGGCACTACTGCCTTACTGAGGAATATGGGTGAGCCTAGCTTTCAACGTAGCTATCTCTGAGTGTACCGCTATTAGAACTAGAAAATGCAAATTACATAGGTGCATGCTATTAAAACGAAATCGTTCAATGATGTTAATAAAATAAATCAGAAATATGTAAAGAAAAAATGACCAAAGAAATGCGTAATGATCTTTATCATGGCGACTACTTATTTTATTCAGTACCCATAAACTTACGTTTTGACACTTTGCAGAAATTTAAAATGTATCCTTTCACGTTCAGGTAGGTAGATAAAGAACTACTTTATAAATTCAGTATCTGCATGGCAGTATCAAAAATATATTGTTATGAGATATTAGAAATGAAAAGAAATACACATAAGCGAGAATTTCCAATATTCTAAAAGTTTTGAACAAATTGTAAATTACTGGAATAGTCTAGAACACACAGGAATATCCCGGAACATTCGCGAATGACGGTTTCTTATAAAAGCCGGCCGCACTGTCTGTGCGCATTAGTTTCTTTTGACTTTAAGTGAAAACCAGTGATATAAGTGACAAGTGGAATATCTTAATCTTTACTTGAATATTCAAAAATGCCAAGTATTACCTTTTTTAAAATAAAAAATCCCTGAATTATCAGTATACATTAAACGATATTCCTCTTGAATGGGTCAAAATTGAAAGAGATTTATGTGTGATATTAGATCCTTACATATGAAATTGGCGTTTTTCCGTACTGGCAAATTTGATCTCAAATATCTTCTCTTTGGTTAGGAATTCCAAATCCAAATTTATACAGCTATTTACTCATGTATTTGTGTTTTGAAAATTATAATTCATTTGTTTTTTCCTCAATTGTTTTTTTCTTTGCGTCACTCAGTTTACAAAATGAAAAACTTGAAATATCGCGTTATTTACGAGTACGAGTTCCACCGTGGCACCAGTGCTGCAGAAATGGCTCGAAGGATTAATGATGTGTATGGCGACGGTGCCGCAAAAAAAAACACAGTGCGTTTTTGGTTCCAACGTTTTCGTTCTGGAAATTTTGACCTGCAGAACAAGCCCCGTGGAGACCAAAGTTGATAATGAAGAATTGAAGGCTATTGTGGAAGCGGATCCATCGCAAACCACATCCGAGTTAGCTGCAGGCTGCGGTGTTAGTGATAAAACTGTTTTAATCCACTTGAAGCAAATTGGTAAGGTGAAAAAGCTTGAAAGGTGGGTACCTCACGAATTTAGTGAAGCAAATCGACAAACGCGCGTTGACTGCTGCGTTGCATTACTCAACCGGCACAATAATGAAGGGATTTTAAATCGAATCATTACCTGTGATGAAAAGTGGATCCTGTACGATCATCGGAAGCGCTCATCGCAATGGCTGAACCCTGCCGAACCAGCCAAACCATGCCCCAAGCGAAAATTGACTCCAAAAAAGTTACTTGTGAGCGTTTGGTGGACTAGTGCTGGTGTTGTTCACTACAGCTTTCTTAAATCTGGCCAGACGATTACGGCAGATGTCTATTGTCAGCAACTGCAAACCATGATGGAAAAGCTATCTGCTAAACAACCGAGGCTGGTTAATCGCTCTAGGCCACTGCTGCTTCATGATAACGCTAGACCACACACTGCATAACAGACGGCTACCAAATTAGAGGAGCTTCAATTGGAATGTCTAAGACATCCACCGTACTCTCCGGACCTTGCTCCAACAGATTACCATTTTTTTCGAAATTTGGATAACTTCTTGCAAAGGAAAAAATTCAACTCCGATGGGGCAGTCCAAACCGCCTTCAAAGATTTTATTGATTCCCGTCCGAATGGTTTTTTTAGTAAAGGGATCGATGAACTACCTATGAGATGGCAAAAGTGCATAGATAGCAATGGTACATACTTTGATTAAATAAATATATTATAATAAAAAAAAATCGGCTTTATGTTCCTCCCATACTAAACGCCAATTTCATATGTAAGGACCTAATATTTGATGAGAAATTAACATATATTCCACATATTGACATCACTAATAATGCGTTGAAGATGCTAGGATTTATTTTAAGTCTTACAAAAAACTTTAACACCATAAATTCCATAAAATTATTATATACATCTCTAGTACGAACTCAATTAGAATTTAATTCTCCTGTATAGTCTCCACATTATACTGTTCACTACTATAATATTGAACGAGGGCAAATTTTTGAGAGTTGTGTTAATTTTAAATTACATATACCAATAGCGGACAAAAACAAAAATTGTATCTCTAATTAGACTGAATAGATTATCCGATAGAATTAAAATGGCTGACCTCATATCACTCTATAAAATCGTAAATAATTAATTATCAGTTCAGATCTAAGGCAGATAATTTTTTCACATCCCTTCCAGGAGCACTAGACAAAGTATATTGTTGCATTGTAACAATGTTAGTGAGGAGAAGGCTCCACAGATTAGGAAACGAGTATGGCTACCTAGCGGATGTTTTACCGGAAACACTAGCCAGCTACAAGAAAGCTCTTCTGGATAAATTCGGTCGTTCATAATTTATTCATGTTATGTCTGTCTTTTGTTTTCGCTTATTGATTTTCATATTTAATCTGTTTACTATTATTTTACTTTATTTTTTTGTAATTTTATTGCGATTGTGATTCAAATTGGATTTGTTTACTATTTTTCACATTGTTGCTTCTTGAATTTCAGACTTGATTTGTTTACTTATTTATGGTGTATGTGTTAAGTTTGTAGAACTCCGTGTTTATTTTTAATTAAATTTAAAATTAAATTAATTTTCAATAATAATAATAATAAATTAAATTTTAATAAATATTATTATTAAGTTCTACAGGTTAAGTGTTATTTTAAATGTGACAGCTATTTTGGCTCGTTAGACTGTTTGATAATGGCCTTACAAGCCGAAATAGCTGACATTCAAAATAACACTTTACCTGCAGAACTTTATAATATTTATTGATTTATGAAAATAATATTTATTTAAATTTAATTTATTTTAAATTTCCTCAAAAAAATTTGTTTACTATTATTTTATTTTGCTGTAGTTTTATTGCTTCTTGAGTTTCATATTTGATTTGATTACTATTATTTCATTTCGTTGTAATTTTGTTACGCTTTATATCATTCGCTTAATATTTTGTTTTTCTTTATATATCACTTTATTATTAGTTGTTTTTTGATAGAATTATAGCTTTTCTCCATATTTATTTATTAATACCTACCAATCTATACATTTTCATGCACATTGTTTTTTTTAATGGTTCATTGTACCGTGTATTAAATAAATAAATAAACTAAATTTCAGCTAAACAATTGATTTTAACACAATACAAAAATACGTACATGCTTGTTTAAAAGTATTATAAACATTAATTTATTTTATTAAGGATTGATAATGCATTGTATTTCCGTCAGATATTTTTATTAACGTGTTTAAAAACATTTTATAAGATGTATGATTAGCATTTAATTATATTTTAAATTATGATATTGAATATATCATCATATCTTTATTATGTTGGTGTAATTTATGTATCATATTTATATAGTAAATGCCGGTTATTATATTCAGTGGTATCTGATATTGCTTTAGTTTTAAGAATGCACAATTAATTAATACAATAATTTATAGACAACGTTTTATTCCACTTATTTGAGTTATATAAGCCTATGCGCTTTCGACGGGCACAACTATCATCTTCAGAGGCAATATTAGAACTAATTGTTAATCAATATGGCCGACAAATTAACGAAAATAAAGGGATGACGGAGGGGGTGGTAGTTATTTATTGACATATACAACAGTAACTAATTTTTACATATAATAATACTTTTATTTCAACAATGGGGATGCCGCAGGCATTTGAATGTTTATTAGGTTACTTTTATTTTTAATTGCTTTATTAATTTCTAGTATTTTTAGAGCATCCAGTTTACGACCCTTCGCCTCTAGATGTAAGACCCTAATATTATGTTGGTTACACAAACATGTTCAATACAGTTAATTAATATTTTTCTAAAATAAAACATTTGTGAAAATCATATTTTTCGGATATAAGTTTCAGAAAAGATGATGATCAATGTAATGACAATAACCGTCTGGTAATATAGTATTTTTCATTAATTTAAACTATTCACCAATCATTTTAAAAACTTTCTCTTTTAAATAAAGTTTCAATTAGAAATTTAAATAAAATATTTATCTTTCTTTTAAAATTAAAATTTACCCATAAAAAACATTCATTACTATAAACTAAATTTCCATTTTAATGTATTCTGTAGAAATTTTAATGTAACAAGAATACAATAAGCAGAATAAAGGTAACATTGGATAGTATAACAAATAAATACGAATAAAAATACTATCTGGAAAGAATACATCAATCACTTCTGAATGCTGTGTGATCTAGGTAATGGGGAGGTAAAACTGTAAATACGATTTGATTGGTTATGCGGAATGATGTATTTACTGGATGTATCATTTGAAACACACAAGTCAAAAATGCCCTGATGATCAGATCTGCATGGAAATTCGGAGTATAATTCACGACCTTTCCTTGGATAAATTTGAAATTGTTTTGGCTTGGATTCCGAGTCATGTAGGCATCCCTGGTAATGAAATGGTAGACTCGCTGGCTAAAAATGCAATCTCACAGGGGGATGCCACATTTTCCACTATTCCAGTGAGCGATCTTTTCAATATTACAAGAAACGATGCCGCACTTCAGTGGCAGTCTCATTGGGACCTCACTAAAATGTCAAAAGGTCGACACTACGCCGCTATTCAGCCACTTATCCCATCTCGAGCCTGGTTTCACAGGATCAGATTGAGCAAGAGGGAGACTTCAATGGTTTGCCGAATGCGTCTGGGTCATTGCTCTATCCGCTTACACCTTGCAAAAATTCATGTTCTTAACTCCTCAATCTGTGAGTGTGGACAAGAGGAGGAGGATTTGAACCACTTGTTTTTCAATTGCATTTTAAATGTCGGTACTCAGTCCCTACTCCAGGATCTTGCAGATCTTAATGTCCCTTTCCCTACAAATATCCAGCTCTTGCTTACAGACTGCCGACGGGAAGTATTGAAAGTGTTACTACGATTTTTAGAGAGTAATTGCATTGAGCTGTAATGTTTATGTCGATGACCTATTGACTAATTTTTGGCAATAACATCCTTTTACTGGGTGACAAGCCATTAAATTTAAAAAAAAAAAAAAAAAAGTCAAAAATGAACCCATGAGAGTTAGGTCAGCCAGATATTACCCAGTCGGATAAAAAATCAGATGGATCTATTATAAATAGCATAATCAATACCCAAAAATGATCCATTCGCAATACCCATCAGCTACTTAGTATTATAATACTAATTTTGAAGTCTCAAAACACAATCTTATTCATTTATGATATAGCAATGTAGAATGTTATAGATGTACTAAAAGTGAAATGTTTTGAAACGAAAAAGTAATATTTGAAATTTAACATTATGTAGGTAAACATTAAAATAATATTCTAGATATTTTTTAATTTAAGAATAAAGGTTAAGAAGTTACGATATCAAAATCCCTATCTCAACAAGCTACTTCATTTCTATCAAAATCACATTTAATTAACTTATTAAAGATAATGTGAGTAATTTTTTAACTACTAATTTGTTTTAAAAAAAATGCAAGTTGTTTTACGTTTACTATTTTTAATAATTTATATCATTTTACGCAATTTGTTATCAAAGCAAGTTTGCAAACAATTTGCAAAATAATAAAACACAAAACAATACTCAAAATGAAAAAGTACTGTATTCAAAAATTATATGAAATAAACATCAATATTTTTTGCTTTAACCATGAAAAAAATATACAGTAGCGAGTAGGGATGGGCGTTGAATGGACGGACTAGTTGAAATCAACCGTTGACGTTGCATCGACGCGTCGACCGTTTACGTTCATCGCATGGACTAGTTGAATTCGTAGACGGTGGACGCCGTGGTCAGTGGACGATTCGAGATTCAACGTAATGTAAAGCAACGAGCGAGAGCAAGACAAAACGTCTCCGTTTATTTCTCTCTCATCTCTCGCTGTCGACTTGTAGACCATAGAGTGCATATCTGTGTACACGAACTATGACAGAGACTTGAAATTTGAATGCTTGCGTAGGGCGAGGTAGGCTTAATAAGCTATTATCTATTATTTTTTACTTGATTTGTGCGATGTACACGTGCGACGTTTCGGTGATTTTTGCACTGTATAAAATAAAACAATTCTGTTTAATTATTTTATTTTTTATTGAACTAATATTTTACTGCTTACACCTGATATTGTATACCTACTTCTTTCTTTATTATATATAGAAAGAAGTATATAAACCAATATGTAAAAGATATAATGTGCGTAAACAAATAAATAATAAAATATTTCTTTTTACATATAAGTACAAGTAGCGGTTTTACTTTCCCCGAAACTATATTCCTACGAACTTCTTTAAATTTTAAAAATTAACATAATAAAAATAGCCGTCGAGCAGCGTCGCGCCGAACCGTAGACAGTTGACCATCGTCCCGATGTTTAGACAGAACGTCCGCGACGTCCGCGTAACGAAGTTGACGCGTCAACTAGTTGACGAATTCAACTAGTTGATCGTCTCGTCGATGGATAGACGTGGACGGTCTCGTTTCGTCGACGGTAAATACGTCGACGACCCATCCCTAGTAGCGAGCACAGAAATGTGTCCACCCTTTAAAAATGGATTACTGAAGGTATAAATGTGTTCTAAGAACCAACATGTACATTCACTTAAATATTCAGACTATTAAATAAAAATCTATCGACAAAATATCTAGACATGGTCCAAATCTATCGTCGATCTGATCTGCATTTGTCTTCTTTACCTAAGGACCATATTCTGGAAAATATAACAGAAGTTAATGTTGAATTATTTAATATATATTTTTTTTTTAATTCTTTTTTTTTTAATTGTTTTTTTCTTAATCAAAATTGATCTAGCTCATTTGGGAGTTTTATAGAGTTTAATATGGCACGTGTGCGAGGTGGATGGTCGTCCGAAGACGGGACAGAGTTGAAATCGAAACGAACTGATTTATTCTGTACGCAGATTAGGGAGATATACAATCGACGTATACCGACGTATCTATAAGGTGCATTATGGAAGTTTTTTATGTTTAAATAAATGTATTGTACTTAACTTCCCCAAAGTTTGGTGCTCAATCAGAAAAATATTTTTTGAAATTTATTTTATTATTATTATATTTTAAATATAAACATATTATATTTTAAATACTTCAAATATATTTCAAAATGAAAATCTTTTTACTGTCATTGGGTAGGTACTATTTTGAATGTATTAACCTCTTCAGTCGAATTAAATAAACCCATTGAGAATAATAATTATCTTTCGCATTTTCGCGAATTAGTTTCACAACGCCGAACATTTAGAAGGTTGGAGAGACAGTAAATATATTTTTATTGTGACACTGAGTGAGGTCGTAATTATATTAAAAGATATTGTGTGAATATTGTTAATGATACTCACAACAGACGAAGAGCGTTGACCGTCCTGGTCTTGGCTCTGGGCGTCTTCCGGCTCATCAAAGTCTGAATGGGACACGGTTGACTTCTTTAATGCGCTGAAAACATACATTGGGTGTATTAGTACATCATTATGCAAATGTTTAACTTAACACTTAAGCGGTGTAATATTTTTAAACGAGGCAACTGCCATCATGAAGACCCCAAACTAACAATCATGCTGAATACGACCGTCGTCATGCTAAGTTGCTCATGATGATTCATATACGGCACTGGATTACCACAAGGGGCCAAATTGATACGGACCCCGGGGCTAGAAAAATATATATTGAAATAATCCATGAAAATCTTAGTGTACGTAGGTACAGCCAATTGCCAAGGTGAAAGGCAATTTCCAAATTGTCATGAATTAAAAATAATCGTCGCAACATCACTGGCTAAAATCGATAAAGATCACTAGCACTAATGAAAATGAAATAATTAAATCATGTTTTTTGAGGTCTTCGAGACCCGTTCAAGCGTAAATCCTCGATTGTTTATTAATATTGTTGTTATAATTTTGAAAACTAAATACGAACAAACGACGAAATATTAACAAAAACACACAATTAACTCATTTAAAATTACATGATCGCATCTGAGTACGTGTATGAAGAGTGGTTTTTCTTTATCTTTCGCTTTGTTTGTTTAAAATTGTTCGGAGTGGTGCATTCTTAGTTTTTTTACCTTTAAAGTCAACGTCGGGATCGGTGGATTTTATAGACGACTTCGCATACCTAGATACAAACATTAGTGACAGATTTATATATGATTTACATGACGGACGAAGCGTGCAATAAAATTTATTGTGTATAATAATATATTTTATAGCTACTTAATGTTCCATTCAGACGGCGATATTTTTATCATTTTATATATGTCATGATGACGTTAACGCCATTGCAGATAGATCAATCAGATGTTAATTATGTTTTTAGTCCTATATAATAATCAATGATTTATATTACGTCGTAAATACGAAGTTCAAAGTGATCAGATCCAACGTCGGATGTCCAGTGGACAATCATGAATCCATCTCACGTGCCAACGACACGTTACTGATGAAATCAACATCGACGGAGGGCTTGTTTGCAAACAATTTGCAAGCAAGCGTGTCGAGATGATTCATTGGAGTACCCGATACAAATAAAAGTGAATTATTTATCGTCGACTGAATACCAACATAATAATAAATATCTCATCAATATTCATAATCCAAAATGACATAATTAAGCATATGTTGACAACAGACATAATGCACTCAACATACAAACACCACCTATAACATCTCCCTTATCCATAATAGCCCCGTCCTGCAACCACTAACCGCTTTCACTTTTCGCCTACCCTTCCCCATCCGCTGCTCCCGACGCTGGAGTATTGTAAAACCACGACTGCGCTTGAGGGTCAATCAGCGTGCGCCATTATTAATACGCAAATGAGACCTACAGATCAATCATAGGAAGAATTTGGCAAAGAATTTTATTTTTCCAGGCATTTTCCTACGGTAATAACTCATTTTTATCACAGAATCAATAAAAAGTTATTAAAAAATCATTAGTTGAAAATCAACTTAAGGAAGTTTGTACTTGTGTACCGTTTTCTATAATCTGTACTGTGCACTACTATAATAAAATCCTAGGTCATTGTTTTTTATAGAGGGTCACATTTTTTGTGGGGGCCATACTTTCTATTCTTCACTGTGGTCCAATTTTTTAGCTATAGCACTGACTCGAAATTAGTTACAAATTCGTATATTGCCCTGTATTTTATATGGAGAAATTTTCGGATTCTACGCACGTATATTTCGATATTTATACCCACTCAAAGTAGTGTGCCTTAAAATATATACAAAAGTGTACCTTAGATAATATTGAGAGCTCACTAACTAAAACCGATAACTTTCAGTAAATTTTAGACCCATAAAACTGAAAATAAAATGAAATACCATCATTACTTACTTAACATTCCTTCAATGTATCTATTACTGAATATTCCATTACTATTTCATATAATATATATCCTTAACAGTCCATATATTTTATTGACTTCAATTAAACATTTCATTCGTACTTCTAACATATCTGTTTTAGACTGAATTATGTATATTACTTTGATTATACATATAACAATGCAAATAAAGTTCCTCTCTAAACATGAGCAGTTTTGCTTTCTTAGAAAGGTAGCATGTAAAATAATTATTGTTACAAATATAGTTAATACATTTCACCTATTTCAAATATCAGACTAATGCGTAGTAAAAAATACATATATATATAATATAAGACAAGCTAATTTTTTTACATTTTTAAGGTAAAGTCTGCCCCATGAGTGTCGGCACTAGGTAATCTCTCCTTCTGGATTCAGCAGAGCTCAAAGTCCCTTTCCCAACAAATATTCAGCTATTGCTCGCAGACCATCGCTATCCAGTTTTAAAAGTTCTGATAAGATTCTTGACGCTTGCTAACTATTCGCAACATTTGCCTTGATAAGTTTCACCAAATTTTGGCGTAACTTCTAGTTACATAGTTTGACATCAAAAATGTAGACAAAAGCAGAAACGAAACGCAGTCGTGCGGAACGGGACACGCAAGTATGTACTCGTATGTAGTAACTATGTAGTTTATCGACAGAGGAATCTTGCCATGCAATATTCAAATGTAAATTATTCATGAATACGAAATAATCTAATATAACTGAAATGCAGTCAATACATGATTAATATAACTTTAAAAAAATAAATATAAACTGTATTCATGGTCCACTGGAATTACAATGATTTGTAAAATCAAACAAATAAATAATTTTATACATCTCAATAATATAAATAGGTATTTATTCTAATTATTTGTAGATTATCTACTATCTTTAATATCACCGTTTTTACTATTATGTGTTCCTAGGAGAAAGCAGCTGGCCGATTCGCGCAATTTAGGCAGTTGCACGGAGTTGACTATTTTCTATCTAAATATCACAATTTCGTTGTATGTCTATCCGTGACGTCCGTAACTTGCTGGAATGAAGTTGAAAATAAAACTTTATATATCTGAAATGATAGTTTGGAAGTATTCAAATTACACTCACATAAAAAAATACATTTCACAGATAATGGCTTCCAAATACCTATCCAAATACTTGATGGTCTATGACCCCGCGCTATTTTTGAGTACAGCAATCATTAAATTAATAATATTAATTTTG
Organism: Agrypnia vestita; assembly: GCA_016648135.1. Lineage (NCBI taxonomy): Eukaryota > Metazoa > Arthropoda > Insecta > Trichoptera > Phryganeidae > Agrypnia > Agrypnia vestita. The sequence goes on along the minus strand of JADDOH010000392.1, from coordinate 234,373 downwards.
AAAATCCACCAATTCAGTTTCAAAGAATAAATGACATTGTTATACTTCCCATTTCTTAAAGAATAATTTTGCACATGATTGATTAATTAATTTCTGAAATATTGTTTGCCTTGACCATTCAAAGCTTAGTGTGACGTACATTATTAATTCAGTTGTATAAAATAATGTATAGATAAATAGATATTTATTTAAAATTTTGAATTTAATTATTTAATTTTCGTAAGCCGAAAGTATAAAGCATTATTTTATGTCGAATAATTAATTCTGAAAAGCATTTTAAGGCTGTCAAATTAAATAAAAACAAGAGGTTTATTTGCATAACATAATTCTATAATGAATTAACAACTTTGAGGTAATAACCTTTTGTTATTGATTTGATATAGTCGTTTTAAAATATTAACAACTTAAATGGGATATAAAATAGGATGGCATCCTCGTGAAGGTGATTTATATTTACGATACGGCATCAACATTCCTGCAGCGATTGACAGGAGATAAATGTAAGGAATCCAACAGCTCCATGGGGTATCCCCTCATAAATTAATGGTAAATGTTAATGTTTTATTAAAGACTAGCAGATTTATTGAAATAAAAACACAGATAATCAAAATGCAAGGGCACTCCGTGCAGTATTTGATGAATAACGTTTGGCCTTATTTAAAAAAAAAATTGCGCATCACTCGTCAACTTTTTGTGTGATCAGTATTCTTCATATTTTGAAAGTTTAAGAAATTTTGGTGATGATCACCGATGTGAAGAGTGATGAGAAAGAAGACCAAATTTACTCACGGAATCTTCTAGTGTTCAATGTATGTACACATGCAGCGTTGCATGTAGTAAGTAACAAGTTTGCAAGAATATAAACTCACGGTTAGTATATTCAGTGATTTAATGCGGATGCAAGATTTACTCAATGTGATTTAAATGTAATTGTTACAAATAAGTTAAGGCTACAAATCTAAATGCATGTGGCTGGAAAGAGGGTCAGAGAAAGAATGCTTGAGATCATTCAAGGTACTTGAGATCGTCCAATTATTTCGTTCAGGAAAAAATTTCATTTTTTTTCAATATTATTGACTTGTTCTCTGTAAAATATTGAATTGAACTATCATTCCTCTTCTTCTTCATGTGCCCTGTCGAGTCCCCCTGACGTCGGCGATCATCTGGGAGAAAGTTTCCCTGTTCAGGGCACTGCGGAACTCTTCCACGCTTCTTATCCCGATCTACTCTCAGATGTTTCGAAGCCAGGAATGCCACCTCCTTCCGACCCCTCTGCGACCCTCAACCTTCCCCTTCATGATGAGCTGAAGGATGGAGTATTTTTCGCCTCTCATTATATGACCAAAATATGAAATTTTACGGAGCTTTACTATGTTGAGTAACTGTCTGTTTGTATTTGCTCTACGTAAAACTTCAACATTACTAGTCATGTCAGTCCAAGATATCCTTAACATTTTACGATGTATCCACATTTCGAACGCCTCTAGCTGATTTAGCGTCCATGCTTCAACACCGTAAAGTAGAACTGACCATACATAGCATTTGATCAGTCTCTGTCTGAGCTTCAAGTTTAAGTCGTCATTACAGAGTAGACTTTTCATCTTATTAAAGATGCACGGGCTGTCTCTATTCTGCATTTGATCTCCGTATCAGGGTCCAGATTGTCAGTAATGAACTATGAACTATTATTAAAGTGATATATAGATGATTTTGCTCCCCGATTTCAGCGCATTTATTTAGTTTAAGACGTCAGACCCAGCGTAGGTCAGCCATTCAGCGCGTGGCCCGTTTCCGGCGGCGCACAGCGCGCGCTCCAACGTGATACACGCTGGGTCAGATTGACGTAAAATATTCTAAAACAAGCCCTTTTCAGGGCCCCCAAAACATATTTTTTTATTTATCATATCTTTTAATTTAGTTATTAAACATTGAGAATCATTATAAGAGAGCATAAAAATCATTGTTTCCGAGGCGCAGTTGTTTGTACGAGATTGTGATCGTGGTTCCTGTTCGAAATATACTGTATAGTATAGGTAGGTACCTTTGGGTTGGAGTATAGCTGGACAGAATACGCATGCCCATTCTATCCAATTATGTTCCTACTCAAGATATTTTATTTTATTTTATTTTCATTTATTGGTTTTCTTACAGCCATATAATTAATCAATCTTGAAAAAAAACAATAATTGATGTACAGAGTTTTGGGCCAATTACAAGAAAACACATATATACAATCGATAAAAAAATAAGAAAAAACATGTCCAATAGTGAGTTTGTGTGAGTGTGTGTATTTGTGTGTTTATTTATTTATTTATTTATTTTAAAACAATCTTAAAAATTTTCCACTGAATTTAAAAATTTACTTTAACATACATTAATAGCGAATGGAGAGGGTGGAGGGGAATGTGGGACGGGAGTAGAAGGGAAGATATAATGTACAAATTAGTTTGGGTGCGGTAGTGTAGATATTGTTTGTTTTATGTTTCTTATTGTTGCGTTGAAAATGTCAATGTGGTGATAGTTTGTGTTAAATGAATTTGTGGATCTGTACATAAAGGAGTTTTGTTTTGAGTTGGTCTTACAAAAGGGGAGATGAAAAGTAGGTGAATGTCTGTTATTGCGAGTTGGGATGTGGTAAGATATTCGTTGAAGAAGTTCCGGACTATCAACTAGATTGTGTGTTATTTTGAATAGCATCACCGCGTCAGCTATGTTTCTTCGACGAGTTAGGGTCTGCATGTTAAAAAACTTCGCAGAGTCTTACAACACAAAGTGATTTTCTATCAATGGTAGTTCTCCATAAAGGATAAAAAATCTAGAAAACACATTAAATACAGTACCCACTTGCCAAATTGCGTTTTTCTTGTACGAAAAAGGTAGAATGAAAGAGAAAGAACATAAATCAATCACCATAAGATCATACATCAGCAAGTCTAAAATAAACAAAATGGCAGCGCCCAGAGTATATGCAAATATCGCCAATTTCATAGTAGCATTTTATTATTAAGAGCGTCCGCAGCATATGCAATTTTCATAACACCGTTTTGAACAACTTGATATAGTAGCCGGCAAACATCTTGAACAATTTTCTGCGTAGTGGGGGAAAGTTTGCGCATCTTTACTTCGTACTAACTCACTCCTGAGCCCAACATTTGTCTTTTGCGCAGCCGAAGCCGAAGACCCAAAATTTGTTCAAGATGTTTGCCGGCTACTGTACAACTGAGTTACTTTTAAGGATTGCTATCGGTAAAATGTCATTTGGAAATCCGCCATCTTAGCTTTAGATTGGTGAATCGTGACATAATTGTGTGAAAAATCCGTGCCACGAAGCGCGGGCATTTGCATAACTTCAATAATTTTTTTTTTTTCATTTTCGCAAAGTATCTTATCCAGCTCTGTATTTAGATCCGCCGTACTGTTCCATGAACCTCGGAGATCGATCGGGTCGAGATTACACCAACTCAGACGCTGGGCCGCCATTATCCTCAACGTGAACGCGGGAACTCGGTACCTGCCTATACAAACGGTAGAATCACAGAACCGCAGCACAACACTACTCTCAACTTACGCAGCCGAGGATAGAGCGGGAAATATTTGACATTTAAAAAAATTATCCCATAAAAACATACTTCTCATTATAAATCCTTTTTATGCGGACCATTTTATTGTATTGGTTGTCATTTTACAGAATGACAACCAGCTTTTCTTGTGTAGCAATTTTAAATACAGAGATTAATTCCAAAGTGTCCTTGATTTAAATAATTTTATAATAGTACCAGAAAGTAGATACTTACCCGAACATCTGAGATAAATTTGCCTTTTTTTATATGCGCGTGTATATGTGTGATCCCAAATTGATTGACATTGACAGTTGACCGACAAGTCAGTGTGGCGAGTCAATATACAATATTTCAGCTCGATTGGAGGACGGAAAGTTTGAATTTTCGTTCCCTAGATTTCTCCACGTTCAAGGCTGGCGGTTAAGTTGATATAAAGGATTTAATAAAACATAATTTTGTCGTCCCGAGTTGATTTCGATTAGCGACGTAAAGTGAATATAGTCTAGTCAGATACATCAAAAGAATTAAAGAATTATGTAAATGTAATGCTACACACCTCAAATTAAATTATTGCTGAGACAAAAATTTTAAAAGTAAATTTTACAGGAGTGCACAACCAAAAATGCGAGTCTCTTTGCATTGTTTGCGCTATTACAACAACCACGTATTGACGGCTATTAGATGTATGGATGCAAATTTTGCATCCATACGTCGTCAATTTTAACGCGATGATTTTTTTATAAAATAAATACTAATATTACATTAAAAGTTGGTACAAATCAATATGTTTCACATACGTCTACTATTTTCGTGATCCAAAGTATCAAAATATTACATAAAAGCCAATTTTTCTCTGACACAAGTATAAATAACAGTTTATGTTTTCCGTCCATTTTAATGATCGTCATGAATAATCTCTACAATGTCATCGCCAAATCCAACAATAATATAACAAAAGGTAATTCGGTTTTCACGGTTGATAGAACATTTCATGTTTACTTAACTATTATATTATTCAGTATTATATTATATAATATTAGTCAGTAGATGCTGACTTTGGTACTCAATTTTTCTATGGGATATGCGATATCCATTAATTAAGATTCAATAAAAAAAGATAAGAAGGCTAACAGAAAATGGACACCCACCGCATTCCCAGGACCGTTTTATAAGCGAAAGCTCCCATATCGGTCCTAATCATACGTCGCCAGGTTGACATTTTTTAACTAATGGCTCTTCCCGTGCGGCATCGCGAAATAAAAAGAAGGCTAAGAAAGCTAAGTAGTAGGTTATAATACTTAAATATTTTTTATCGCATTGTTTAAAACATTGTAGTTTCTATCATTATCAACAAATTTCTTCATTCGCCTGAATAATTGATTCCTTTAATAAATTTCCTGGGATTTGGAATCGAAATAATCAAAAAGAGACAATTTTACCTATTCTACGGATTGTTTTTCCTTCTAAAGTTCTACCGACCGACACAGATGATCGGCCCGATTCTGAAAATAACAATGTCTGGATCTTTAAGATCTTTATCCCAACACTTAATAGACGATAATACAAATTAAATATGTCCAGAGCGGATTTTGTAATTCTACGGCTCAAGTACACTGTATTAAAAGATGATATAAGAAAGATTGTTTCTTACAAACGTATTAATATCTTCATCCACAACGTCCAGATGAAATATTAGGTCCTTACATATGAAATTGACGTTTAGTATGGGAGGAACATAAAGCCGATTTTTTTTTATTATAATATATTTATTTAATCAAAGTATGTACCATTGCTATCTATGCACTTTTGCCATCTCATAGGTATTTCATCGATCCCTTTACTAAAAAAAACCATTCGGACGGGAATCAATAAAATCTTTGAAGGCGGTTTGGACTGCCCCATCGGAGTTGAATTTTTTCCTTTGCAAGAAGTTATCCAAATTTCGAAAAAAATGGTAATCTGTTGGGGCAAGGTCCGGAGAGTACGGTGGATGTCTTAGACATTCCAATTGAAGCTCCTCTAATTTGGTAGCCGTCTGTTGTGCAGTGTGTGGTCTAGCGTTATCATGAAGCAGCAGTGGCCTAGAGCGATTAACCAGCCTCGGTTGTTTAGCAGCTAGCTTTTCCATCATGGTTTGCAGTTGCTGACAATAGACATCTGCTGTAATCGTCTGGCCAGATTTAAGAAAGCTGTAGTGAACGACACCAGCACTAGTCCACCAAATGCTCACAAGTAACTTTTTTGGAGTCAATTTTCGCTTGGGGCATGGTTTGGCTGGTTCGGCAGGGTTAAGCCATTGCGATGAGCGCTTCCGATTATCGTACAGGATCCACTTTTCATCACAGGTAATGATTCGATTTAAAATCCCTTCATTATTGTGCCGGTTGAGTAATGCAACGCAGCAGTCAACGCGCGTTTGTTGATTTGCTTCACTCCATTCGTGAGGTACCCACCTTTCAAGCTTTTTCACCTTACCAATTTGTTTCAAGTGGATTAAAACAGTTTTATCACTAACACCGCAGCCTGCAGCTAACTCGGATGTGGTTTTCGATGGATCCGCTTCCACAATAGCCTTAAATTCTTCATTATCAACTTTGGTCTCCGGCCGTCCACGGGGCTCGTTCTGCAGGTCGAAATTTCCAGAACGAAAACGTTGGAACCAAAAACGCACTGTGTTTTCGTTTGCGGCACCGTCGCCATACACATCATTAATCCTTCGAGCCGTTTCTGCAGCACTGGTGCCACGGTGGAACTCGTACTCGTAAATAACGCGATATTTCAAGTTTTTCATTTTGTAAACTGAGTGACGCAAAGAAAAAAACAATTGAGGAAAAAACAAATGAATTATAATTTTCAAAACACAAATACATGAGTAAATAGCTGTATAAATTTGGATTTGGAATTCCTAGCCAAAGAGAAGATATTTGAGATCAAATTTGCCAGTACGGCAAAACCTCAATTTCATATGTAAGGACCTAATATCATGGCTAAACTTATCATGACCGCGTTCGGCGTTACCGCGTATTCAAATCTTCCCATTTGACATTTTTTGACAGATATTTCTGGATCCTTAAGATCTTTATCCCAACACTTAATAGACGATAATAAAAATTAAAAATAAACGAGACATAGCTTTACGTCGGTGTTTTTTTCTGTAAGTTTCTATATGAGATAGATATAGAGGGAGGGAGAAAGATGTAAATTGTTATCTGTCAAATGTAAAGATGGGAAGATTTGAATACTCTGTAACGCGGTCATGACAAGTTTAGCCATGATATTTCATCTGGACGCTGTGGATGAAGAAATTAATACGATAGTAAGAAAAAATCTTTTTTATATAATCTTTTAATACAGTGTATTTAAGATGTAGAATTACAAAATCCGCTCTGGACATTTTTAATTTTTATTATCGTCTATTAAGTGTTGGGATAAAGATCTTAAAGATCCAGACATTGTTATTTTCAGAATACGGATGGATACCTACCCAAGGTAGGCTCGGTGAACATGGGATGCAATAAAACTTTCCAGTAAGGTCAAAAGTCCATTTTGTATCGTTAAAGCGACAAGGTTGGTTCCAACACTACGAAGATCACACTGCGCATGACACGATTCCCGAAACTTTTATTGTTAACTTCAGATGTAAGCTTTTTTTAATAAAATAGAGATGCCCATACGGAAAACACGTCAAATCAATATCTTTATATAAAAAATGTAAATGTTCGTTTGTATAAAATCGGTAATCTCTGAAAGTTCTCCACCGATTGATTCGAAATTTTGGCACAACGTTGCTTTCGATTACGAGAATGTTTTTGTATACGTACTTTATTTTTATATACCTACTATTTATCTTACCTTAAATCTCCTAGAGTTCTTCAACAATTTCTTTGAAATTTTGACAACATTTTCCATTCGAATTGGCACAAATTATTTGAAAAAAAGGGCGCCGGTACCTACCCTTTTAATATTTATAAATATTTAGATATAGGTACCTAACATTTTCCGAATTCAATTTTTTTTTATTACATTCGGTTGTCTTTGCTTAAACAAAGCGTTTAAACCATATAGACCAATAAAACTCAATGTCCGCCTGTCAGTTCTCTATACAAATCTACACCGTTTGTCCCATCTGACTCAAATCTTACATTATGCTATAGAACCCGGCGGGAAACATAAGCGACATTTCCTCCTCCCCCTTTTCCCCTTCTCCTCCTCCCTTTCCCCTTCCCCTCCCCATAATATATTTTCAATGCAAATCTGTACCGTTCGACCGATTGGACTAAAAATTTAGGAACATATTCTTTAAGACATAGGCAACACATCTCCCCTCCCCTGATATAGTTTTAATGCAAATTAGTACCGTTCGACTGACCGGACTCCGAATTTGGAAACGTATTCTTTAAAACTCGACGCGTAACATAGGTGACATTTTCCCCTCCCCTTTTAATCCTTCCCCTCCCCCTGATATATTTTAATGCAAATCTGTATCCTTCTACCGATCCGACTCAAAATTTGGAAACTTATTCATTAGCACCCAGCGGATAACATAGGCGACATTTCTCCCCCTCTCCCTTTACCGCTTCCCCACCCTCTGATATATTTTCAATGCAAATCTGTACCGTTCGACCGATCGGACTCAAAATTTGCATATTTATTCTTTAGGACCAGTCGGGTAATACAGACGACATTTCCCTTTTCCCCTCTAACCCATTCCCCCAGATATATTTTCTGTTTCACCGATTGTTCCCAAATTTTACCTAGACATCCTAACGAAATATAGTTTTAATTGGGGGCTTTGCAAAACAATGGAATCTTTGTTTTCCCCCACAAATTGATTTTCTAATCTAACCGTGCAACGCCGGGTACGAACAGCTAGTTTTTATTTTCAAACTTATTAAGCGCCAGTGTTATTAAAAAAGGACTAACTCGGTAGTCTCCTGGAAGGAAGCTTGAACCCCTGACCACTAGCTTGCTAAACGAGCTTCTTAATCACTAATCAGAGAAGTTTCAATTTCCTTTCAATTTGGCATTTTTGATCTGAAGGTTTTTCTATTTGTGGTATTCATATCGCCAGAAATAAGAAAATCGGAATGCTTTACAAACGGTAGGTAATTATTTGATATTCGTTATATTATTTTTAATACAAACTATTTTGTGTACGTACGTATTTAAGCTTACTTTTTATGGTATTATAATTATTAATTCCACTAATTCATCTTTCTAGATTCAATATTCGAGTAAAAGGTATTGAAAATTTTCTCTTTTAAAAATGCGTTGATCAACAGGCTATTGATAAAAACAAGAAAAAGCGGTTTGCAAGCGTTCGGTGTATTGTATTAAAACGTCATATGCCTTAAGTAGATCGCTTTGAGAGTAATATGCAATATTGTTATGTAATTGTACGCCGGGACCGACACTAAATCTGCCGTGAAGGGCTGGCCTCGATGACCCCCCGAGCCTTGACAAAGGCTTTCCATCGCCCATCGCCAACCACGGTACATGTTGAATGAATAAATAATCTAGATATAATATATCACGTTAAGGATTCGTTGGCCGGTTTCCATGTGAGGCGGATATCTTATACACACCTGAATAACTTTGACCAGTAACCTGAGCGACATACACTCACGCTACACAAGAGCGAGAGATAATAAGTGATAAATATAGAGAACGGCAAGGTTTCCTGTACACGGCTAAATAATCTTCAATAAGCAACGGAAATGACTTGTCTTGGAGAGGAGAAAGTTCATAAATCATATGTTGTTCATACAAGTTAAAAGTTATCAAAAGTGTTAAATTTGTAATTACTCTAGCAGAAGCAGTAAAACGGAATATATATATAAAGAAACCCGTGTTTCTCTACCCGCCAAGTTTTCTCCACAACCAGCCACAACCACCCACCGGCGGTTATGGTGGTGGAGAGCCCTTGTTGTCACATCGAAAATATGCGAGTTTGGTGGCGGTGGCTGTGCGTGGGTGGGAGTGGGTGACGAAAATGTGCTTTCTAGCACATTGTTTTGTTATGGGAAGGCCGAAAATGCTTCAGATTGTTTCAAAATAGGCGCGCCGACTGTGTCGGTGAGTATAGAAGGTTCCGGAAAAACCTGCTCTAGAAAGATCTGGAAGGAGAAGGTTCTATAAGGTTGAATAGAGTGGCGGAATGTGTTGGTGTGTTTAGAAGGTTTCTGTACATTCAATAAATTTCTTTTGTAAAGGTTCGCGAAAGTTCTATGACGATCCAAACAGTGTAGGTACTTAAAATCTACGCGTGCGAAGCCGCGCGGGCACAGCTATTGTCTCCTATTTGTCTAACTTTTTGTGTCCACATATCGAGTCACAGTCGTCATGTACGCTTGATGAGTTTGTGTCTCTTTCTACCAAACTCAAGCTAATCTCAGAGTTTATCTTCAGAATAGAATCTCAAAACGCGAACATGATGTTGAGATTAAACTCATCGTAATCTTAACAGACACACCTCATCAAGCTTCATCTTCGTGGATACGGGACATTAAACAATCCGTAATAGACAAGTTGCCGTATGTGCAGTTACCTTTATTTTTTCGTAATTTTTTGTTTTTGTTTAACATATATCATTTTACTCCTTTTATGTGTATTACAATAGAAAGCACTTTTTTATTTTTGTTTATTATACAAAAGTATTACAAAAGCACAGATCTTCACGATATCAAAATGTTGGATTTGATTCTACGATTTTACATGTGAAATATAATATGACTTTGACTAATTGTGGTAAATAGTAATATATATAACTATAAAACTAGAAATAGGAAAAGAAAAAGATTATCACACAAGAAAAAAAAATTATACAAAAAATTCTCTAATGTACAAAGGTGTAAAAGTATATGATGAGATTCCGGATATTATGAAGAATGTAAGTAAATAAGCTGAATGAATATAAAAATAAATGCTACAATTATTTATAGATTATAGGATGTTTATTATAGATTGTATATAAATGATAGATTGTAAAATTATTATTGTATTTTAGATTACGAGAAGTAAATGTTTATATTTATTTAGGCTTTTACAAAAAATACAAAATATACAATAAAAAAAATCACATAAGACAGATATGTAGGAAAAAAAATTGAAGTACAATGATAAATAATAATTAAATATATAGTAAAGTAAACAAAAAAATTACATTCTATAATATAAAATACTGGTTAATATACCATATGTAATATTAACAAAGTTGAAAATAAAAATAAACGCTTATGTTTCACAGATTTTCGCAGTATGCCAGTCATTAAATAAATTATGTGTTAAAATTAAACCTGAGTTTGATTGAATTGATGAATTGAATTTGATTGTTCGGCATTGTGACTTTTACTCCGATAAGGATGAAATATTTTAATAAACATACCGGCGGAATTCAACTCTGCATCATTGTTCGACTTTTTACGTACGAGACGGTACGGCGATATGCGAGAACTCGCAATCTGACCCTTTTCCTTGACCGCGACAAAGGATTTCCATTGCAGGCTCAGAGTTATCGCGGGTACCTGTTTACAGTAGACTTGGTTGTGTACAATATAATATAATGAATCAAAAATGTTTACAACACCCTCATATCTATTTATGGAAATGGCAAAATACACTGAACATCGCAAACTGAAAAATAAGAATCCATTGATTACCACGTTTTCGTGGTTTACGATTTTTTTTTGTTAGCTTACAATTAACAACACTTTTACAACCGTTCTCAGAATGTTTATTTTAATATTTTTATTATTATTACCACCTTACTACCTCTCTACAAGAGAAAAATATCATATTTAGATAAGTAGATCTTTTATATAGCAAAATATTATTTTTAAATACATGAAATCAATGTGTACGCATGCGCTATAAAAATAGGACTAACTAAATACTGACTAAACAAGTCACCAGTCTTTAAGAAACCACTAGACCAAAAAGCTAATAAAAAAATATGAAAGACGAAATTACACTGCAAACGATAATAACAACACAGAAAGAAGTAAAAGCTAGGAAAAATTGTTTTAATTTAAATAAATAAAAAAGCTCATCGTGCTAAAATCCGTGTCAAAAAGGATAATTATATTTAAAGGATATTCAAGAACACATTCTTATTGTGAAGTTGCAATTTCTTCAGAACAAAGTTCTGTGAAATTTAAAACCAAATTAATCAATCAATTAGAAAGACATATAGAAAAATCAAATCCACGAAAAAATATTTAGCTGCTACCGGGATTCGAACCACAGATCTCCTCCTATCCGGGGCGGGCGCGTTATCCAATCACGCTATATCGGCCTTGTACATTTCCGTGAATATATCGACCTTATCTGTAAGTCTCATTTATTAATTGATTAAAATATATTATCCATTTTTAGAGCAATCCACTTTTTCTGGGTACGGTAGGCACAAATTACTTTGTGTAACTGACGCTACGGGACGCCAAAATTAAACGTTTTAATTCATAGGATAGTAGGAGATCCGTGGTTCGAATTCCGGTAGCAGTCATATATATTTTTTCGTGGATTTGATTTTTCTGTACGTATGTCTTTCTAATTCATTTGGTTACCCTGTGTAGGTAACGTGTTTGAACTCGTATTTAAGTATGCGTTTAAGTATGTAGTTATAAATCAAGTGGAACAATGTTGTCAATGTCCACTTGTGTGGATATGTATGAGTGCAATAAATATGTATGTAAAGCATTGTTTGGGAAAATAAAACTTGGTAAAAATGTACTGGGTTGTATTGCAAAAGGCTCGCAACTACTCGGACATGTTTGGTGGAGCTACAACCTCTGCCAACTTATTTCGGAACGTACTGATGGCGGGAGTAATGTCGAAAATACAATATAATACTTCTTTACTTCATTTTATTTTTAAAGAGACACTAACAGAATAGATACTAGATACAAAATACACAAAAAACAATACTTATTTCAAACTCAACACAATATCCCAATTACAAGTGTCTTCGGCCTGCTCCAGCAACATGCCTATGTTGTGGACCAAGTGATTAATAGGACATTATTTATAAGGCCCGGACAATTTGAAAAATGCCCAATGTAATAGGGCAATACGATAATAACTGTTGAAATAATTATATTGACCGGGCATTATAAATAATGTCCTCCACCTATCAGGCAGAAAAATAAAAAATACGTGTTTTATGTTAATTTATTTTATTGTGTGGCAGTATAATCATTAAACCTAACCTAACCTAACCTGACCCGACCTAACCTAACCTGATCAGTGCGCGTCATAGTTACATTTACATCTACATTTGTTATGGATTCCCGCGTCCCGCCATATATACTTAAGATATCAAATTACCCAACAAACACTTGGCAATATTCATAATGCCCGAACAGTGTCATAAATAATTCAGTTTCAATAATTGTTTATCACATTTGGGTTCTCATTTTTAATACTGTCTGGGCATTATAAATAACGCCAATTAATGACTTGGTCCATGACACATATTTGGAGGTGGATGAGTCCTCCGTTTTTGGATAGAGTTGAACTCGAAGGATACCACTCCGTTTGTAGAGACGGAGATCTCTGCTGCGGTTGATGATGTAAAAGTCGCGATGGTTTGACAGAATTTATTTGATTACAAAACACAAGTTATAAAGAATACATTAGTGTACAAAGGTTACAATTGAAAGGCGCCAAGTTTGAAGGTATGACGGCGAGGGCTTCCGCTGTATCCGAGAAGCCCCGCTGCAGTGAGATGATTTGTTCTGCGGGCGCGTGCTTATATAGTGATCCAGAACAAAGGAATCGGGGGTGTTATGATTTCCTCTTTACTCGGCCGCGCGTGTAGGTATTTAGCCTAGATCAGCAAGGTACGTTTCGTCACTCCGATAGTCCATGCCCTCTGCTATACATTGCCTTTGTACTCGGCCATTGGCCTCGCTCCATTGTCGTTCTTTCCCGAATTCAGCGTTCTGATTTCGACCGTTGTACCGAGAGCGACGGCCTTTCGTGTTTAGGTGCTGATGTACTCGGTACCTCCTTACTCGTGTATATGCATGCGTCTTTGACCGCCACAGATATATTTAATGTATCAATGCACTGCCTTCATGTACGAATTGGAAAATGTCCTGCATGCACAGTGGTAAGTGGCGAATGAACAAAGAAAATAAAAATTGGTAACCATAATTGACACAATTATTACTTAAATATAATTAATTACTTGAACATCGCAAATTAAGGACCAGTGTTGCGGTTGTTATGCCGAAGAGAATTTTCATAAATAAAGAATTGATATATTCATATTATATATTCATGACTTGAAAATGGATAAGAATCTCAGGAAAATCTCAATAAAATGGATGTTGTGTAGGAGTGACCTTTTAAGGCGGGACAGCCGATTCACAAACATGCGTATCTGTCAAATTACATCGATAGATCATGTGCTTTCAAGCCGTGTGCGACATGTCATCTGAGCGCAAATCGAATAAAAATTACACGTTCGTTACAAATTTATGGTACATACGTTGCTAAAACAGTAAGGTTTTGATAGAAAGAGATGGTCATATATTCTTCGCTTTCATCCGCGTCAGGCATCCCCGCAGAAATACCTCACGTATCAAAATATTTACTTATTTAACTTTAGAAAAATGATCTTATATTATTTGAGTGGACTTATTATTTTCCGTAAATAATTTAAGAATCATAATAATAATTCTGAACTCCTTTTTAAATCTATGCATATCTTAATATGACAATAACAAAACAATTACCTAGCCCCACGAACGTACTGCGTATATCAAAGTGTATTATTTTATCTATCGACAAATTCCCGTATTTTATTCACGTCCGAATATTACTTACTGTATAGAAATTAAAAAACATATTAATAATTTTGAAATACTTTTCAAATCATAATGTATACGGTAATATAAACGAAAAATAATTACGCCAACGCGCATGCGCACGGCGCGTACAGTGTGTATCTTGATACCTCAAATGATCTGGAACAATTGTTGAAATTAGGATAATACCGAAACTGACATGTGACGCATGTTCAAAGTGTAAAAAGGATGAAACATTTCGAAAATCCATATAAAACCTTATTATATAATATATGGGAGATATCAATTGCTTTTGAGCGTATTATATAATAATAATTTATATAAATGTCAAATTTGGCGTAAAAGTACGATGAATAGTGAAATAAATGACGAGGAATATTCGGCTACATAAATACGACTGACCTCTGCCGTGGCCAGACGGCATCTAACGCGCATTCTGACATTGATATGTCGTTTTTCATACTTTAGAATTTTTATTTTAAAATAATAATTAACGTGTAAATTTGATAGATCTCCTTGATCGTCGCCACGAGTCTGCAAAGTTTCAGCTCGATTGGATCACGGGAAAAGGATTAAAAATCGATCCAAAGTTTTTTCGCCAAGCATGCAGACGTCACGAGTTAATGTAAAGGGAGTAAAAAAAAAGCAACCCATAAAAATCAAGTTTTTATTACACTCCCTTTCTCATTTACTAGTGGAAGCTGCTTTGGCGCTTAACCTACGCGTTGGGCTTCGGTCGAGCGACGGTACGAAAGGGAGTAATAAAAAATTTCCAAAAATCCAAAATTATGTTATAATCAGGTTCCGTGTCTACCAGACGCGTTGAAATATTTTCATACAACTTAGTAGAAAAAACCATTAAAAATTTGAAAAATCCAAAAATTTATTAATTTTTTAACGAAAATTTGATCAATCTTCTTGATCTGTCTGCTTGCAAAGTTTCAGCTCGATTGGATCACGGGAAAAGGGTTAAAAATCGATCCAAAGTTTATTCGTCAAGCAAGCAGACGCCACGAGTTAATATAAAGAGAGTAAAAATGAATGGTTTTCTATTCATGAATTTTCAGCTCCAAAATCCTGCAATTATTATGCCCCGTGATTTTTCAGGGGTGTGCGGCTAGTATTTAATAGTCCACGTTTACGGAAGACGTAAGTAGAATGGCAAGCACATCTGACTGTCAAGTATGCAGGTATATAAAAGTATATGTATTAATATAATGAACCATTTACCTCTTCCTTCCGTGGCGATGTCGAGGGCTGGAGTCACTGAGGACTGCCGACGTGCTCATCACTGAGTAATTTCACATCACAACAGATCTTAGTTTTACGCCATTTCACTCCACACTATGTACTGCTGCTTAATCGCTCAATTACCACACTTGTACTGTGCTTTCAACACCACTTGTTTCCATTTTGCATATGACCTGGCTACACAGAAATCACTATATTAAACAAACTTCACACTTCTCTCACTAGGATTAAAAAAATATATTTTCCTCTTATTATTATTTTTCGGTCACTAGTATTAAATCGATATCTTTATCACGTTAGTTTTCTCTCACAACGACATCGTTATGAAATCCTAAGACAGAATAGGCAGGACGCCCTTATTTATTTATGTATGCTTAAAGCTTCAATGAGAAATGTCAAGACATCTGTCGAAAGTCATCACGTCGAGATTGACGAAGTGTACAATGTTATAATATAATAGCGGCCAAGACATGATTGTTACGATAATATAGCGATGTTTTTATGCCGAGAAAAGGGTGTTTAACCTACCAACAAAATAAATAACCAAGACACCGCCATACTTGTATATTTCAAAATTTTTAACAAATATTATTTATCGAAAAAACATTGTGGTTAGACATTTTATTAAAATTATACAATAAAATTTGTATTTTGCTATCAATGTGTGGTTATTCATTATGAATATAATTAAACAAATTGACTTAGTTTATCACCACTATATTTTTGTTTAAACCAACCGGTTTCGGAAATAACGTTCCTTCATCAGGGTATACTTAATACTAAATAAACTTTACAAATTATGAACAGTCATACCTCGGTGTCAAGTGTCATAATAATAATTAATGTATTATGAATAACCAAAAATCTAACGTACAGTCCTATCTCGAATATGTTCCTTTTCAGCCTATCGCCCATTTCTTTCCCACCCCCCACCATTTACCACCTTGACACTTTGACACCGAGATCCATAATATCTTAAATTTATTTAGTATTAAGTATACTCTAATGAAGGAACTTAGTTCCCGAAACGGTTAGTTTTACCAAAAATAAAGTGCGATAAACCAGGTCAGTTAGTTTAATTTTCTTAATAAAGTTTGTATTTTAACAGATGTGTACGTTTATTAAATCAATCGTCTTTGGAAAAGTCATTTTCCTTCATTGATGTAATAATGCTGAAACGACTTGAACATATGGGTCTACAGCCGGCTTCTAAAAATAATCTGCAATATAATAATAACAATACAGTGTAGTCATTCGGATGCGAAAGGAAAAGGAAACCCTTAAACAATGAAAAACAGGAAATTACAATGTTTTGGCCATATTTTTGAGTAGCTTGTTGGTCTTGTGGTCAGGACACTCGCCTCGTGATCCAAAGGTCGCGGGTTCGAACCTCACTCCAGACCAGCAAGTTAGTCCTATTTTCATAGCACAAGCGTTTAGCTTAGTTTGAAAATAGTAAGAATATTGATGTGACACGTATTCTGTGTTCACATCTCTATTTCAAAAAAAATTGCGAGACTTCCAGAGAAGTGCCAGTTCCTGCAGCTCGTCATTCGGGGCAAAATTGCGAGCAGAAGAGGTCCTGGAGGACGAAGACATCCTGGTTGAAGAATCTGAGGCAATAGTTCGGGAAATCCACGGCCCAACTTTTGAAGCTACTGCTAACGAGATCGCAAAATTCAATAATGTGTAAACTACCGGGAGACATTAGGGATGAAAAAATATAACAACTTTTAAGAGGAATCTAAAGACAGTGTTTGAATTTGAATGAAATTTATATAAATTAAGATATATTATGGAAGTCTCACAGAGACAAAACTATTTATATGGGAAGCATGAATGAAATAATTTGATAATGTGTGGATGCATTTACGGTGAAAAAATTTATTACTCAAGCCAGTTAATACATGTCATAAGCCCTGTGGCCGGGTGCCCACAGGGCTTAAAACCTGTATTAATTGGCTTATAGGGTTGTAAAGTTTTAGAGCTTATGAAAACGTTTATACATGTTTCCCATATTCGTCTTCGTCTCTGTGAGACTTCTATTAATGATTATCCCTTTGGGAACAAATTATTTGCTCCCGAGTTGCGTTCTTAAAACTAGTGGTTGTGTTCTTAAAACATACAGTAAATGTAATTCTGCTTATATTAGGAATTATAAGTTCTTGTATTTCTTAAAACTGGGCAATCCGCCCTCAAAGAGCGATTTTTGAGATTCTTGTATTACCTCCTTAAATAAAAAATAAATAAAATAAAAATAGAAAATTATAAATGTTCCCCATGGCGAACATTCGACTACCGGACAAGCACTAGATGAACAAATATGCACTTAAAAAAAATCTTGGTAAAATTTTTAATAATACATTTTAGCGCGTGATAAAAAATGGCTACTGCGCACAAAAAATTATTCCGCGCAACAAGAAATAATTGATTCAATAAAAAATTTAATTAATTAAGTAACATTACGCATCGAGAACCGAGCCCATCTATCTATTGACCCGGCATGACCCGGCACCTCGTACACCGATCCCTCGTACAAGGAAGTGCAAGATAGATAAAAAAACAAATTAATTAAAGGAATATGTACACACAGTTGTCTGCGTAAATCCGAAGCTGTGCTGTAAATATTCCAGAAAAAATGCGTGATACAGAAAAGGAAATATTTGTACTTTCCTTAACATAATAAATTTGTTTATTTATTTATTTATATACTTATCAACTCGCGTCAACAGTTTTTATAAATGAGCCTAATTTTATGTGAACTTTTTAAGATAGGTACTATAAACTTATTCTCAAGGGCAATATAACAATCACAGGTATATTGCTGCCTTAATTAAAAGTGGAAGATGTTCAAGCAACAATGTCCTAATATTGATAGTTATAGAGATAACCGTCATCGAAGTATCCTTTTTTTTCGATATTTCGTTCTTATGTTCTGTCAAACGTTGGAATATCCTTAAAGTAAATTCTATGAAATATTAAAAATTCATTCGATTCAATATAATAAATAAAACACAAACAAAAAATTTAAATCTTATAAAAATTTTGAAAGTTTTTATCATTTTATTTAATATTTTATTTTTATAAAATTGTGCACATCGTTAAATTTGAATTTTGACAGATGGTGTCATAATTTTTTTTATTTACATTTACATTTCTCATAGTAACTTAAGATATTTTAACTTTATAACTTTACATAATTTACGCATACACCTTGTCTATTTTGTATCTTACTAATATAAAAACCTCGCTATTTTATAATATTTTATAATAATATTCTGTTTAATTCTGATTAGGACTTTTTGATCGAAAGAGGCTCAATAATATTATTGATCAAAAGAAATTACTAAAATCACTATTTATTGAATAATCAATATGTTTCCAGGCCAACAATCCCTTCATCTAGATATAACATAAAAATTAAAATTTGAAATATGGACATTTACAAAAACAAAGAGTAAATTATGAAGCAGTTGAATAACTAATTATTATTAACTAATGTGAAAACAAATTTAATATGTAATATGTAAATAAAAAGGATTTAGTTATTTATATTATATATTTATTTTTGTTGTTAATATCTACATTTACAATTTGAATTGTTAATATACTTTGTATACTGGTGTAATAATGATTGTAATAATGATTTAATACAAAGTGTTTTTTTTTATTAATGAGTTATTTTGCTTTTATTGAAGAAGTCAATAATAATTTTTCGTTTTAAACATTTCAATGTGTAAAATATAAATCACTCAAATAGCAGTACAGAGTATTTACTATTTACTATTCGTTTAGGCGTTTTAAAAATATATAAAGCAAATAATAATTAACCTTTTTTATAAGATTTGTAATGAAAATTTACCGGTAATTCCCATAAATTTTACACTATTTTTCAGCCCTGTTTACCAGGTAACCGCTATTGTCAGAGTGTATCCCTAAATGTCTTCCATTTTCGTCTCTCCGTTGTTATTCACTCCTACGTACTTCCGCAGACAGATTGCATCAATCTAGTCATTTTAGCTGTTCTCGCATCCGCAAGTTTGTTTTCCCGTCTCTTCTTGAGATGCCCAATTAACAACTTTCCACGACTCTTTGCTCTAAATTTTTGGACCTCTCTTTTACTTGGAATAATACGCTGAATATAAGAATCAAGAAGCGAGGGAAGCTACAATAAGGAAAACTGCTCCAGATTACTCCAAATTCCCACTTAGCTACGCAAAACGGTAGATACGCGAAAGAACACGAGATACATGGAACCAAATATATGTGTCCCAGCCGAAAGGTGACAAAGATGTTTTTTCCATCTGTTCTGGACGCTCAGAAGTGCGGATCCTCGGTAACCCCGAACTAACACAGATGCTAACAGGACATGGCCTATTAAAGAGTTACCTTCACCGTCTTAAAATAATTTTTGACAACACATGCCCTTGCGACGGAACTGCCATACAAGATGTTTACCACCTGTTGATGTTTGTCCCATTTTCAGCTCACAAAGACACAAGCTGGAGGCAGCGCGCAGACAGCGGGGCATCAACTGGAACGACATAGCAACCGTGATAAGTCATAAGAACTTATCACGAGAGGTGCTATCATTTTCAGAGAACGTAGTCAGGACATCGAAAGTAATAAATAACGAATAAAATAAAAGCCTAACGTAATAAGAACGTATAGGAAGATCCCCTCAGGTCCGACACCTTCTGGAGAGGTTTCCCGTGGTTCCCTCTCCGCAATGGCAAATGCGAAGTTACAAGTTCCACGGACAAATCCCTCCCGTTCCAACAAAGCTGGTAGCAGCTAGAGTGGAATACCTGAACTCCTATTGAGGTACTTTATAAGCCTTTAGATAGCAAGCAAGGCCAAAAATAATTGCAAATCCCATCTAAAAAAAATACACTGAATGAACATTTTCCATTTTAGATACAGTAGAAGATCACTTCTGTAAATCATATTTAGACGCCCAAGTGCATTCCAGCCCAGTTTTGTTTTGCGGACAATTTATTCGGATATATCTACGCTCTTTCCTTAGTATCTAGTGATTGCTAATCTAGTGATTTGCTAAGTCACTCAACACACAAAATGATGGAAATTTTCACTAAATGATGTTATACGAATTATCTCCAATATTATCATTGTTTTTTAAATCTCAAGTGTTGAATAAAATCGACCGATAATCTAAAAACAAATAAAAAACCTTATCTTAGAGAATGAAATCAGGCTTTATACATCTGAAGATTTTCTCACTATTTTATCACTTCCTGTTAACCAAAATGATTTTTAACTAGTAAAGCTTGGATGACGTGTCATCTGTATGAAACATAACTGGAATAACGAGTATTAATGTATCACCAAACATTATTCATATTTTTTTATGACATCCAATTGCTGGATGAAATTGCGAACTAACCGTTAACGTAATAGGTCCATTGTATGAAAAAAGTAATACGGTTCAAGTTAGTTGAGGTTAAAATGTACGTGCCTGTGTTAGGTCTGCGGAATCAACTTTTTACGTGTAGATTTCATCATAGTACCTTCTTTGTTTTGTGAATTGTAATTCTGAAAATCTCTCGTGGTGGTGGTTAATGTAGAATGATCAATCACAGATCAAGGCTTCAGCTGCAGCAAAGAGCGAACCAAGCGTTGGTTCGGTGCTCAAACGGCTTTCTCACTTTATAGGTACAGATACACGTGCTTCTTTACTGGCATGCTAATGAGCATGCCACTAATAAGCATGCCCTAACAACTGTACACACTTGCTCATTACTGGCATGCTTATTAGTGGCATGCTCATAAATAAGCATGCCCAAAGCTAACAATCAAACACACATGCTTATTAGTGGCATGCTCTTGTCATAGAATAGAGACGCTCTTGTTCAAAATGGAAACTTTGCAAACTGAAATAGAAAATTCAAGTGAACCAATAAATCAAAAAAGTTCCCGAGTTTCCATCCGCACATTTTTGATTTTAGTTTGCCTATTAATAAAGTTTCGTAAACATTATTTCTCACTATATTATTTTTACACAACGGTGACCGAGTATTCCACAGACATTCGTGATTCCTATAATAAGTCACGAAAAGTAATGTTTTATCATCTCCCCAACGCGCCATATTTGTTTCATCTGTCGCGGACTGAGAAGATCGCATTGATAATACTAGCCGCGAATGACATAAGCATGCTCATAAATAAGCAAGTCTGTTCACACATGCTCCAAAGATACCCCTTCTCTATGGTGAATGACAGTGGCATGCTTATAAATCAACCGGCGGTTGATTTTTGAGCATGCCACTAGGTGGCATGCTCAAAAATAATGCCACTAAATAAGCATGTGTATCAGACGCCTATGATCCCTTCCTCGATCATGAGACCGATATGCGCTACCTATATCGTAACTATAACAATAAACCCAATAGACGTATCACCGTGAGTATTTATTTTTGCTTATGTGTTGTGCCTTACTTACTCGCCACTCGCCATCTTAAATAACACTTTACCTATATCTCGACCGGAAGAAGCCGTCCGCTATCACATTGTATTTGATATGTAATTTTGATTAAAGAGTAAATGTTGTACTAACGAAGTCACTGTGATTTGAAAATAATAGACCCGCCCAAAACGAATTGACCAATTTGACAAATACGTGATGTTGGATTTTATTTTGCTCCATTGCGCAATTATCGCGCATGTTTTCAGATTTTTAAGACGTGATTTTGATGACGGAATAGTAAAAAATCTCCATTTGTACGTAGAAGGTTGATTGTCTTTTGCCCTGCGATAGTACGGAAAAAATGAATACGGTCGATGTCTAAAGTGTAGTTATGAATAAAATGGATGGTTACATTAAAAATAAATAAACCACACTTCGTACTACACACGCAATTGAGTGTTATTTTTATCACAATTATAATTTGGCAGTGCAGTCCCTCCCACCAACAGGTGTAAATGACAATTGTTGTTATTTGATGTCGCAATAAAAATAATACTTATAGTTGTGTGGTCTGTAGAAAGTCCTGAATTTTGCAAATTCAAATCCAATCAAATTTCAAAATATCTGCCAAAAATTTTAGACGTGCATTTTATGCAAATAATAATATAGGGAAACTACTCATAAATGCAAAAGATAAAGATAATATAATCAACAATTCGGGTGTTTATAAATTGTCGTGTAAAGTTTGTACAGCGTTTTATATTGGAAAAACCGGTCGAAATTTCAATGTAAGAGTTAAAGAACATTTAAGATGTCTGAATAATCATGGTTTTTCTGAATTTGCAAATCATTTATTAGAAAATGATCACGGTTTTGATAAAAATTTAGGACTTTCTATTTTACACATAAATAATTTTGGTGTGAAATTGAATAATTTAGAATCATTAGAAAATAGTAAAATATTATTAATAATCAATTAAAAATGCATTTTTTTCAATATTTGTGTTTTTTGTAAAACGCTGGACTATCGTTACATTAACTTTTATAAATATGAAAAATTAATTCCCTTTAAAATAAGTCAAATAAAATAATAAAAACCTGTCAATTCCAATTGCAATTTCTGCAGGTTTTTTATTATTTAATTTAATTTGTATTGAAACAAATTAATGTTTGGTAATCGGTAATCAATAATCGTAAATTAATGAATGGTACTGTAATGATCAAGTACAGTACAGTTAAAAGTTTTGTAAAAGATAAGTCAGAAATATTGAAGAAAAAAATGCTAACTCCATAACTATTGATATTAGATGATGGTTGCTTCAACATTTTCAACTCATAATAAAGGCAGAAATCCACCTGTAAAGTATTGTTGACTAGCTCTGTTACACCATGTATAGTAGTATATTTTTGACGGGCCACGGAGAACCGATGGTGGCTATGTCGTCTAGTTACGGCGCTACCGTCCGCACGTTCACGGTTCGAGTCTCTCTCCAGCCGTATAATTTCGTTTTTTAACCGTGAATCACAGGAAATTACGGACAGACAGACAGCGAAATTTTTATATTTAGATCTGAGTGCATGATGGTGCACATTTCTTTAGAGAATTTTCAGCCGACGAATTTTATGGTTTTTGGTTACATATTTATTATGTTGGCCCAAATGCACAACACAAGTTACACACGTAGGTACATATAGGTAAGATTATTCCAGATTACAAAAATGCTCTTCTACAGTTATGTTTTTGTGACCATGTGAGCCCTCCAGACCCAGGGGTTCTTGTAGTAAGAATAAAGACAAAAACAAAAGTACAATTTCACACTTCGCTGGTTTTTCCCACCATTATAAGGCTTGTTTCCGTTGCGTTTGTTATAACGAGACTTTGCAAGAGGCATGTCTGGTACATGGAAAGCTTCAAGTTGCTACAGGTCGAAGATAGGCAGGTGCTGTGCATGTGACTGAAAAAGGCCTTAACGCCGATCAATTTTAGTGTGGTTTAAAATTATTCACAATGTTTTACGTCATATTCAGAAGTGTTTTGCTTGCTGTAATTGGTAGAGCATATAATATAACTAACTTCACGATAGCTTAAATTCCTTTAAAATGTGTTTCGTTACTATACGTTGTCATAATAACTAATAATGAGTAATTAGCTGACTGTCTTTAGTTGTCTATCAATGCAGTTGGCGTGTGTACATTCGTCTGGTGTACGCTTCTCGCTGTATAATATTTGTAGAGGGAGATAGAGGCACGGTGGGGTAACGTGGGAAGGCCCGTTTACTCTAAAATAATGGTGACAAAGCGACCGTGCCGAGGCGTTGCAATAGGATTTTATCCAGTGACTCACCTACGTGTCTACTGCACGTCTTTAGATGGTTGTATTTTTCGCTGCGTCTTATTACATCAAAACGATCGTTTTTTACTTTTTCACGACCTGTTTCCAATTTGTGTATTAAAAAATTAAATATATTAAAATTAATTATGCAAGTATGCTTATTAAACTGACTATATTTGATAATGTTAATGATGATAACGGTCTGTCATTCACATCAAATTGACTTAGTGTATATTATAGATATCTCACAGTGACGAAACTGTATTAATTATGGGAAAGTAGGTATAGAAGTCATTTGGGTGTAACAGGACTTATGACCTGTCTTTTTATGGTTGGCTTAAGTGATCACTTTACACAATTGTAACATTACACAATTGTACTTTACACAATTGTAACATTACACAATTGTACTTTACACAATTGTAACATAAAGTGATCACTTAAGCCAACCATAAAAAGACAGGTCATAAGTCCTGTTACACCCAAATGACTTCTATACCTACTTTCCCATAATTAATACAGTTTCGTCTCTGTGAGATATCTATAATATACACTAATTGATTAATAATGTCTCTGTGACATAAATCCAGCACTGTTCTGAAAGATTTGAACAAACTCAAAATATTCAAATTGACTTGTCTATAATTATGTCTCTATGTGTCAACCTTTAATTGTGGGAGACATTTAACTATTTTTTCTGTTTTGTCCAACCAAGCAATTATGTCTCCCTGTTGGTTGACCGAATAAAATAAAATTAAAATAATGATATGTTAAAAGTACAGATATTGCTTAACTTTGCCCCACCGCACGGGTCGAAACGGGTTAAATGTTTCATTTTTCCTCGATGACCTAGAAGTGGCACAATACTGATTATAATGTCAAATGATGCACATGATATAGGGTGTCAATTGTATAACAATTTTTCGCCTAATGAAGAGCTTGTAAACCTTTGATATCCCACTGTGCTCCTCTCCTCTACATATTTAAGATCAGCGCACCATTGTCTGAATAATTACATGTTGAGAGATGAAAGCTTTCACAAGTCCGATATAACTGCAAACATCGTCAGCGTGTACAAATATTGTTTAGATAATATCATCTCTCTATGTTCAGCAAGAGTTTATGTAACGTTTTCTGTATGTCTTTAGTTATTATTTCATTAATAAACAAAATGTGTTATTGTTTGATCAAATCGCTTTTTCATTCACACGAAAGAATATAGAATTTCGAAAGTGACAACCTCCTTTTGATACTTAATAGGATGGGCTACAAGCTGGAGTCAGTGATGCAATGAGTTTGATATTGCAAAAGGTAAATTATTTAACTGTGTATAGTGATGTCTTATAAACATAAATTAGTATAATAATTTTTAATGATATTACATTTTATTTGTTACGTTACGATTTCTCAGAACATACTTCCGTGATAATTATATATATTTTTAGATAAATCACTTGATAATATATCAAAAAAATATTTATATATTTGTTCTTTTTACATAAATAGATTAATATAGCTTAACATTTAAAATAAGGAAACAATTTATTCTACTATCTCTATGAGAGTCGGAGTATAATATTTGGTATATAATTTAATATAAAAATAACGTTACTAGTTATTTAATTTAACGAAAAAATGTACTTAGGTCCTGGCGCCACCTAGTTGCTTCTACTCAAATGGTTTTTGAGAAATGTAATTAAAAACATTATCGCTTCTTACGGAAAAAATAAATATCTCACGGAACAAATGTATGTAGTTAAAAATTGGCGATTCATGATTATTATTATAGGTAGTTTAATCGGTTAGATCTCTCTACCAGCAATATGATGTTTTGCGTTCCAGTTCAGGTGATAACTATAAATTAGTTACACCATATAGTTTAGATTTATTATAAATGAGTTAAATCACGGCTCGAATTCAAATTTTATAGGTAGATGTGTGCTTTTTTGTGAAGGATATTGAATCGTATTTCGTTTAAAGTAAATATCGTTTTGAGTACACCTTTGTTGGAGTGACTATTGGAGTGGAGCAACCACACTCGAGATACCCATTCAAAAGATTTTTGAATTTCATTTTTGTGAAGCCTTATAATTTTTGGAAGAAGTTTTAAAAAATGTTTTAATGTTGATGAAGCTGCACTGATGGCAAAGTTATAAAACCGGGGATGAATTCTATTTTTATTTGACTCATCTTTTTAATTTATCACAGCGTCCTATTTTTGGAAACCTTTTTTTGTGTACAGAATGCGTACACGGAATACGCGTCACATGAATATTTGTATTACTACATCTTCAAGCAAAGCTAAATGTGTGTGCTATAAAAATTGGACTAACTTGACGGTCTCCTGGAACGAAGCTTGAAACCCTGTCTACTGGCCGAGTGTCTCGGGGTCACATGGTTTCGATGTTTAAAAAAAACATATTTTCTCTAATAATAAATAAATTTATTTATTTAAACTTTTAAGCATTTAAACGAGCAACATATAAACAATATTTTTATAAAATGTTTAAAATACAGCTGTTGGGACCTGGTTTTCGAAGACTCGTTAGAAAAAAATATCCTCGCGGTGCGGTGTTCAGGATAATTCATGGTAGCTTTATATTAAACCATAATACCAAATATTTTCTGTTAGTATGTGAGTAAAGTTCATGATTGAATGAAAGATTAAAAAAAATTGAAATTTGAATTTTTGGTTAGTTTATGCAAAAAAGTACTATTTTCGGTAAAATCTACAATATAAAATAAATTGTGATCATAGAAGAAAAATAAACTGAATTTAATCACTAGCCAATCCTATATAAAAGCAGTATGCTAAATTTCAATAAGATCGGTGCATTAGTTTTTGGGAAATCGTGTCCACCGACTTCGAAATATAGTAGAAATGAGAAAAAAGCGATTAAGGTTTAATTAATTAAATAGGAATAAAACGGAGATTTTTTTTTCTTAGTTTACATAGGATATTCGATTCCAGCTCCATATAGCAAAAATCCTGTTGCAGCTACAATTTTGAGGGCATCCTTTTGCTCTTGTCTGCCTTTCTTGCCTCTCGAGAAAGACAGTTAAGGAGCTGCCTCTAGCTGCCTCTAGCTGCCTCTAGCTGCCTCTAGCTGCCTCTAGCTGTGACTAGGGCCGAGTCTAATAAGAGGAATTTCCAAAGATTCTCTCTTCTAGATTTTTACTCTGATTGACTTGAAACTTTGGGAAAATATTCTTGACATATTATATTATCATATTAAAAAATAAAATAAAAATAGATTTTTAGAATTTTCCAAATCCACGTAACCCCATAACGGCTAGTCTAACAAGCGTTTATATCGAGCTACATCCAGGTATTCTAATAACGCCATGAAGTTATTTCAATAACGCATCTTCAAGTTTAGCGCTGGATAGCTCTCACAGTGTTCACGCATTATCCTCACGTTAAATGCGCGAGCATTTTAGATTGAACCAATCATGTGCGATTAATAGCCGAACGTGGCTTTGACTTCGCTGTTTTGATGGACAGAGACTCTCCGAAGATAAAATCAGCGAATTATAGAAGAATCTCTTACTGATGCTCTATACGTGATTTAAAAAGGTTGGTCAGTCACATTGCATTTGTGGACTTTGTGAAACCTCTATACATTCTCGTATATACTCATATATACCTACTGTAATTTGTAGAGAAATTGACCAACAAGAATATGGGTAGGTACATCAAGTTAAATATTTAAATTATTTTGATGTATTTTCATTTATTAAAAAAAGTACGATGAATTATGATGTCATTTCTAGTCAGTATTGATGAGTTATATCCACGGGTAGTAAAAATATATCAACCACGAATAGATAATATATTTTATTATAATATAATATAATATATTTTCTGAAGTATCAAGAATTCCACTTTCAGTTCTATGCACTGGATCAAGAATTAATAAAATTCATATGACATATACCAATAACGAATATCCAAAAATATTAATAATACACAGTATTAAAAGTTAGTGGGCAGTAAATAACAACAAAGTGAAAGCGAAAACTAAGTTGAGAGTAAAAAATAAAATCTGGGGCTAAAATTAAAAGAAATAAAAGGATTAAAACTGAGTGAGAAGGTTGGTGTTAGGGTTGAGGCAGAAGGTAAGCAATTAGATGTGTAGGTGTGTGAAATGTAATTTGTGTTGAATTAATTGAATGATACATATTTCATTAAAATTTTTTTCATAACAATAAGCTTAAAAGAGTAAACGGTTAAAGCATAACAAGTCATTATCAGTCAAATTTAATTTATGTGATTTACATGAACGGTGAGTGAAGGCATTTTGGGCGTAAGGGGTTCTACCTTTTAAAATGATCTAATTAGCAATTAACGGTATTTATATTTAAAACACGCTGTTGCAATGCAATGTGCAAAAAGTTACCTACACGAGAAAGAATGTGTATTACTTATTTTCGACACTTAAATCTTGATCACGATTTGTACGTTTATTGCAGACTATTTCTTATTAATGTTGCACTTAGCGATGAAAATGATATTGAGCGTGTCTTCCACACGGCACTCGCTGATCTGAGATTTTTTTAAAGAATTCTGGCACGCTTCGTGTCAATTAGTTGCCACAATTCGACTTAATTAACTTTCTCAATAATTATCGTTTGCACTCCTAAATACGAGATTCCAATTATCATCACGCGCTCCAAAATATGAGAATGTAAACTCAATATATTTCAAACGAATGTATAAACAAATAATATCCCCATTACTCTCAATCTTCTAAAGTTTTTGGTTCATTCACAACCGAAAATTTAAATAAAGTTATTGTAACACGAGTAACTAACTATGTAAGTAAACTTTCTCAACTAGTTGTATTCAATAAAGTCATATCAATTTATTTATTCGTGAGTAATAAAAACTGCCACAACGTTATCGCAAAAAAATTAATAATATTAAAATAAGGTGATTAATTAGTAAAAACTCGGTGTTAAACTATATATCTCAAACAGACGTAACAAACTACCAATAGCATGGAACATTTTTTTAGCTTCAAAAAATGTTCAAGTATTCAATAGTTAAAAATAATGAATAAACAAAATAATCCCGGAGTGAAACGAACCTATTGCTAGGTTAGGTTAGGTAAAAAATCAAATATCAAATAGTAATATAAAATGTGTATTTTAATGGGATTGCCTCTGAAAAAACATGCTCTATTTGTTAAAATAAAAATCGACACTTTTTGCAATTTTGAAGGTTACATTTACCATTAACCAAAAGCACACTAGGAAGTATTCGTACATTAATGAATTCGGGAAACAAAAAAAAATATTTATTATGCACATATAAATGTTTTTATGAATTGTGTTTACAAACCATGAAATGCTATACAATTTTAATCGTACCACTTAAGTCGGGCCTAACGAACTGCAGTCTTCTTCGTAATTAAAATAAAACGTAAATAACGTTACTCATATAGTTCTGTACCGCAGTGTGGTCGACCTCAATGGTGCTCGGGTTTGAATATCGCACCTGGTCAAAACATATCTACAATTCGACGCGGAATAATATAGGTGTTTTTTAGCAGTTATTTTAGAATTCGTAACACCTTTTCCATCGACAGCCAATTTGACAGCAGTCAGCTGATTTGTGCTGTGCCATTTTTGCCATTTCACCAGACTTGCGCCAAAACGAGGCTCGTAAATTTTATAGAAAATCATGTCGAAACTTACCGTGTGTTGAGTCTACTCGTATTTTACGATCGACATATTCGTTCATCCGAGCAATTAATTCGAATGCCCATGGATCGTTTTCGCACCCCGCTCTACTCTAATTAAATAACACAGCGGTTAAAAAAAGTACTTGAGTATGCAAAATATCAGCTTGTCATACCTAAGAAACCAAATAACAAAAACTGAATGTTGTCAAAACCTTTATCGGTTCCTTTCCCTTTTTTCCTAATTAAATAGCCCGCTCCCAAGCGTCAGAGTGCATAGCGTACCTAGCCCTTTAATGCTTTTGTGCAACAGTAGGATAAAAACCATTGTGAGTAACGTATATTTTTTCGTGTTTGTAAAATAGCATTTGAGTTTTGAGTGATAAATGAATAACTGTTTTATTAAAATACGTGAGCAATGTAACTACAAGTGACAAATGTGAAAAGAAAAAGATCGAACGAGATATCGTGTTTGTTTTGTGATAAAGCAGGTGACTCGGTTAAGGAACCGAAACCACAACCATTTATAAGTATTCAAAAAGCAGCAGATCGAAGAAAAGATGACATTAGTAAAAAGTTACAAAATAATCCAGAGTTCGTAGCACTAGAATAACCATGGTGTCGATGTTGTATGGCGAGTTACTATTACAATAAAATAAGAAATTTATATATATCTCAAAGAGTTATGTAAGTGAAGAAAAATAAGACAACGAGAAATAGCATTGCATAAACAGCCAGATATGTCTACTTCCATTGCGGAACAAGGTGATGCAGGTAGAGAAGTTAGTAGCAAAAATATTCGCCAATCATTACGAAATAAAACGAAAGGAAGGCACATTTAATGCGATGAGCCCCGACTTAGCACTAGAGCAGTCTCAAAATTGATCTTCAGCAGTTACTGGAGGCTTGACTGGTATAACCAAAAATGAAGACGCGATGCATACATAGATGTGTGCTTCTTTATCCATTTAAAAACAGCATTCATGAGGCTTTTCGTTCATATCTGGATTTACAATCGGACTCTACAAGTGACATCAATCACTCCATTTTACTGTGTAATTATTTAGTCCTGTCGTACATTACAGGAACTATTAAACTGACCATTAATGAACCGCCTGTAGCTTTTATGTTTTAAATGAAAACCGGCGCGCTATATTATTCCACAATTAACGAAAATTACTAAAACACAATTATTCAAAGAAATTTTGGAAGTTCACGCTCTGCAGGTTCTCGCTGTGTGCCCCGCGCCAGCGTGCACGTCACGTCAATGACCCCGTTCACCCTTACATGAACGGTCTCTCGACAAGTCTCAGCCCTTTACGATTTTGTTCTGCAGATATTGTAACATTTATCCAAACATTTATGTATCTTACTGTACTACTGAAAAATATTTTTGCAATCGTTATTTTTTTTGAGGTTGCCAGGGTGTTTACGTTAAAAAGTACGTGCCTAAAATGCTATAGAATAATGTGCAATAAAATAAAAACGTAATAAATACATATCTACTTTTTATGTTCTACAAAATAAATGAACAACATTTGAGCTTTCAGCAGCAAAAGAAAATTGAGACGACGTTCGAAGAGACTGAAAAACAATGACCTGTATTCGAGGTAGGATGGGACAAATCAGAAAAAATACTACGTCTTGAGTTTTCTATTTTTGGACGGAAACGTTGTGGTAAATAAAAAATATTAAGAATTAAATAATTTTATTACATACTAAACCATACTAACTTGACGAAACTCTATTGTTTGAAAACTTCTGCATTACACAAAGATATTTCAATAACTTGGCTGGTGTAATTTTCAAACGCGAGTGAACCGAAAACCTACGGGAGTAGACAAAGTAATCATTAAAGTAGTGGCAGACGACGTAATAAAGAGCAGGAACAATTGGGTATTAAAAATATGTTTTTTTTTAAAGAAATTTTTTATTTACAAAAAAAAACCTTAATCGATATAACAATTTTTTTACCCCATTCTGTTCCTAAAGATAACCAACTGACCTACCAAGATATACGAATAATGCGACCCTCAAAACGATTGCCCCAAAAAATCATAAATAAAGTAGGTTTGTGTAAAGCGTTGCCTGGATGAAATATTAATTTTCAGTTAACACTAACAATATGCCCGAACAATACGAGGGGAGTTTTGAATCGAAAAAAGCGGCGCGGTTGTTTCCGAGTTTATCAAACGGAAGAACTTGATTAGTATACGATACACAGTGGGGTGGGCTTTATACTTTATTCTGCTTTTAAAGCATGGAATATGTAGGGGTTGGTTTTCTTCCAGTGCCGTAGTGATACACACTGATCTGAATAAGTGATTTCCCAAAAAATATTAACAAAACCACTAAAATAAACTTAATTTTGGCGATCGCTATAAAACATATAATTGATTCTGTTTGAGGGTGTTGACTTTGAGGACTTTAAAAAGAAAGGCATAACAAAGATTGATATGCAACACCTGGTCAGTCTTTTTTCCGAACAAATTGCATTAAACAAAGTGCGATCTGCACTATGACCGTGTTCTTTACGCGAGTTTTTCGTACAAGTATAATATGTGTAATAATCATCCTCAGACAAAAATAAAGAGAAACTACTTTCTTGTATATTTCACAGAGCGTTAGCAATTTTGAGTAAAATAAAAAATATATTATAATAGGAAAGCGGTCGTAAAATCCATTATAAATGCTCGTTGAGTGCATTTAATATAAATTTATGAAATGAAACGCAAAATTAGTACAGCATAAAAAAAACTACATAAAGTAAGAAAGCATTATACGTAAGAAAATAGGAGTATCCATGAACAGAGAATAAATCATAAAGTAAACTGTTTACAGTAAATAGTTTGGAAAGTAGCAGTCCAGGAACATAGAAGTGAAACATAAAGTATCGAGAAACATCATAATCTTTCAAGTAAAATGGTGAAAAAATGATTTTACTGAAGGCATTTGTTTCTCATTTCAATTGTTGAGCTTCATGATATTCCAATCGTTTATTACTTCGTAAACTACTTAAATCAACTATGAATTTTTCCGTCTTGGTCGATCCACCTCAAATAAGATAGTAACAATGTACAAATGTATAATTCACTCATCGTTGATGTACCAATGTTTTTCGAACTCTATTTTTACTCGTACGTTGCGTTATAGGCCTCGAACGTCGGGGTCAGCGAGCTGTCAGCACGCCACTGCTCCCCTTCTATAAAAGTAAATAAATTATAATAGAAACTGGAACGAAATGCATGTTTCTATACAAAGTTCCACAACTGTTCCGTTGAATTTTTACTTTTATAAACCGTTACACACTCGTCACTGACAGTATGTTGTGCCAGTGATTTTATTATACATTTAGAATCATAATTATTCCACATTAAATGTTGTGAAAATAACAGTATTTTTTTTAAACCCGCGAAATTAAATTATCTTAATGATTATCTTATCTTACGGACGATTCCGGTGGGTAACAGAGTACAGATATATTCTATGAAAACATTTTATTTTGGTTGGGTGACCGCCGTTATTTACATTAAAAGCAAGATGCACTATTTAATTCGGTTCCCCGTGAAGTAACTCTGGGAATAACCGGTTTTCCATAACAAAGCCATGTGTTACGGGAGAAGTAAGAGAAGGAAGCCTAAAAAGAATCCAGGCTTATCTTATAAGTTATAAGTAATGATCACATTGACCACGAAAACTAGTTTGTGTGTGAAATCCTCTAGATAATAAATCATTTTCTGATACAAGATTAAAATATGCCATTAACAACTATACTACACGGCTCTCGAGAATATTTTGATCAAAATCATTATTATAACTATTTATGACCTTTCAGAAACATCTGTGGGGAGTTTTCTGGGCATTTCTGCCGTGTGTATTTGACCTGCATGGCCGACGTTTCACGTTGCAGGGTCCATTACCACGGCTTTTATTGCTGACTTATTGTATTAATATAATAATTGAGTGTTAATATTGTAACTTAATAATAATAGTGTAAGAATAATCCAGAATTTTCAATTTTCCACTTTATCAAAGAGAACCATATAACTATCAAATATTGACGACTCATTAAGTCGCTGGGATAGTGAAATTGGTAACAAGCTGTGCGCGAAACACAGATGTCCGTGGTTCGAATCCAGGTTCCAGCACTTAATTTTCCAGTTTTGTTATTTGATATTTGTGTTTTATTTATTTTGTATTAAATATTACATATATATATCTATATATATATAATTATATATATATCTATATGGTTAGGACTCTCGCTCGTGATCCAAAGGTCGCAGGTTCGAATCTCACTCCAGACAAGCAAGTTTAGTATATTTTCATAGACACAAGCATTAGCTATTTGAAAATAGTAAGAATACTGGATGTGACACGGAATTCCTTGTTCGCATCTGCTATTTAAAAAAAAAAAGAATTTATATATAGATATATATATATACATATATATAAATATATATAATTTTCGGAAAAAAATCCCTCGGATGCGCTTAATAAATACATAAATTTATTTTTCTGTAAATTACTACTTCTTCATCCATGATTTTTGATAATTTAATGTTTCACATTCAAAATTAATGCGAGGGATCCACCATGTATAACCTGTATTGGAAAGCACCGTTGGTGATCGTTGTTATGTTATATTATAAATTACTGCATTCACAACATAGCATTCTTTATTCTCTGCTATTCCCGCCCCTTAGATATCTTTCTCAGCCTTACGATTCTTAGAAAATAAGCATCACATAATTCTTCCACTCGATCTAAGAATCCATTATTATTATAGGTACCATGGAAAATTGTGTTATGGAAACAATAATTATATTATATTACATGCGTGTATTTAGTTATGAACGTGAGGTACTATCATGCATGAAGTTTTTGTACAATTATGGTAAATAACGCATTTCCGACGGCCTTACATTATTTATTTGCATTACAAATACATGAAAACCTCGTTTAACGCGATCAGTTCGGCCCGAAATTACCATTTATTTTAGCGAAATCGTACAAATCTAATATAATAAATAAAAGGGTTTATTCTGTGGAATGCGTACATTACTAAATTCTTTTTTTGCAACTTGTTGGAGGAATGTTTGAACAGAGCTTGAAATTCTCTTTTCATCGAAAGATGGCGATCGGGTCTGCATCAAATAAAATATTCTCTGCGCGCTCAGTGTGGTCGAATCATCCCTAAATTAATTTTAGAGTTAATTTCTTAATAATATCTTCGTATTATTGTTCGAGTACAGTGATGACTTGAAGCCAACTGCCCGTAAGTGTGCGAATGAGTGTTAGGAGAGAAGCTCTTCCTATCATGGCCACCATGCAGGCGCAGAAGGGGAAGGCAAACGACATAGACGTACGCAAAGATTAGCAAACAAACCGCATTAACTAATTAATCAGACACTTGAAACGGGAAATAATATAATTTTATCCGAGCACATCAATTGGTGTTCGCGAAAATCGATTCGCTTTAAGCGAGGTTTTCCAATATTGCAACGAATGTTTTTACGTTACGTAGCCATGAAGTAGCAAGTTTTTTTACAAGTGTTATTATTGTAATCTATTACTAGCGATCTGTACAGATAAGTAAACAAACAACTGATCTATCTATAAAAACGAAGGTATTATTATGTACGTTTTTAAAATAAGTAAAGAGCTATCACAGATTAAATATGGTATGGACAACGGTATGATCCGATCTATATGTGATGATCTTTTCTTTCCACCGTGAGAATGGAAACACTTATTTTATAATGTCTTTCTAGCTGCACTTTCCAGTATAGCTCGTTCTATTCTATTTTTTTATTTTCACCATTAAATATCACATGTACTTTTGTGTCCTTTCGCGTAAGAATAAATTATCTGTATCTTCATCAAAGCACACACTGGAATCATGCGAACATAATATAATATATTATGTACTTTTCCCATCTAATCTGCATCGTTCCAAAGAATCCTTTAAAAGTGCTTCATACAAAATATTCCAATGCACGAGTAAGCGCGAAACTCTGATAAAAATAACATTGCAATAATAAAATATAACTTTTTTGTACAACTTGAAGAATCCCACGACTACATATATTAAGTTTTGTTATCCAACAAGGTGCCAACAATACCGTTTACCACGATAATTTTTGTATTACTCTACGAACAAGACTTCTTTCCCGCTTGCCCATGTAACTATTTTTGCGCGGCCAATACATACTCATCACACCAGCCCTGATGATGAAACCTGCACATCGGATCTGAAAGATCACATGCACACGGCAGAATATCCCAGAAAACTCTAACCAAAAAAATAATCGAATGCATTTTATTTTATTCAAGCGGACCTCAAACAGCCGTTTCCGTTTGATCATTACACAAGCAATCGCTGCGTCGGATGAATGTGCGATCGGCGCAAGAAGTAAACGTGTACTGCGATACGATGCGGCGCCGTTGGTGCAGTACGCACCTACTGTTTGGCGAGATCAGTGAGAAGGGTGACGTCACTTTCGAAACAAGTTTTTTTGTTTAATTTGTCCGATGATCTGCGCCACCGTGCGCCCTCGATGTTTCGCATAAAATATTGCTACCCATAACATTTACTAGTAACACGCAAATCGCCTGAATGCTATATGTGTTTGATTATACAACTAGGAAATAATACCGCACTCATCATCAGCAACCTAAATATAAAAATGACCATGCACAATGTACTTACGTGCAGCCACCCAATCGGAACAATTCCAAACGAGTTTTGGTTCTTCACTAACAATTCTACTGGTTTCGTCTTCCGGGTGTAGGTGGCCCGGTACCTACGCAGTACGTACACTAATTGCTGATACACTTATTCTAGAAATAACACATGTTACGTCAATCATAGATCCAAGGTTATTAAATAAAATTGAAGACGAATAGTTCCGAAATGAGAATATTAAGAATATTTCGGCAAAATTGATATTCCATAATAATATGCACATAACAAATGTGTTTCTGGAAAAAAATATTTTTCTCAATCAAAAAGTGAAAAATCTACGATAGTGTGAAGAATGGACAAAATGAAGGATTAAAAAAACATATATATGTATAGAAGCGCGTGTTACTTTCCTAGATCTTGTTAAAGTCAATTTGTAGGGCAGCTGGGAAGGTTTTGGGTACATGAAATTTATGAGTCAGTAGAGGATGGTAAAGAAACTATACAAGATACGCAACGGGGAACAGAGATAGTTTGGGAAGAGGAACGGCTGTGTTAGAAACTTCAACAATCGACGAGCGTGAATGAGAAAATGTAAGAAAGTGATCGAACAAAATGGAACATTACTGACAATTGATTTTCCCTTCGTTAGTTGGGTGAACTTGATTCTTTCAGCAACAGTTAAAACGGAGTAAATGTTTGTAATTAAAATACTTTTTTCTATATTTATTTTGTTAGTTAAGCATTTCAGAACAATTAGTTGTTATTGTATATGGTTCCAAGTAACGTTTGTATGTACATACGAGTCCTGCTGTTAAATTGAATATTGTGTACATGGGCTCAATCTTTTATATCTTTCTATCAATCTCAAGCTTATTTCCGAGTTATCTTTAGATAAAAACCTCAATAAATATACGTGGTATTGAGACATACCTCTTCGTGTCTCATTTCGTGGACAAGGGTCGTAAGATTGGAATATATACCATAAAATAAATTCTGTTAGTAATAATAATTAGATTACTGTAAATATTCATGTTTCTCACAAACGATATCTCGGCTTCCATGCAACAAATTGCTCGTCCAACGCTAAAACGTTAACAAGTCTTTGAAATTAGCATAACTATCTAAATCTAAAAATGATTTAAATTATATCTTAATGTAAGTTCAACGAACGCCGAATGATCGCTAAGCTAAACAAGGCTCTTGCGGACGATTGTGGCTCGTGCCCGTGAAATACAAATGTCTGCCGTGCACCAGTTTCCAACGTTGAATAACCGGCCTTCCCGGAGGATTAATACTTTGGTGTATATTGGTAAGTAAGATGTAATCTCAGATTATAGTTAATTCTATATTTGTTCAGGTTTATATATATTTTAATTGCTTACAGTACGCTTATCAGAGCGGTGCTCTCAGATATGATTGAGAAGAATGGACATTTTTGAAAGGAAAATTTAAAGGCGTATCCAGTTTTGCGAAAATATATTTAGGCGTTGACGCTACAATAATGAGCTCTGTATTTTGTTTAATGATTTAGGCGTATCGAGGTTTATTAAAAAATAAAGACCAAAAGCAATCGCGCAGTCATTGGTCATTGCTGAGGACAAGACCGGCAGGGTGCAGCGATATTTATTTTTCCTGTTACATAAAGAATTAATTTTTTGAACTACCTTAAACTCTCTCCATCACGGGGTTTTTTATGGCCACAGTTTTAAAACTTTTAGGAGTTGGATAAACTTTTTAAAATTACTTTGATATTGAAATTAAAATATGATATATTTATCATATTCAAATGATTGTATTCGTTTGTTTAAATATTTCTAGATCGTTAGCGTTTACAAAGCAACTGAATACCCGTAACAACACTTTTATGTATTACACTAGCTGTAACCCGACAAAAACTTCGCGTCTTTGCGAAGCCTTAGTGTATGTTTATAGTGTCTTTTTGGCGCTCCGCGAAGAGGCGGCCGTAGCAACATTTGTTGAACGGCCGGTTCGGGTTTGGTGGCCCGGGGTTCAAGCCCCATCTCCGGCGTTTAATTTCGTTTTTTTAGTCGTGAATTCGAACGAAATATGGACGTTGCACTAAATTACGGGGACAGACGGACAGTCGGACGGACGGACAGTCAACGAAATTATTATATTTGATCCCCATCCGTGAACCTCCTGCAAAACATTACGCACATTTTACCTTAACTTAATTTCGTGGCATGTTTAAGTCGGAAAGTCTCCGAAAAAAATAATTTTATATTAAAAATGTATATTTAATTTGATTAAATTCACGTTTTGAAAATATTGCGACACCAGGGAGGGCAGATGAGGTAGAAAAGCACACATTTCTATCTTGAAACCCATTTTTTGCTTTTTTCGCATTATCTTACCCATCGAATCGATTCTTTAAGCTTCTTTGATTATGGAGATTATCCTTCTTAGATTATTATGTCTTAAACGTAATCCATTCATCACCACTATTCTATACGCTATAATATAATATTATGTACTACTATTTGAAGAATTCGCGCGTGGACGTTCTATAACTATTAGGTATATCATTAACATTTTTTGTCTAAATTATCAGGGCATTAAATTGCAGATGAAATAAATCAAAGTGGCTACCTACTTCTACTTTTGACCTGAGACAGGACCTCGACACGGAGGATCTTAAGAAATCTGTTTACTAATATATTGTAAACCCACGTTAGATTAATTGATATTAATGATTATAGCAAGACATTATAGCAAAATAGTATTAATAGAGATTTCAGGATGTGACATTAAAATCTTAAAGAAATTAGCATTATCCTTTTAATAAACTTTCAATAAAATGTATAAGTTGTTTTGTTTTCTTATTAATCTAATCGGTCTCGGACAAAATAATTTCTTTCAACGGACTGATAAAAAGTGATCCTTAACATAAGATTATTATCATTAACTTCAAAATTTTCGTTTTTCAACTACTTTATCCTTATTGTTCTGATATTATAGAAAATATATTTAGGATAATACTGGTAGCTAAATTTATTTTATGGTTAATGATATTTTGGTTATTTTTATATGTCCTATTTCTAATGAGTCTAATATGCAAATTTAAGACAAAAATTAATAACAAATAAACTCAAATTATGATCATTTCCATTGAACATTTCCTATTAAAAACATAATGCCCTTTAATTCTTGTGTTAAAAATTGTGTTAAAAATTCAACCTATTTTTCCATTATGAAAAGCAGTACAACTATATATATATATATATATAAGAAAGCCAGAATTGTTCAATTTATTTTCGAAACCGGTTCAAGGATTACTTTTATAAATATGTAGTCATGTATTTAAAAACAAAGTAAATAATACATTTTATTATATATGTATTGTTTTGCTACTAGCTACAAGGTACTCTGTATAATACAAATACAATCAATTAATTT
The DNA here is from genome assembly GCA_016648135.1 of Agrypnia vestita. NCBI lineage: Eukaryota > Metazoa > Arthropoda > Insecta > Trichoptera > Phryganeidae > Agrypnia > Agrypnia vestita. The sequence goes on along the minus strand of JADDOH010000392.1, from coordinate 194,206 downwards.
ATATTTTCATTCTTTATAAGCACATTTGAAAAAAAAACATTTTGTTCTAGCGTATTTATACATTGTTTCGTGAGGACGCACGAATTATCAATAATACTCATTTGGGTTAGATCGTGCTTATAACGTATGTATGTATGTACTCGTAGGCGTAAATATAAAACGTAATAATAATGTAAACAATTCATATTATTTTACGATCTAGACAACGTTGATGTTGGATGGAATGTTAATTACTAATCCTTGAAAGACACCGTCTAGCATCTTCACTGACAGAGATTTATCTGGTTAAAGTTTTTTGCCTCAGGCATATCATCACGCGTACGAACGTGAATTCCGAAAGTTTTTCTTCTGCAGACTACATAACAATATATCCGTCAGGAGAAACAAAAGGATCTCAACATAATTCGACACGATAATAAATATAATTTAAGAATTAAAACAATCACAGATGTTTTTTCGGAATCCATATCATAGTATTTTTCAAACTAAGATACAGATGTGATTAAATTATCAACTTGATAATTTTCAGCAAGAGCATCAAACACCTTAGTAACCTTTACTAATTTTGTGATAAATTTGAATCTTAATCAAAGCTGACCTTTATTAGTTTTGCTTATTTTTTAAAGAAAGTTAGAAACGCTAGTCTAAAAATATAAAATAATATTTAATAAACGGTTTATATACCTATGTAGTAATAAAGTGAACGTGTTTTTTTTTCATAAATAAAGATGTTTAATCATTCCAATCTTAAGTACCTACATTATTTTTTAAAAAATGTTACATCTTTAACGTGAAACAAAAACATAATTTTTGATAATTCTTAAACAAATGAAAATAAAATCCCATTTTTGAACTTTAAAAAAGGCATAATGATCTCTGATAAAAACAACGTAATTCTTGTAACAAATTTTTCGATACTTAATTAACTACGAGTATACGGTTACATTATACCTAGATAAGGTCTCAAAACAGTTCATAATTCTTTTTTAGGATTTTGCTGATATACTTAGTGGTGTAGTTATATAACACCTGTTATTAATTTTAAAAATAAAATCAACTGATTATATTATTCTCATGGGTTTAATTAAAAAAAAAACACATCACATTGATTAACTATACCTAGTATATGGTTGAATTTTTTTCGTTGTAGTTACACTATTAAAAACACACTAATAAAAACATTTCACACAATAAAATGTAAACAAAAAACACCATTCAATAAAAAAGTCCCCGGAGATACGACTTCACAATAAATCCATGGCTACGCATGGCCGTTTAAATTAAGAACATTCATGTCCGATATTTGAGTTCGGTGAAGAATGCGCCGCGGTACGTGCCGTAAGTGAGGCAAGGCCGCGCTCACACGTGCTGGCGCACGGACGCTCTGAGGTCGACTGGCTCGTGTAGGCACCACCGAAAGCAGCGGTTAGATTTCGGAAGTCGCGGTCCTCGTGAACCGACATAATTCTAGGCGAGAGAAAGGAACATTTGTCTCACTATAAACAATCAATTTGTAATCATTTTAGAATCATAAATAATAAAAAAGGGTTATATTTTTAGTAGATAGAAATTAAATTAATAAATTTGCTTTAGGTAATACCGCAGGTAGGTAGCTACATAATACAATATAGGAAATATAAAATTTACATATAAGAAAATAAAAAAAATAGTATGCACGTAGTAAGTTTATCTTTTGCTTCTTTAAAAAGTGTTATTGTTAGATTAACACAGCTGGGAGATAAAATTGTATCTCTTCTCCTAAAAAAATACATACAGTCTAACTCGGTTATAATGAGCTCGGGTATAAGGAGATCTCGGCTATAATGAGCAAAACTGTGAATTGATTTTGTTTTGCGCATATTCCCATACTATCGTTCTCGGTTATAAGGAGCGCGATTCCCGGATATATGGAGCAAATTTTAGAAACTGCATACATATTTGCTTAAGTTACAGAAAAAAAATACGTACTCATAACAATAAACTTTGCTTTTAAAGCGGTTCGCACTTAATTAGGGTTCATTTTATGATGTACACAAAGTGTGTCCGAAAATGCCACGTGCACAGGCAAAAAATAGTTCGTCGGCATTTCTTATCAAAGGGATGTCGAACCGAAAGTCGAGAACTGTCATACAACTCCGATTATTGGGGGTTTCCAAAATGTTTGAGGTGACAGTTTGTTTTATGCAGTTTACTGTATTAGCATTTGAAAGCCTAATAAGTTAAACACGATTGTTCTATCGGAAACATGTCCACTAACAAACGAAAGTGTCTGTCGGTTCGCGAAAAAGTCAAAATTATTCGTGAAATAGAACGCGGCGCCAAAAATTCCGAAGTCTGTAAAAAGTTTTCACTATCGTCTTCTACAATTTCATCACTCTGGAAAATTCAGGATGTTTTTTAGCTGTTCTTGAAAATAACATCACAGTCAAAAACATTTAGAAAGTGAAATTTACCTATCCCGGATATAAGGAGTCCCGGCTGTAAGGAGCAAATTTAGTCGGTCCCGTCGCGCTCCTTATAACCAAGTTCAACTGTATGTACATTTTAATAAGCCTTATTATTTGTTATCGATCTAAAATCATGAGATGATATACATTTCAAATGTCCGAATAATTAAAGAGTTAAGGTTGTTATTACGGTCGTTAGACATATTTAACTGTAAATGATTACGGATATTTTATACGAACCGTATGTTTTTCCAAGAAACGATTTTCGTTGAATTCGTATTCAACGTCACCAGGAGGCCGAGCTGCACCCGCGGAGGTACGGAGGAGGGCGGACTGACGAAACGTCGAGAACCGTTTCTCGGAAAAACATGCGGTTCGTATAAAATATCCGTAACCATTTACTGTTAAATATGTCCAAATAATTCAAATTATCTGAAATGTTATTTATAAATACCAGGGGTGTGTAGTGAGAACAAGAAGCATGACTTTTTCCTAAGCATACTTACATTTTGAAAAGAAACCGAAATAAGAGATATATCTCATAATATTCCTATCACAATAATTAACATATTATTCCGATTTTAATATTTCATAATATTCTGACAGATAAATATTAAATTTCGTTTTTTCTTTTCAAAAATATATTTGAATAAAAGTCACGCTTCTTGTTCTTACTGCACGCCCCTGATAAACACATACCCAAAAAACACCTTAAAATAATATACAATTGTAAAATAACAATTGAATAATATTCGTTGAATTGATAATATTCGTGACGTCATCTTCTTCAACATTAAAAAGTTTAATATGTGTCATTATCAGCCCGTTTCTGTCCACTGCCTGATTATTTAATTAATGTTCTTATAAATCATAATCCAATTAAAAACTATTTATGTATATATATATATGTGTAGTTTTATAAGTTTTACCTATAAATCAATCAAAATCTTACTTTTTATTTATTGTTGGCCTTTATTATAATAAAGTAAAGGAAAATATGTTTGTGTTATGTATACATAGTATTAATACACAAACATGTTTTCCTTTGCTTAATGCTAATGATTGAAAAGACATTGAATGTTAATGCCATGTTAATCTGTTATTAATAAATAAACAAAAGCGACCAACTAACCCCGTAAATATCTTTGAAAGATCCATATGGACGGGTTGATGAAAAATTTATTTTTTATAAAATATTCAGTTTAAAAAGTGTCTATCAAGAATTAGAAAACAGGCGCAAACCAGCGATTTTGCAGCCCTGTTAGAGCGCCGGCCGTTACCAAACCTGGCTTTTAATGGAAAAAATAAGGGCGCTTCAAATCAACCCGGGCTTCCGTTCAACTTGGAGAATTCGATTCACATTAATATAGAGCAGTTGTCCTTTCTTTACAAGGGGCGACCGACCTAGCGAACGAGCGCAAACGTTTTTATTGCCGTTTCGGTTTCAAGAGGGGTACCTACCTGTTGAATTACGTTATTACTCTGTAGAGCGCGGTTCTCGTAAGATCTATGGTGACCCGTGGCTGACAGATAAATATTTTTTTTTTTTTTTTACAATTCTTTCACAATTTAGAACATACATACATATATACGTTTTTATAACATAATTTCTAATGTTAATTTTCCTCGGATATTAAGAGATATTACATTTTTTTTTTAATAAATTTAAAATTTTCCATTATAGGTATACAGGAAAACAATTCGTTCGTACTTTGGGCACAGTATAGTAAAGTATACAGTATGTTGTCTCGGCAGTGTCCTTGAAATAATTACCTACGGCCGCTTGGTACTTAAACACGCACCAGGGCTGTTCATTGACTGACTCTTTAGGGTTTTGGGGTGCCATAAATTGACGTAAATTTATGCGCGGGAGCGTCTCACACGGCTTGTGTCCGTAAGTCATTGCAGCCCTGCGGCGACCGCGCAGACCGAAGTATACCGAGATTTCGAAGGGCGTCGTTTCGGCTGTTTGTATGAAGACGTGATACTGTATGTTTACTATACTGTGGGCATGTTACTGAAGAGTGGGAGACAACCTGAAGAAATTGGTGATCGCAGTGAATGGTACCCACCGCTCGCCCAGGGCCGTTCTATAAGCAAAACTCCCATATCGTCCCCGCTCATTCGGCTCCAAGTTGACATATTTTGATCCTACCAGGCAAGACCGCGCTGCCCCACGCAGATCGTATAAAGCTGGAAGTAGTATATAAGATCGTTTTCTTTTTAAAGTTCTAGAGGAGCTTCCAAAATATGTCTATTGTTAAAAAAAACATTTTTACAAACTTTTTTATTGATAATTAGTTTGTTTCACTAAACAAGTATAAAATTGGCTTTCTATGTAGGTAAATCATTTAACAATTCACAGGTGTCACCGTCAGCATTATATTATTTTACGACAATTTGGCGCAGCATCCAACTGCCGGAGTAGGGCTTATACAAAAACCGACTTTTGGAAAAACCGGTTTTCGAATTTCATTATTTCATAGAAACCGGTTTTGACCGGTTATCGAAGGTTACAATTTATTTAACATAAAAATTATGCTATATAAAATATATCAAAACACAAATTAATTAACTAATTGATTTAACTTTATATAAATGTGAATGATGTATGTAGATTCATTGAAAATGGATTGAAATAAGAAATTAAATTAAAAAAGTCAACTAATATTAAAAAAATTAAACGTAAAATATTAAGTATTATTCATCCCTTAAATTATGTAACTAGCCCTTAAAATAAGTAACCAGCCCTTAAATTACCAACCATCCCTTGAATGAAGTAACAAGCCCTTAAATTACCAACCAACCCTAAATTTTACTTTGTTACATAACAAAAGCAAAAAATAATATCGATTACTATCAATATGGGTGCATAAAGGGAGTGACAGACGTGCGAGTGAGTACGCGAACTTATGGCTCGACGACCTTTTTCGCTCGTGTGTCACCCTAAGGCCCGGTTGTTTCAAGTTCGATCAAAGTAAGCGGTCGACCAAAGCATAGATTTTTACGAAAATGGATCGTCTGATTGGTGGAGAACGTAAAAATCTATGCTTTAAAAGAACGCTTACTTTGATCGAACTTGAAACAACCGGCCCTAAGCTCGCGTACTTTAAAACCGTCGAGTAAGCTCGTCGCCGATCCAACATGTTTGAAATTTTGCTCGTAGCCCGTGCGTATGTCATCGCCGCGAGCCGCCATTTTACTTAACTTATTCGCACGAATTTTTAGAATAATTTTTTTAATGTCTGAGAAATAATCCTTGTCTTTGGCAAATTAGAAGTAATGAGTATAAAAATAAAAATAGCAAGATTAAAGCTTACAATAATCTATTGGCAATCATACGAAAGGTGGAAAGAAATGCTACCATTGATTCTGTCAAGAAAAAAATTAATTCTTTAAGGGCTGGAATTGTGTAAATCTTACATCTCTTCACGTAATTCTCTTACTAAATTTACATGTGATAAACGCTCTCTTTTCGTAAGCCAGTACTTCATCCACGATCGCCGATTTCGTCTTCTTTTATTGGTTTTTAAAATGTGATGTAATTCCTTATTATATTAATTTTTAAAATGTGATATAATTCCTAAATAACACAAGGTTTCCTCTATCGACGACATGGCGATGCGGTGTGAGCAAGCTTCACGTCTGTCACCAACGTCGAGCCGAGTAAGTTTGCGAACTTAAAAACCGCGTACTTTAAGTTCGTACGTCTATCACCCACTTAACAGAAGCAATTGTTTCACAACGGAACGATACAGCTTGCTGAATGGCATTCGAGCTTCATTTAAGATAAAACAATATCCCAAAACATTTGGGATATTGTTTTGACGACGAACGTTAAGCATTGCAATACAAAATAAACTCTGACATAACCCTGACCAAATTATACCTGATCCTTACTCAAGAAGAGTATTGAGGACAAAATCCACATTTTTTCAAAATGAACATAAATATATTACTATATATTTATATATGCGGACTATTACAATATTTCATCCCATTATATTTGTAACTAAGGTGGTTTCAATTACAAATATTACTCGTTTAATTAAACATATTAATTTTAATTTTAATCTCTCTCTCGGGCCACGTCGGACCTGTACGACAGACAATGACAGGCGCCAGACTGCCACGTCGGATATATGCGACAGGCACAAAATTAATTATTTCTCGACGGCCGCGTATCGAATTTGAAAAACGTGATTTTTTCCCAGTAGAGAAATCCCGTGGTGACCTGTCGTTCCATTTTCAACTCAAAAACATCACCGATTATATTTTAAATCAACAATCAAAACAGAAGTTTTTCTGCCGTCAAAATCGTATAGGATAGTTGTAGATGGCGCCCGGCACGCGTGTTGCACGTCACGCACAAAGTGCGCGGGAAATACGATTTATTTTTTTCGATTTTCGATTTATTTGTACACGTATACACAAATATATACGATATGTTTTGCGATATTTGTCAATTTTTATTGGTTTATGATTCAATTGAAATATGTGTGTGTGTGAAAGTGTATCATATTTATGTGTTATGAGTGCGATGTTCCGTTGTGTGCCATGCCGTGCAACAAAATATACAACACAGAAGAAGATTATTAGGTAGGCATCAAATAAAAATAGTAGTGTTGTCTCTAATAAATAAATAAAAATAAAATATTATTTTTCGTATAATGTTGCGCTGGCAACATTATCGGCATTGAAAAAAAATTTTTTTTTACTTAAACGATAAAAAAATCATTGCATTGCGACAATTACGATAAAATAATATGAAAGTGTCATATTATTTTATCGTAATTGTTGTTTTTTTTAATATACGCATGTTTTCATGTTTTTTTCGTAAAAAGACAAATCACAAAGAATTCAGAAAATCTTTGGCCTTGGTGATTTATGTTTCTCTATGTTTTTTTGGCCCTCAACAAGTTTATTGTAAATCAGGTTACAAAGTTTATAAAGCCGTTTTTCAAAAAATCCAAATTTAGTCAACAAATCGGCTTTTCAAAACCGACAAGCCCTGTGCCCCAGTAGCTAAGAGGCTAGATTGCTCGCTTAGCATGCGAGAGGTACCGGAACCGGTACCCGGAGCCTCCAAAATCTTTTTGAAATAAAGGTGAAAATTAAACTCTGTGTAATAATGGGAATATAATTGTTAATACATTTGCTAGCGCAGTTCTAGTTAGTTATTTGAGCAGCAGTACTTTGGAAAAAAAACATACTCGATGTTAAAACATTATATGTATAACAGTAAGCATGTTATCCATCAAACTGGTTTACGAAATTTAAAAAATGTAGGTACCTACCTAAGTAGATGCCTACGGCATTATTATTTGAATGAAAAATTTCGATAGAGGTCATTTTTTTCATAATCCATTTTATACTGCGCAACTGTTTAGGCGAATCTATATTTAGTTCGAATGTTCAACCATCGTCAACAGAAACACCTTCAACCTACTGGATTGGATCAAATGACCTGTTTTATGGATTTGTCTCGTGCGACCAGCCATGTGTTACTTCCGCAAAATTCTTGCGAATAATTTTTCGTTGACCTTCAAGCCTTTCGCCGCTCCACGGACAGGGTTCGCATTCGAGAAAATACGAGATAAATAAGTGTTATCACGTTTTATTCTATAAAATGAACTCATAAACATGTTGGTGATGTCACAAATGTGCCTATGATGTATAACACAAATATTTTTTCGGGAATTTTTTAAATTATCTATCCAATCATGTCAAAAGCTCGTCCAAGGATGTGCGAAAATAAAAAGAAAAAACTTTTTTTATAACGTTGAAAAACAAATAATTTTTATAATGCAAGTAGGTACCTACCTAATGGGCGCCTACCCAGTTTCCTACCCCGAGTCTTTACTTTGACCAATTTTGAAATACATTAGTATTTGAAAATTAGAACTGCGCAGTAAATTTATTAATTTTTTTACTTCATTTCCGCATTATTACCAAAATATGTGAAAATCTGAGCTAAAGACAGCTACACATTGTCATATGAAAACATGTCATCATCAACATAGTTTTGTTTGAATTTTCAAATATTTATGTGCAATCCTCTTTTAAAAGTTATTTAAACGTTATCTACTATGCAATTATATGAGCTTCAAACTTCTAACGCAAAAATTTAATTACACAACACCCAAAATATTGTTTCATTTTAATAAAGGGGATAATAATATAACAATATTGTTTTTCCTCGAAAACATCCAACTCTAAATACGGTGCTATTCAAATACTTTTTTTTGACCAAGGACGAAGACCAGAACCGATAGTTTTTTAACAGTTTTGCCTATTAAATTTAAATCATTTTAAAATCACTTTTAGTTCGTTTCTTTAAACCGTAAATAGATAAAATTGATACGTTCGAGTGTTGGTTCAGTATTGACTATTAAACATGAAACCAGTCCTGCATGTTTGGCCTCTTTCAAGTGAAGGGCTCTTGCGTAAGAAATGAGACATCTTACATCTTTTAAAATGAAAGTGATCACTGAAAACTAAACACGGTGTCTATCTTTTTCCAATCGGTATGAATGTCTACTTATTACAGAATACACAATAGGCTGGGCCGATTTTTTTTTAAATCTTGCAAATTTTATAGCGACAGAGTGGTGCCAAATGACCTCAAAATTACGTGTGTAAAATACTATTCAATTTGAGAATCATCTTGTCTCCGGACCTCAAAGTTTCGAAAAAAATATATATCCTATTTTCTGGCTGGTATTAAAGTTTTTGCTTTATAATTATTATAAAAAATGTATAAACGTTGAGATATTACTCTTATTTTAATGTTTTCATGCATAAAATATAGTCTTTTTCTATAAATTATAACAATTATATGCTTTTGTTTTGACAGTAAATGAGTTGAATTGAGGAGGGCGGGAGCCCCGAAGTACGCTCGCGCGGTAGTATTGCGTGGACTAAGTATTTAAGAGAAAGCGCGCATTTGTGTTTGATGGGCTATTAATCGAACTCGGAAATCATTCAAATGCTTAATGATATTCAAGACAATGTGTTGCCAATTTACGAAGAAATTATGAAGTTTTATGAGACAAAATTTCATAATTTCTTCGTTAGCTCGCAACACATGGCTTAACAAGCACTAAAAAACGTCAACCATGTCAGAAAACTGCTGAAATTGTAACAAATAAAACAAAAGACATACAGAAAAGAGCTTTAATTTCTATAGCAACACATTATACGAGTTACACAGAAGTACAAATAAATCTCAAAATACTCTTAAATCTCAAAGTACTCTTAAATCTCACAGATGCCGAAGAAAAATCAAGTGGAATTCTATCGCAGTAGTAATGTACCTACTGTTTGAAACTTCGTCATGTAAATTTAAACAAGTTAATTAATGCTCCTGTCTTTGAGATCATAAAGTACCCGTGCAAAAGCAGAACTTGCTTACTGATCGGTGAACGTCAAAAAATGATGATTGAAAACCCAGATGTACCTAACTGAAACAAAACATTTGGAATGTTTGAAAGCAACATCTTCAATATAATCTTCAATGTCTTCAATGTTGTTTTATTGTCTTATTTAATTCTACATTTATATTGTTCTTGATTATTTATCTAAATAATTTATATTCACATTTGTATTTTTTTTTATATATATTATTTATATTGTCTATTGTTTATCAACTTTGTACAAATTATAAAGTAAAAGACTTTAGATCCGTGTAGGTATATGTAAATAAATGTCCATTTTATCAGATTCAATTATATCTGACATCACTGTTACCTACAAAACTACAACACAAACTTTTGGTAAAGGGCCTGCAGCTATCATAAATTTTTCTACATTGGCAAAAACAGCAGACATTGCTTTAGCAGTTCCACATATCAAGTTCCAATTTTAGATAAGAATAAACTGCGTAGAGCAGAAAGAAAATATTATGACACAAGATAGAGTTTCGCAAGTTTCAGCCTTGTGTTTTAATAGCCATAAAGATACAACTCAAGTGATGACTCTTTCAAGTTCTAGATATGTTATTCCAAAGATAATGAAAATTTTCAACATTGATAGTTTAATAGTTAAATTACGTTTACTAAAGTTTAAACAAAAATTTCGTGTTTCATTTTATTTCTTGCTTAAGTGACTCCCATCACCCCTTTCTCCCCTACAAAAAGATAAACTGTCGGCTTTTTTTCTTAATTTTTCATAATTTCTTTTCGCCGCGCGGCGAAAAAACGCTAGTGCGCGTGTACCCTAAGCTTTATGAAATTTTGTACATAGTTAAAAGATATCATTTAGCAACCTTTTTTCACTATTAAATTAAATACAAGATTATTTTTTGCCATACATTGGTGGCCCAACCTAATACACAGTATGTATTGCACAATGAAAAACTATTTATTGAAAAATAACCTACCTATTGGTAGTTTTTTTAGTGTTTGTTAAATGTTGTCTTCTTTCTGTTCATATTTAAACATGAATATTGTACGATGTGTATTTTCTGGTTTTAAGGCGAAATTCGTCAATCGTGTTCTATTTATTTTTACATAACCATTTAAATGACTTCTTGAGTTATTGCGGTTAAACACAAGTAGCATTTGTGTTTTTAGCATTAGCTTAAAAATATATACATTATGTATTTGGTTGATTTGGTTTGCCTTGTAAGAAAAATAGTAATTATAGGTACTTACTATAATAATTGCCCTAGACATATTATCAGATAAATATCTCATTATCATTTATTTCCCATAGTTTCTAGTTACGCATATCTTGGACATTAACTGCACGCCTTTGGTAGGAAGGTCAAAAGCTATTAGTGTTTACGAAATCCAGGAAAATCATTGTTGGTGGCCTTATGATAATTTAATTTTTTTATTCATTTAAATTCATGTAGTACGGACGGAGAGATCAAATTTCCCAGCAGGTGCTATCCACTATTATACCAATAGCATACATAATACGGCTTTTTTAAAACAGTTTTTTTAATAGAAAGGCGAACACAGAATACGTGTCACATTAATATTATTACTATTTTCAAACTAAGCTAAACGCTTGTGCTATGAAAATAGGACCAACTTGCTAGTCTGGAGTGAGATTCGAACCCGCGACCTTTGGATCACGAGGCGAGAGTCCTAACCACAAGACCAACAAGCTACTCATATTACGAATACTTCTAATTCCTGTAAAATATTAGAGATCTTCAAGTGTGGTGTATACTTAACTATAAACGTAAATATATTCTAATTACGTAACCATGAAATTAAATATTTAAATGGAGTCTCAATGAATGGATTGGCTACTTACCTCAGAACAGGTATTTTTATGTACCTAGCGAGGTAGGTAACGATAAAGGCCTGCATACAAAAAATTGTATATTGTATTTGTTGCTATCTTATTCATAAACTCTGTAAATATTCTTAACATTAATTATGTTTTGATGCAAGCTGTTATAAAAGTTATTGAGCTAATAAACGCCGATTTATCGGCACTGAAACTGAAACTGATACAGGGGTTGACTGGGAAAAGAATTAGTTTCTGGCATCTTCAGGACCTCTGGCCCAGTTTCACGTTGAGTAGGTACTTCTGTAAGTGTATTGAAATACTTAAAAACAATAGAGAGCATTGCTAAAAAACAAACTGAGTTAAAATTTTATGGTTATACATTATTTACCATGCGCAGTCTCATATTTTGTAGGTATTTTATAGTTCCACCCTAAAATGGCTGTCGTCAGAGCTCTTAATGGCTCCGGGTCACGTCATTTTAAAACAATTGTTTTATAAGAATTCGTCCGTAAGAGACTTCAATATCTACTCTACTCTTAATAATAGTAAATTGTGAGTAGGTACCGTAATAAATTGCTCTTGTCCTACGTTTTTCTGTACATTTTATTTCCTATTCTAGTTACTATACTTTGATACTTAACTGTAGACACGTAATTAATGATTTAATATTTGTCAGCTAAATTTATTGCAAATAGGTTTATGGTTTGTTTATAATACAATTGTGCGAAAAACGTGGACAAATTAAAAATGTGAAAAATGAAATTTAAGTGGAAAAGCTTATTTTCATGTACATAAGTTTCTGTTTTACACAATCTTCTTCCTTCTCCACTTTTTCAACCCTTCTCCCGATTTTTTGTGAGATTCAGATACCATAATTACTTCATATTATGTAGGAATTAGCAATGATTAATAAGTTATATATTATTCATTCCTACATATGTGGGGTATAAAAGCAAAGGCAGCAACATCAAAAAAAAGAAATTAATGCTTAATAATAAAGATTTTATGGGAAACATAGCCTATAAATTTACAGAAAACATGATTAAGGGTGGGATAGAATCCTCGGTGACTGCACTCATACCATTTTTTTAATATTTTGTATATTGCTGCCTTGCTATATATATATATATATATATAAAGAAACCCGTGTTTCTCTATCCGCCAAGTTTTCTTCACAACCAGATACTACCACCCCCTGGTGGTTATGGTGGTGGATAGCCATTGGTGTCCCATTGAAAATGTGCGAGTTTGGTGGGGGTGGCTGAGCGTGGGTGGGAGTGGGTGACGAAAATGTGCGAGTTTGGTGGGGATTGTTTTGTTATGGGAAGGCCGCAAATACTTCCAATTGTTCCAGAATGGGCCCGCCAAATGTGTCGGTAAGTCTAGAAGGTTCCGGAAAAATCCGCTCTAGAAAGTACTGGAAGGAGAACGTTCTAGAAAATTCCCAAAAGTTCTATAAGGTTCCAAACTAAGTGGGGAAGTGTGTCGGTGAGTCAAAATGTTTCAGAATGTCCAGTAAAGCTCTAGAAAGTTCTGGAAAGGGAGTGTTCTAGAAGATTCCCGAAAATTCTATAAGGCTCCAAACTAAGAGGTGTGTCCAGAAGGTTCAAGAACGTTCATGAAGGTTTTCGAATGCTTTACAAGTTTCTGGAAGCAGAAAGTTCAAGAACATTCTATAAGGTTCCAAACTGAATGGCGGAGTGTGCCGGTGAGTCTAGATGATTCTAGAATGTTCGATAATGCTTTAAAAAATTCTGGAAGGGAAAGGTTCTAAAAGATTCCCGAAAGTTCTATAAGGTCACAAACTGAGTGGCAAGGTGTGTCAATGTGTCTAGAACAGAAAGTTCATGATGTCTCTCGAACGCTTTAGAAGGTTCTGGAAAAAAACGTTTGAGAAGGTTCTATAAGGTTCCAAACTGACTGGCGGAGTGTGTCGGTGAGTCTAGAAGATTTCAGAACGTTCGATAAAGCTGTAGAAAGTTCTGGAAGGAGAACATTCTAGAATATTCCCAAAAAATCTATGAGGTTCTAAATTGAGTGCGGAGTGTGTCAGCGAGACTAGAAGATTCCAGATCGTTCGATAAAGCTCTAGAATGTTCTGGAAGGAGAACGTTCTAGAAGATTAAAGAAAGTTCTATAAGGTTTCAGACAAAGTAACGGAGTGTATCTGTGACTCTATAAGGTTCCAGAACGTTTGATAAAATTCTAGAATGTTCTGGAAAGAGAACGTTGTAGAAGATTCTTTATTCTTCTAAAGAATGTTCTCTTACGTTCCAAACAGTGTGACGGAGAGTGACTGTGAGTCTAGAAGGTTCCAGAACGTTCATGAAGGTTCTCGAATGCTTTAGAAGATTCTAGAAAAATCTCTAATATTCCAAACAGTGTGGCGGAGTGTGTCTGTGAGTCTAGAAGGTTCCAGAATGTACGGTAAAGCTCTAAAAATTTCTGGAAATAGAACGTTCTAGAAGATTCCTAAAAGTTATATAAGTTATATAAGTTAAAAAACTGAGTGGCGTAGCGTGTATTGAGTCTAGAAGGTTCCAGAACGTTCATTAAGGTTCTCGAATGCTTTAGAAGGTTCTCGAAGGAGAATGTTTGAAAAGGTTTTATAAGGTTCCAAACCGAGTGGCTGAGTTCATCGGTGAGTTTAGAAGTTTCCAGAAGATTAAGAGAAGGTTCAAGAATGCTCTAGAAAGTTCTGGATGGAGAAAAATTCAGAAAGTTCTATACGGTTCCAAACTGAGTTGTAGATGTGTCAGCGAGTTTTAAAAGTTCCGGAAAGTTCTAGAGGGTTCGTGAATGCTCTAAAAAGTTCTGGAAGGAGAAAGTTCTACAAGTTATCAGAAAGATCTAAACAAACTAAAGGTTCCAAACAGAGTGGGGGAGTGCGTCCGTGGGTCTAGAGGTTCCAGAAAAAATTATAATGCTTTAGAAGGTTCTGGAAAGGGAAAGTTATAGAAGATTCCAGGAAGTTGTATAAGATTTCGGAATGCTCTAGAAAGTTTTGGAAATTTCTCTCTTGAGTATTATGATTGTGCGCTAAAATATCTGTTGATATTTTGGCAAAGCGAAGACGGTCCAGCAAGGCAATCCAATCACAGGTGCCTAAACCAGCAAAAAAGAAATGTCAACACAATTCTATGCTTACCGAATTATGGTCCCGAGCGAAGCCGGGCCAACCAGCTAGTAAACTTATAAACCCGCTTTTATGGATCACAATTTCAACATAGTTTTTTTATATACCTACATAGACATTGTTTATGCTGCATTAAAACAATAATTTGGATGTCCATTGGTTGTAAAAAATGTTTTAATTGCAAAAGAACTACTTAGTAGATATTTCTGAGATTCTATGAAAAAAAAAACTATGATTTTATAATAATCTATAAAATAAAAACTGTGATTTTGTTTTTAAATCTAATTAACAGTAATTCTAAAAAAAACTAGAAATGGCCTTTGATAAGTAGGAAAATCATTAACTACGACAACGTACAATTATTTCTTGAAATAATTTCAACATTATTGTTCAATATAAGAAAAGATTATGTCGCGACTACCAATGCAACTCATTTCTGAGAACTTAAGTATATTTTTATAAACAAATACTTATAAAATAAAATGTGGCTATTAATAAAAAATAAGTATTAGTAATCAATGAAATTAAATAAATAACACAATAAAAAATTTTCATATACCTACTCTCAATTTCAGTTTCACTCTGTCACCTCCCCCTCCATAATTAAGCCCACGCCCGATTTTTTTTTATATATTTTATTTATGGATAAGCAATGTTTTTCAAACCGGTCGACGTTAAAATAATTATAGTACAGAGGTTATAACCAACCACAACGTTAACGTTATAAACATCAAAAATAAATCCTTAAATACCTACTTACGTCTTTATATTGAACATTTTTATCAATTATTATGAAATAAATATTAACAGCCCTTCATGGATGATAAATAAATCCACAATTCTTTACATAACTACAATGAAACATATTCAATAACAATACATTTCGCGGAAAATATTACTTAACGTACACCGACGCAATATATTTCTGAGAAAACAAACGAAAGGCAAATCTGCAAATATTTGTAAAAAATTTCAGCAGTTACCGTGTGGCGATCATTAACCGTTGAGTTTTTACAGTAAGACAAACAACAAATAGTTTCTAAATAAACTGAATCCGTACTAAAACGAAGTTTTTTTCTATTTCGACACATTTTTTGGGCCAGCCCTATATAAAAGCTTTATTTTTCTTATAACAAAATCTTTGATCATTGAGACATAGATGGCGGTAGCATTCGTTTCGTACGTATTTCTACAGTTCGTGATTGGCGGACGAGCTTCGTGAAGTGTGTTGAACAACGAATAGTTATATCGCGTACGCTTTATGACAGAGACGGGGGCGCAATTTGACAGTTTCTGTGTTCGGTGGGTTGCGGATTTTGGTGTGGTTCATCGCGGATACGTGATGAAATATTATTTACCCAGTGCGTAAATCATAATATTCTCACAGCCCAGAATGGTCTGTGGACCGTGAGTAGTGCGGATACCTGAGTATTATAAATATAACAGTGCCATGACGTTGATTGTGTCCGTTATCAAACAACAGTTTGTGAAGTCCAATATGCGTGCCTTCAACTTTCGTTTTTTGAGTTTTAAATATTGACATACACGCCTAATGACATGTGAAATATATATCATTTACGTAATTTGAAGGTGACAATGGCTTTTAGGTCCACATGGCTGTTTTATATACCTTTTCTGGTCACTTTTTATACTTCTGGTGAGTACTGCATTGAAACTGTAGAATTGATAATACAATTTTGTGCTACTTTACGCTGCTTGCGTTGATACCGTCTCGGAATCAACTTTAATAAATTTTGTTTATTGAAAAAAGTACATGCATTTCTTATAAACAGTGTTTATTTATTTTTAACTTTAAATAATATAATCAATCTATCCCTAATATTTTCTATTTAGGTAAGCGAATTCTTGCTCTATAACATAATAAGGTAGGTATGTGTTAATTTGCATATTTTGATTTGGAATTAATATTCTTTGTATCTAATATTGCATATTTAATTTATTAATAATTCAGATTTAGGTAAATCCTTTGTGTTTCTTTCCTGGTGGAGCACCTATGAAAAAACAAATATTTGTATAGGTGGAAAAATGTATATTTAATACCTTTGTAAACAGAATATGAAATAATAAAATCAAGAAAAATTTAAAATCTTGCATATGTAAATAAAACAACAATGTTATTTTTCACATGCCGTAGAGTGGCGTAGAGTGTGAAACTGTTTACCCCTTTTAAATATGTTTTTTTTTTTTAATTGTATCCATCTCTAAAGTACTTCATAATATCGAAATGGTTTAAAATATCAAAAGTACTACAGAGCTCGAACTAAAGCATGATTTTTTATTGACAGTTCTGTCATTTTTTTTCAACTGCAGCAGTACAACAGACTGAATGGTTTTATTGTCCTTGGAAAAGCACGTTATTTACCTATTTTGAATTTTTGGTATTCCTCTGTTAGTCTTTCCATCTGCCGTGTTCTGACTGGGTGTCTCTGCAATAAAAACTGATGATGATGTCTACTTTTATTATTTATTATTATTGCGTAATTTCTTCAGTCTTCAGTATTACACAAAACAAATCATTTTATTTCTGAATCTATGCGCAATGTTTCATTTGAACACCTACCTTACATTAAAATGCGAATGCGTACACAATAACTATTGAAACTAATAGAAAACATGTAGCGAAAATGCGAAAACACGAAATGCATTGGAAATTAGTGTTCCAGTAGTATCTAAATATAATAATTTCATTTGAATTCATGGCTAAAAAAAACGAAATTACACTGCTGGAATAAGGATAATTATTAATAATTAGAATAAGAATAATAAACCCAGGTCGCACGAACGACACGCATCAAACAAAACCAAACCGGCCACCACCAATTCTTTTCAGTCTGTCATAAACACACTATCGGCCGTATTCTGAAATAAGCAATATTTCTATTTCGGTATCTTGACAGTTATTGTATAACACTCTAATGCCGTCAATTTTTGCATTTTAAGTTTGACAGATTTGAATTTCTCTGCGAGAGAGAATAGGGGCCACAATCGTCTGTCCTGGCGTATTATTTTTTGCCATGTCCAATTTCACACATTTTTTCATTCACTCGCGTTGATTTGTAGAAGCTTCTAGTTTTGTTCAATCAGCCTGATAATATTAACAGGGACCAATACATTTATGATAAATTTACAGAATTTAAAATTTAATTTAAATACGCTGAAAAGCATTCTACAAATAAATTCCTAATTAATGATATTTATAATTATTAAAAATTCACCACTAATATAAGTATTTATAAGTGTTTTCCACCACCTCATCGGAGTTGAAATTTTTCCCTTGTAAAAAGTTATGGCTAAACTTTACAATATGGCTTCACTCCAATATCTTTTTTATAAAAGTTACCTGTAGTTCAGTTCCCTAATGTCAAATTTATTGCCTGATAAGTATTTAAGAAGTTGTTACACTTTAAAGTTTGAAAATTTTCTCATACATTTTGACATTTGAGTCGCTTAATTTACAGATAACTTATAAATATACTAGTGTAGTTGAGTGCTCTGATTTAAAAATTATATCAAATCGTTTCGGTTGCAAATATTTATAAAATGATTACATTTTAAAGTTTAAAATTTTTTATCCTCAATCATAGATGAGATACAAAAAATTAATATAAGAACTTTTAGAATTTTTTCACAAAATTTGATTTTTGATAGATTGAATGTAATTTTTTTTATAAAATATTAGGCTAGTTGGGTTTACGTTTGGTGAGGTTAGTTAGGTTCGGTTAGGCTGGGTAAGTTAGTTTTGGTTAGGGTAGTTACATTTGGTTAGATTGGGTTAGTTAATTTTGATTAGGTTAGTTAGGTTTGGTTAGTTAAGGGGGTATTCTAGTGTAGAAATTTGAAAATATCAATTTTTTTTCCTTCATATTTTCAAAGCTTAACCTTTCAAGAATACGTCCTTAACCACTTCTGTGGTCAACCTTTTAGAAAAAAGTGGGTCAAAAAAAGCCGTCCTTTTTTTTCACTATTCAAAAATACTTGAAGTGTTGTAAGGTTGTTGCGTTATCTTCAAACTGTAAATTTATACCAGCAGTCTTGAGATAAGGAAACTTTGGAGGTGGTGCTGGCTGATTTTCTACATTTATTTCTACAAATTCATTAGGCACATCGACATCCTCATCTTCTGAGTCGTCAACATCACTATCTTCGTCAGATTCTGAAAATTCTTCGTCTTCCGATTCACTTATCACTTATCACTTATTATTCATTATTATTATTCACTTATCACTTATACTTCCTCGTCGCTTTCGTGATCTGCCATTTTGGGCAAGAACTAAAATAAAATAAATAGATAAAAAATAAGTAAATATACCTAATACGTAAATATGAAAGTTTGAATACACACGACACGATAATATACCACACAAACTAACTGGGCGACGAGTAGCCGGTGACTAATTGTTCTCGAAAGATCAAATTACGACACGTGTCACTCAACGTGCTCGATGCGTTCTCTAGACTGGTGGGGGAATGACCCGAGCTGGATTCGGACAAATCACTATAAAAAGTTTTGTGTACGATGTGCCCGAATCCAGGTCGGACAAATCACTGTGTCAGCAAAAGACCTAACCGAATTGTATTCGGGCAAATCGCTCAAGGGGTTAAGAGGATATGTCAAAATATTAATTATTTCCGGAGGTATAACGATTTTAATGACACGACATCCAAACCGGCTGGGCCGGAACGAATTGAACAAAAGTCTTTAGGGACCATCCGTCTACCTGCGATGTCATTCTCTCGTAAACCCTTATGTACTCTTGTATTATACAGGGTTATTTGTAAAACATTAATAACCTCGCAGGGCTAATCATATTCCTGTCTTGATTATGAGTCGAAAATGTTCAAGCTATTATGACCTAATATCAATAGTTAAGGAGATATGCGATATCAAAGTTTGCATTTTTTTTTTCAATATTTATGACTTATTTTTTGTAAAACGTTGTACTATCATTACAGTAACTCATTCGTCACAGCTATGTGTACAAAAGTGCTTTTTGCGGAAATACCAATCAAATAGACTTTTGTAATAACATGTTAATGCTTTTTCAAACATTAAAGTTACATTATCCAAGAAACGGAAACGATGTTACGAAATCAGTCAAATTTATTGATGGCTTTCAAATCACTATCAAGTCTATATTACAGCTGTTTGATGATCTTAAGCAAGAAGAATTTAAATATTTATCGACAAGACGTCTCAATCAGGACATTGTCAAGAAATTTTTTGAAAAAATTAGATCGAAAAACGGTATGGCTGCAGAACCAACTAGCAGGCAGTTCATATCTGCATATAGAAAGTTTTATTTTGCTAATATCACACAGCCTCCAAAAGAAGGCAATTGTGCTGAAGATCTCACAGAACTTCTTGTCAATTTAAACAACCACCAGCCAGAGTAATCGACGAACTTCTAACCAGCAGTAGCGATACCAATGAAACACAAGAACAAGAAAATGTTTAGCGTGAAATCTTACGTTCTGAATATGCGGACTTCCTGAAAAAAATGCCTTTTTTATGTTTGTGGTGCTTTGCTAAAAAGGTGTGTTGATTATCACAAAGACTGTGAGTTTTTAAAAGTCTATGTTGATGTTAATCATCGTTCTTGCAATTTAAGCACAGAAACTAGGTATACTAATTACAGAAATTATGGGACAGATCGAAATTTACTCATGGTTCCACCCGATGACTTTGTTGCCAATATAGAGAGGATGGAGCAGGTCTTTCTTTCGCAAAGAGTTCGAAAAGGACCACATAAACATTAAAATCGACACATCAATTTTTGAACAATTAAAAGAAATTGAATTTACAATGCCCTGCCCATGCTTCCCTAAAAGCTTTTTGAAAAAGTTGTATATCAAAATGAGAATTTATTTTACTTTGTCTGCTAACAGTAAAGCGTTCCGAATAAGCAGAAACTGAAGAAGAAAATTTTCAGTTTTAAATTTATAAGTTTTTAATAAATGCCATGTACATATATAAAAATTAAAAGCCCTTTTATTTATACCTCATTTTATTAATTAGTAAAACATTTCATTATAATGATATAAAAAAATATGCGTATATATATATAAAAATTCAGTGCTGCTCATAATACACTTGATACATAAATATTTAACTAAAAAATAAAATGACAACCCTAGCGTCAACGCAAGAGTAGGGTAATAACTTGCCGACAGGCCGGAGATAAACTACTGTTCTGGGTATACTATGGTTAAGTTTAGGTTGTGTTAGTTAAGTTTAGTTAGGTTATGTTTGGTTAGTCAGGTTAGGTTAGACAAAATTATTATTATTAAAATTATATTTATTATTACAAACTTCTTGAAACTTCAAACGGCAAACTTCTTGAAAAATTTTGGTGTAGTGGGTGAATGCGCAGAAGACAAAATTTGGGTCTCGTTGGTGGAATGGTACATGCGCAAACTTCCCCCCACAAGGCCGAAAAATTTCAAGATGTTTGCCGGCTACTGTATCTTACCTTTATTACTTAATGTTATGATGATGGTGTGGATATTTTCTAAATATTATGAATTGATAATTTTTACGAAATATATTTTTTGCCAAATTTATGGATTTATTATTACTTTTTTAAACTATGGTTCGCGCCTTATACTTAAATTATTAATGATTTTTAACAAAAATAAAATAATGTTTTTGAAAATTTCAAAATCAATGTAAGTGTAATAACTTTTTAAATACTTACCAGCCAAGAATTTTGACTTCATTTTTGACATCAGGGTACTGAAAAATTAGAGTGAAGCCATATTGTAAAGTTATACCGAGCAATTGACAAGTCTCAGTTGTTTGTTCAACGTTTTCAATTTTTGACAGTATACCTCTGAAGTAATTGTAGTGCTAGATCTGTAATTAATAATGCTGGTCACAAACAGTTACTTTTGACCCAATTTTCGTTTGGGACACTGTTTGACTGCCTCCCCTGGGTTCAACCGTTGTGACGAACGTTTCGATTTTCATACATGATCCACTTTTCATCATAAGCAACAATCTAATTCAGAATTCCCTCATTTATGTGCCAACATAACAAATTAAGGCAAGTGTCAACGTGTGTTTGCTGTTGTCCTTCAGTAAGTTCGTATATGGTACCCACTTTCTGACTGAATATTCCTTTCACGTTAACCATGTATGTATCTAACATCTTCGCAGAAACCATGTTTTATTTAATTATTTGTTTCGCGTTTGCAATTTGCGATAAAGCATATAATAATAATTTTATAGCTGCTGACATCATGGGAACTTTTCGTTGCATGCAACTAATGATGACAATTTACACAATTTTACCATTAATTTTTGCAAATTGCTGACCTTCATTATTAAAACATTGCTCGAAAGATTGTGAGAAATATTTAAATGTACAAAAAATATATAATAATTTAACTAAGTACCTACTTTACGAAATGAAATGTTTTCCATTTGTACTGATATTGTCCGTAGTATATTAATTACAGATATTAGCAGCGCTTGCAACCCAGGATGCCTGCGGGATTGTCACAATGTTCTTCTATCTGCATCTGCTCTTTTTCAGTTTACCATCTGCAGAACTTGACTACCATATCAGCTTCGACTTATTTGGCCATATCAGCTTCGACCTCTTTTCTGCACCTTTATATATCAGCACACAAAACTTATTTTAACTGGGTCTTGGTCTCCCATACTATGTATGTGCCCCAGCCAGTGCAGTTTTCAATTTTAATTAATTTAAACACACTGGCATCTGCCCACCTGCTGTAAAATTTTGTGTTCTATCTTAATATTCAGGCACAATTGTTATTTATTGCATCATAAATTATATGAAGAATTTTTCTTCCAAATTTGTAGGACCCTATGTTCATATTTTATCACTGTCCAAATATCTGACGTGTTGTATTGTTGTAGCTTGTACGTAGTTACATGTTTTCATATCGTACAGATTTCCTTCGTAGGTATTTCCTGTGGTGTATATATTCTAATGAAATGCCGTGAATATGAAATCCGGAACATCAAAGTTCAGTATATAGACGCTGAAGAGTTGTATTGTATAATATAGAAAAAATATCGTCACATGTCGTGGCTAGGAAGGAATGAATGAAAACAATGCAAATTAATTATCGATTTATTAATTAATGATTAATGAACTATTAAATGTACAAAGACACTTAAAACGAATTAAACTTAACTCTATTCTTTGAATTACACTATTCCGCAATATATCAACTTCAACGTCAATCATAAATAAACACTTTATTATCGCTGGGTAATATGTATTTAACATTTACTAGAACATACGATTCTCGTACATATTAATCGCTCTGATTTTTATTTTTTATTTATTTAATAGATAAATACATATGATTTTTTTTAGAACAATGATAATTAATAGATATTAATTATCAAATTATTATATGTTATACATCACCAAAAAGAATCAAGGTTCTCGTGTGTGGTGAGGGATAATCACTTTCAAAGGAAAAATTTACATCAATAAAACAAAAGTATTGAAATACAAAATAATTCCTGTATTCATTTTTTTAAGTAGGTATGTATCTAGTATAAGATATTGGTAGCTTAATCCATTGACGTATTATTAAATAGACACGTTATTCCCATACTAGCCGGCTTACATATGTAGCAAATATCGGATTTAAAGAGAGAACAAATCACATTATCAAGTAATCACGTAAAAATCAGGTAATTTGAAGTCACGGTGACTAAAAAAACCTACTTATTCTTACAATAGTGTACGATACTCTGTTCCTTTTTCCCCGGGACTTTTTTCGGCGTAGTTTTCGTAGTCGGCGTTTTGTTTCGATCCGTTCGGTAACGAATGCAAGTAAGGCAATTACCTTATTTTTGACTTGTCACAATTTCACGCTTGTAACGTATCTACAGTTTATTATATCATTGGTTTAATCTATGTTAACAGACAATGAGAATTATAGGTATATAAAAGATGTGGCAATATTTATTGCATATTCTTGAAGTGGGACTTTAACTTGTACTTTAATTTATTGTACTTATCAATAGTTTTTAATTCTGTGGGTAAGTTATAAAAACTTTATAGAAAACTGTTGTCGAGAGCTGATGGTTGCCTGTCGAATTGCAGAAAAATGTTACCAATCATCAATAATCAGACACAAATCTTCAATATAAGTTATTGTGTAACTGGTTAAAATCATCGCTTGTTCTCAAACTTCATGATAATTTGGTTGTTTTTGCAACAATTAAACAATGTCTCGGATACAACTTAACACCAGATCTGAACTGTAGTATTTTTTCTGTATTATTGGGCTATCAAATGTTACAATCAATACATTTTTCTTGAAACACCTGATTATCAACACACAAAAAGAGGACAAATACAATGTTATATGAAGCATTCCTTCTTCTTGTTAAACATCTTCAGTAATATACTAACTTTTAAGACTAGAAGACATGTTATCTATTACATGGGGTAGGGGGTGGTCGGGAGGGGATTAATGTTAAAATTAATTTGGAGTTGGCAGACCATGTGAGATCAGAATCATAATGTAAAGGTGTTACATGTATGCAAAAAAGGAAAATAGACATTTTAGAAAATATAGAAATTAATCTAGGTAAATAATGATAATGCACTCAACATACAAAAATACATACAAAAACAACCTATTACATCCCCCTTCCTATCCATACTAGCTCCACCCGGCAACCACTTTCACTTTTCGCCTACCCCTCCCTCTCCCCCGCTCGAGACCTTCCACCCCATGTAGTAGATAACATATCTTCTAGGCTTAAGAGGCTCCGGTACATGATTTTCGTATTTGCTCTCTATTTGCTATAACGTAGACTTATTAAATCATTTTGCAAAACCCATAGCTAAACAGGCTTTTAATCAATTTTATTATGATAGATCCATTTACTCTCGAAGCATTTCCTTAAAAAAATATGAACAAATATATTGTTATAACATCAAAAAAATTATAACCCCTAAACACTATTTTAGTTTTCACGCAATAGAGTTATCTTTGCAGATAGTCTAAATAACTCATTCCCTTTTGTGCTTGATAATTAAACAAAGCCATGTAGTCAAATGTAGTTTTTGTTTACTTAAAACTATTAAAAAATTAAGCAATTTTTTGAATTTACCGATATACATATCAAGTTTACAGTGCTTAAAAATACAACATTTGATTTTTTGTTTTACCATCTCACTTCCTCATTGTAATTCAGACATGTTCTGTTTACTCTTCAATATTAGCACTTTGGCTTTGGTCATCTCCACTATTTGCTTACAATTATAACCCACCTCTTTCAACTAATGTAAATGCTCAACTTCATTAGTAGTTTCCGGCACATGTCAGAATGTATTAGTATTCTGTAGAATGAATTAGTCTTGGTTTCTTGTACTTGTTATTCTGCCCACGAAGTATGGTGATTTTTATATTAATTTGTAATCAAAAATTTTGTCTCCGCCACAAATAGATATGCCACGTACGCGGGAAAATGGCTAATGTTTATTTCAACGCCAGTTTCCACATTGAATTTCATCTTGCTTTTTAGACTCATCAAATCTTTAAGTATTAAGTCAGTTGTTGTATTGTGGTTGTTTTTGGTTTGTAGACTTGCATATTTGTATATCAATTTTTTTTTTGCATAATTAATTCGGTAGTCTTCTGTATGTTGTAAAAAATATGCAGACTCTACAAACACCTACTACATATTAATGATGTAGAATGGTTAACTGTTGAAAAATTGAAATGAAATGCTTTTAACCATTTTCACTCCTATGTCGAGTGACACTCGACATTGTGTAATATGTATTTTTGCCCACAATTTTAAAATAGGTATTATACGAGGGAAATTTTAACTAACGTTTTTGAAACACAATCGAAAGACGCATTCAAAAACTGCCCAAAGGAGACTTTGAAGGGTAAAAGAGGAAACATTCCAATTCACACGCCCAACATAAATATGCCGGAAGTAGTAATCCTTTTTGTTCACTATAATAAATACATGGGTGGTGTTGACGTGACTGACCAATATGCCTCATCGTATATAAGACAGGTAACACAAGTGGTGGAGAAACCACGTTTCTGGGGGCTCGAAGTCTCTATTATAAATTCATATGTGTTGTATAAAGACTGAACAGTAGAATGTGGAAATATAGCAATGAGTTATAGGAAGTACAGACAAAATTTGCTGATGTCACTCATCGGAGACTTCGGGGCTCCCAAAACAAATCGCAGAATTGCGGTCGCAGCAGATTAATATTAATTCGATAATCTTATAACAGATTAATAATGAAAATTGTCTGTTTTTGTCTGGTAAGAGCAGTATCAAATACTTGGGTGTCATAATTGACAGCAATTTAAAATGGAAAGAGCAAATATATTCCACAGTCACTAGGATGAGAAAACTCATATACCTATTCGTAAGGCTACAATATATCTTATCAATAAACATGCTTAAGGTGGTATACTTTGCGTTTGCCCAGTCCATACTACAGTATGGTATAGTTGGCTGGGGTGGAACCTTTAAGTCTAATATGCTACCAGTGGAAATAGTTCAGAGAGTAATTATCAAAGTGATTTTGAGGAAACCCTTAATATTCCCAACAAGGGAACTTTTCAACATTTTTAACGTCCCAAATATTGACCGACCGAGATCAGCTGGAAATATTTTGATACCTAAATGTAATATTAGCACAGCCCAACACCATTTCTCTTATCAAGGAATATCATTCTTTAATGCTCTTCCCAATGAAATGAAGACAGAAAAAAATTATAGAAAATTCAAGACCAAATTGAAAAATCTTCTACAAAAAACCATCACAATTATGCAATGAAAAAATCTTATCAAAAACAATCTATATATACTTTTAAATGTTATTAAAATACCTTCTTGATTATTAATTTTTATAACTTAATTTAATGTTTCCTTGTGTATATCTTATTTACTTATTCTAATATCTCACATTTTTGTATTGTTTATATCTTACTTACTTAATTTAATGTCTTAATTTTTATAACTTAATCTAATGTTTCTTTGTCTATATCTTATTCAATCTAATGTCTTACACTAACGATTTCATTAATAATAGATATATACATATATGACAATGCCCCCACTTTTAAACACGAGAATAAATTCTCATTTAAATGTGGGTAAGCGTGTAATATAAATGTTTATTAATTATATTAAATTTAGCTCTTAAGTTTGTACATTTACCAAATAAATTTAATAAAAAAAATTTTAAAAAATTATTTTGATATATACTTCCATAATATGTATGCCTTAAACACTTTGTTTGTAATGTACATATTATTAAATAAATTGAATTGAATTAAATTCAGATTTTAATTAATGATGCAACAAATATGAATATTCGTATTCGCCGAATTGTATATATTTACCGAATATACTATTCGCCGAATATCATCACGAATATCAAAAACAAACTATTTATAACTGAACGCAACGAAAATTACGGTTTGGCTGTGCACCGTGTATCCGAACACACCTACGCACTCTATTATCGAGGATTTCCGTAACATTGAATGAATGGATTTGTTGAGTTCTCAAGTTATCAATTGTTACTTGTTTCACAGCATAACATGAGTTCTTTTTCTAGTTTCGTTGGGTTATCAATGAGTTTAGGTGCTCATTTCATGTAGTTTTTGTTTTGTGTCCGTTCCATTTTATGTCCGTTGTGTGTAAAAGTGTTAACTCTTATAAAATAATTTCAAATTAAATCTAATAACATGACCTCTCGTAAGCGTGAAAAAAGTGATATTTATTTTTGACCGCTTTGAATGTATGTACAAACAGATAAAAGAAATGTTATGCTTTTTGCACAAAAATTTGCCGGTGGTAAATTTTAATTATTAAATCTCTTAGTAAAAGAAGAACAGTGGTGTATTATTCATTAACTTGTTGAATTATTCGTATTCGCCGAATAGTAGGCTTTATATTTGTATTCTTGAAAATAGTATCAATAATTTTAATATTTCATAATATTCCACCAGATATACATATACACTCGAAATCGGATATAACGAGCTCGGGGATAAGGAGATCTCGGCTATAATGAGCAAAACTGTGAATTGATTTTCGCATATTCCCATACTATCGTTCTCGGTTGTAAGGAGCGCAATTCCCGGATTTACAGAGAAAATTTTAGAAACTCTGCATACATATTTGCTTGAGTTACAGATAAAAACAAATAGAACTTTGCTTTTGAAGCTGCTCGCACTTAATTAGGATTCATTTTATTATGTACACAAAGTGTCTCCGAAAATGCCACGTGCACAGGCAAACAATAGTTTGTCGACATTTCTTATCAAAGGAATGCCGAACTGAAGGTCGAGGACTGTCATACAACTCCGATTATTGGGAGTTTCCAAAATGTTTGAGGTGACAGTTTGTTTTATGCAGTTTACTGTATAAAACAAACTGTAGCCTAATCAGTTAAACGCGAATTGTTCTGTCGGAAACATGTCCACTAACAAACTAAACTGTCTCTCGGTTCGCGAAAAAATCGAAATTATTCGTGAAATAGAATGCGGCGCCTAAAATTCCGAAGTCTGTAAAAAGTTTTCACTATCGTCTTCTACAGTTTCATCGCTCTGGAAAATTAAGGATGCTTATTTGGCTGCTCTTGAAAATAACATCACACAGTTAAAAAAATTTAGAAAATGAAATTTACCTATCCCGGATACAAGGAGTCCCGGCTCGAAGGAGCAAATTTAGTCGGTCCCGTCACGCTCATTATGACCAAGTTCGACTGTATTTACTTAATTTTTATTTTCTAAATATATGTTTAAATAAAAGTCATGCTTCTTGTCCTCACTGTATTACCTAGCCTATGCAGTCTAGGTACAAGAGAGTTAAAATGCGAGTTGGTTCTAGTATTGTCACAATAAAATAGCGTAGGTATTCAAGTAGCTCTTTCAGGCGCGTAAATGTGCGGCCCTTAGTGCCGTCCATCGGTGTCTGCAATTGGGCACTGCGCGGCTATTAGTCCCTGCGATTAGCTGTCGCCCATTGCCTGTTGCTTTTAATACTATTTAGTTCTTTTTTGAAACTTGTAATGGCAAAACCACGCACTGAAAACTGAAAGCAATCATAATATAGATGATAAAATTAACACATTTCCAACCGTTTATGTTTAAACCTAAAAATTAAATGTCAAAAATATAATTGCTCGCAGAAAAAATAAAATTTATATAAGAATATAAAAGTTTCTATTTATCTTGCCTTAGAGTAATTCAATTGTTAAATAATGTATATATAATATTTCTACACATTAAACAATATCTTAATGTATTCTAAAATAATCTCTATACCTCGTTTAAAAAAAAAAACCATCCAATTTGATTAATTTTTGAAGTTGGCAATGGAAAAAACAATACTCGATCTGCATCATGATTCTGGGTTACAGATTTTTATGCTTCCATAGTTGTTTTCTTGCATAGCATCCCAAACAATTAATACACGACAAATAGTCACTTGCTTCAGATTTTTTCTTTTCTTATCGGTTTTTCACATACAACCATGATGTAATTCCACCTTTTCCGTAACACTTTTTCTTGCATTGCTTTTCTTTGGGCATACTATAAAATGTCCATAAATCTCAATATCAAGATGAAACTCAATCACGCATTGCAACAACACAAATTTTCATCCTTTTAACTTATTTCGTCGGAGAATATTACCGGTCCTCAGTCCTCCAATTATCATGTGTTTTCGCTCAATCGAGGTCTTCTTCGTTTTCTCTCGTCTTCGTTTTTTGTACCTTTCGCTTGGAAACCCTGTTGCAATGGCCTCCTGGACACAGTCTTCATTGAAAATTTTGGTTGGCTTATACCTCGTTGTGTACTTCAGTAGCGGTCAAAAACGATTCTGCGTAACCAACTTCTTAATCAATCTTCCTTACACTACCCTACTCTCAGAAAACCCTACTCTACAAGAAATTTCGTGATTTGAAAAATTTTCCTGCGATATGTTATAATTTTCGATTTAATCAAGATAGCGATTAATAAGCGATAATTTGTTAGCGATATTTATGCAACCGCGGCTAATATAAAATTGTTGCTATTTTTAAAACTGTAAATGCTGCAAACATGTAGCCAGTATAGTATAATTTGTTTTGTTTGGACTGTATAGTCTTATTATACATCAGTACAACAAAAGATAACAGTAAAACAATAAAGATATTTATAAGAAATCAAACCTAATTTGTATGAAATTTGGGTTAGGCGCTAAGTGTGAATTTTTTTGTCCTCAGGCATTGAATGATCTTGTATATCAAGATAAATGGCCTTGAAACTTGAAATCAATGCTCTAATCCTACGTGCAAAAGAACATTAGAGCAAATACGTTATGCAAATAATATCCTTTATATTATTATTCTAAATTGCGTATGCGTATAGAAATATTATCCAAATATGTATAAATATTTTCCCATCTGTACAATTGTACTTATTGAAATCTTAACTTTTTGAGCCAGATTATTTCAAAACAGTTTAGATCGCTTTTTTTTACAGGCATGTCCAGCCCACTGTTTCATTATTTTATTTTCTAGTGTCTTCTTATAGCATACATTATTTTTATGTTCACTTCTTCTCTTCTTCTTCTTCATATATATAGGCCTCAATCATACCCTTCCATCCTTCCTTGTTACTTGCTAGTTGTAGCCATTTCTTCCCCTCCACAGCGGTTATATTATTGGCTTTTGAAAAACACTATTTTGAGGTCTTCCGACGCCTCTTTTACTCTCTCAAGGTCTCCACTTCAGAACTCTGGGAGTCTAGCAAATTGTCTAGCAAAAAGCATTCCAGTTGACGACATAATCTGCGGCGTAGAAGCGGCATTGCGCAAGATTCCAGTGGCCATCGCAGAAGAAATTAGACAGGATACATGCGCTATATTAAGAAAGGCTAAGCCTCCGCGTCCCAATATATCCAAAGAGGAACACGCAGCTATAAAGAGCCTTCGCGCAAACGAAGAGATCCTGATTCTTCCAGCAGACAAAGGCAATGCCACAGTGATTTTGGACCAAGTAGACTACATAGCGAAGATGCGGGGACTTTTGGAAAGCAGCACTTATAAGAAAATCAAGAAGAATCCAACGGATAGAATCGACAGAAAAACTAGGGAGCTGGTCAAAGCTTCCAGTATTCCAGCCGATTTGCATTTCAAACTATTTGTGCAAGCGTCAAAAACACCAGCAATCTACGGGCTTCCCAAAATACATAAAGATGGAGTGCCACTAAGACCAATTGTGAGCGCAATAGGAGCGCCAACATACAAGCTGTCACAATATTTGGCCGGTCTCCTACAGATGCAGACGGGGAAGACGTCCTCATGGGTGAAAGACTCAGCACACTTCGTCAATATGCTAAAAGAAATAAAGTGTGAAAGGGGTGATATACTAGTCAGTTTTGACGTCATATCCCTCTTCACTACTGTGCCTGTGGACGACGCTATGAGTCTGTTGGAAGAAATTTATGATGAAGACATCTGCGCACTGTTTGAGCACTGCCTGACGAGTGGATACTTTTCTTTCCAAGGTGAGCTCTTCCAACAAGTGGAAGGCGTAGCGATGGGTAATCCACTTTCTCCGGTGATTGCTAACTTTTTTATGGAGAAATTCGAAGAAACAGCACTGGACACAGCATCCTTTACTCCGAAGGTCTGGTGGAGATACGTCGATGACGTGTTTGCAATCTGGCCGCATGGTGAAGACAAACTAGGTGATTTTTTGGGACACCTTAATTCACTACATAAGAACCTGAAGTTCACCATGGAGATAGAGAAAGACAACGTGCTGCCTTTTCTTGATGTTGAAATAAAAAAGAAAGCCGATGGGAGTTTCGGACACAGAGTGTATAGGAAGCCTACACATACCAACCGTTATCTACATGCGAACTCCCACCATCATCCTGCTCAAAAAAGAGGTCTCATCAACACTTTGGCCACGAGGGCCAAAAGGATATGCCAAGATGAATATCTACAGGAGGAAATGATAACACTCAGCGACGCACTGGAAGGCAATGGTTACCAGAAGCGACAGATACAACGCGTCATAAGTACGAGGTCTGTTCGCCCTGAAAAACATACAGAACCTGAGTGCAAAGGCATCGCCTTTCTGCCCTTTGTCCAAAGCGTTACAGACAGAATTGCCAGAGCTCTCAAGAAAAGAGACATTAAGACAGTTTTTGGTGCCAACTTCAAAATTAAAGATATGTTGAGATCAGCAAAGGATCGAGATCGCTTAGAAACGGACGGTGTGTATAGACTCGATTGTCAAGACTGCGATAAAGTATACGTGGGGCAAACGGCGCGTACCATTTCCAAAAGGGTCAACGAGCACAAACGGGCATGCAAACTCGGTCATCCAGAAAAATCAGCACTGGCTGAGCATTTTCTGGATACCGGCCATCATTTTGCATTCGAACCGAAAATCCTTGGAAAGCCTAAGAGTCACCATGCGCGTCTTATCAAGGAAGCACTAGAAATCTACAAGCATCCGATAAACATTAATAGAGATGATGGTCTCAAATTAAAAACATCTTGGTATCCGGCGCTTCAAAGTCATTCTCGTCGCAGACTCCGCAGAGATAGTGATCAGACAACAGATGAATCATACATACAACACAATACAAACACATCATGACTTCGGCACGGTATTGCAAGCCGATACTTAACCACAACACCAACATTCAAGACAACACATCAGCCCTGATGATGGACCCTGCAATGGGATCCGAAACGTCGGCCCGAAAGGTCGTAACAACACGGCATAATACCCCAGTAAACACAAACTTGAAGTCAAAAATGTATTTTTGGTAGATGTCCAAGATTACGTAGAGACTGAAGATATATCACTAAGCGTCGAAATAATGTTATGTAGGGTTTAGTAATACGTCAATTACTTTAAGTTATATAAACATAACTAGGCAACATACCAGTGAAAATGAAACGTCTTAGTAGGTAGTTGAACCATTTCATGTTTCGCCCAATTGCCAGAGTTTCGAATAGTAGATTTAACTGCCGGCAGGCATATAAAAAATATTCAAGTATTCGATAAAAGCCGTAACTACTATTTCATGGGTGTCGGCTATAAAAAATTAAATACTTATTCTTTGGGAACCGGCATGTAAAAGTACCGTTAATTTTGACGGGTTACAGCTAGTTCGTAATAAATTCAATCGCTTATAAAACCTAAACCAGCCAACTAGCGTAACGCTTGTCCCATGTGCGTTGCGCACCAGTTAATATTAACATACTATCACTTTTAATAGGGGGACGTAATTCTAGGAGCTTAACTGGTAATGTTCGTTATTAAGTGGAATTTAATCTAGCTTTGCATAAAATAATTATAATATGTAACGAATTTAATAATCAGGAGGACACTTAATATTTTTTATTTATTATTTTAATCCCAATATTTAAAACTGGTGTTTACGTATAGGTGGTGCGATTAATATACTCCAATGTTTACAAATTGCGTAACAAAAGCATATTAACTACAAATTTAATTTGAATTTTAACTATTTAGACTCAATAAAATTTCATAAATTGGAAACAGGCGAATATTGTCAGATCAATCCTTTCTTTTCCAAATAATTCATAACCTTATTGATTCTCCTGAAATCACCAGCTTGCTAACTTTCCACGTCTCATTCCGATCTACCAGATAGAAGTACCTCTTCTCCCTTCCAATTTATCTAACCAACAATAGAAAATCCTGTCCCATTCCACGCATATGCTCAGATTATAATTATCTCTTAAATTCAATAACTATTTTTAACACTAAATATGAAGAGTATCGTCGTATGGTGAGGCAGATACTAGAAACTCGTCCCCCTTCCTAATCATGTATATTATATACATCACGAGCCCCTTTACGTCTATGTTAAAGTTAAATTTGGAATCGGTTATCGGTTAAATGATGTTTTATCTGTCATTGTCAAATTGACTTATCTATGATTATGTCCAATTTGTGTTATCCTTTAATTGTGGGAGACATTTTTCTTGGGCATTTGCTTGATAAGATGTGGGAGACATCTTATCAAGCGATTGTGTCTCCCTGTTGGATGACCGAATTAAATAAAAAAATAAATAAAAAAAACTCGTAGTGTGTTTTTTTTGGCTAAAAACTTGTAAAATATTAATTATTTAATTCATTCGGACATAAAAGACACATCCAGTTGTGAAGGAAAGATTGTTTGGCGGGTAGGTTGAGATGAGAGATAAGAATTCCCACCCGACCGGAAGAATTCTTTCATGTTCAGAGTGTGTGGTCGCGTATGTGAAGCATGGATAAATGTGTCCAGCGAAGCTCATAAAATAAAGCAGGTCAACACAGGGTGTATGCAATAATCACTGTTTGAAGCGCGGTTTATACGAACAATCTTTACAGGAATATTACTTGTTGAAGATACTGACCGAATGATCGTCGATGTGGCCGCACGGGCGTGTTGTCTGTATCTCGTGCCCGATTGGCTGAAATGGTTGCTGCTTTTGGCTAGACTCCTGAATAGCTCCCGATCCTTACAGGCGACCAAACAAACAACAAAGGAACAAGCCCAAGGCAAATTCCGTTGTCGCGCCGTTTCACCGCGAAGGTAGGCAGACCTCAAAAATCGAGATGTTCAAACATTTTGAGGTTTCTTACAGTGCCAGCTTCTAGTATCTGGTTCGTGCCAAGTCTTTCACCAATATATTTTATTTAAAGCGCATCATGTACTTTTTAAAAATCTTTTTCTCATTTATTCATTGCACATAACAAAAAAGTTTAAACTTTTTCAATACTGTTTACCATCCTGAGATTAGCTTCACACTCTGTTGATTTATACATTATTTACACATAAATACATTTGTGACATATACATGTGGGGATAAGCCTAAATGATGTAATTCCCACTGTATTTAGTCTACGTTCATTCCTTAGTGTTGTATCAGGATTAAGTTATTTGTAATAAAAAACAATCAAATACATCGGAGTTTCCCTAACGCAAATTGGAGAGGTGCTTTAGTTATATTTAGATATGAATTTTTCTCAAATATATAGTTAAAACAAAACTACATTTTTTTTTTGATTTTTTATGTCTAAACTATAATTTTTTCTTTCATTTTAAAATATTGGTGTCACCAATGTTTAAAGAAGACGACGAAGTGTATTTGATTGAGGAGTTGGATAATTTCTTAATTATCTGACTCCTCAATCATGCTTCGCTTGTAATTGTAATTAAATCGTTTAGATATTCGATTAATAAATTTATTAGCATAATTAACATCAATTAGATGAGGTAGATAAATAATTATTAAATTGGACCAAAAACGCTGCGTTTAAATTTCGATAATCGCGTGGTACTAACTATTGATTAAGCTAACACAGTTTCCAAATAAATTAAACCATATTTTTAACGCAGATTCGAAGATCAATCCGTGTGCTTGATAATGTAGAAACTTATTTTTATTACAGTTAGCTCTGTGCGCGTAAGTAAGATATAGTTTACAAAAATATGTGAAGAAACAAATATATTGTTACGAAATTTTTTATCCACGACATAATTATTTATTCACAAAATTCACGGATTTCATTGAAGCACCGTTCTTTCACACCAATTTATTAATTTGCACCAATTTGTACTCCTGAATAACTTGTCTTTGATATACTGTTGCACGTTGCTTAAATCGCTCAGGTTAGCACTATAAAATTTCGCACGTAAGTACCCATTCACTCCGTTATGTCTATTATTTTTTCTGTTCATTTCGCTGGTTTGCCTTTCTATGACTCATCTCGATTGTCAAAAAAACAACGCACACTGTCTACAATACGATGTCACCGCGTATTTATAAAGACCCGATGCTTTGGAACATTTCGGAATCTGGTAGATAAGACCTTTGTAGTAATTTGCAATATACTGTAAAAGGCGTAGGGTGACATAATATTCTAGATTGCCTAATGCAATTCCTTCCGATAAAAATATTATACTCGGTTAATTTTTTTAATAGATTTATCCGAAAGACTTTCATAAATAAACGTGTTTATTATAGGTAAACAAAGGTATAATAAAAGGCTTGAGGTATTAATAAACTGCTATATTCACCTATTGGCTCGTAGCATCGCCTATCACGTTTGAGATCGGGATAATTTACTGGAACTATATAGGGGTGACATGGCACAAGTGGTCTGTGAATGGTACCCACCGCTTACCCAGGACTATTTTATGAGCAAGAGCTCCCACATCGGTCCTTCTCATTCGTCTCCACGCATGGGTCGTATAAACCGGTGCGAGGCGGCACGGCCGCAAAAAACAAAACCATTCACAGACCGACACCATTAGATACGTCTTTATTGCGTAAAAGAAATACATAAATAAATACAAGAACAAAGAGATGGTAATAACAAAAACAAGAAAAATAATACATAGTAGACGAATTTTGCGGTGGCGGCAGTGGATGGCTAAGGTCAAACAGACACCCCCTTAACTGGGAAAAAGACGA
The DNA here is from genome assembly GCA_016648135.1 of Agrypnia vestita. Taxonomy (NCBI): domain Eukaryota; kingdom Metazoa; phylum Arthropoda; class Insecta; order Trichoptera; family Phryganeidae; genus Agrypnia; species Agrypnia vestita. The sequence goes on along the minus strand of JADDOH010000392.1, from coordinate 157,875 downwards.
AATAAAAAAAAAAAATAAAGTAACCCATAAAAACCAAGTTTTCACAATACTTCATTATCATTTTCAGGTTTCGTGTCTACCGTATGCATCAGAATCTCCATACAACTTACTGTATGAAAAAACCATTGAAATTTCTAGAAATCCAAAATTATACTATAATAATTAATTAATTTTTTTTAACGAAAATTTGATAGATCTTTTTGATCGTCGCCACGAGTCTACTTGCAAAATTTCAGCTCGATTGGATCACGGGAAAAGGGTTAAAAGTCGATCCAAAGTTTTTTGTCACACAAGCAATCAATCAATCAGACGCCACGAGTTAATATAAAGGGAGTAAAAATACATTTGGATAAATACACGGGACCGGCAAATCTTCGTCCAATGTAGGAGCACATATTAACACAACACAGGGACACAAGTGGTCTGTGATATGTAAAGTTTCATTCGTCATTTTACGAATTTAATTTATTTTTATACCTACATTTTCACGAATAATCCTTTCTATGCATGTTAAGCCTTTTTTACTCCCTTTATATTAACTCGTGGCGTCTGCTTGCTTGCCGGCTTGCCTGGTGAAAAAACTTTGGATCGATTTTTAACCCTTTTACCGTGATCCAATCGAGCTGAAACTTTGCAATCAGACTCGTGGTGACGATCAAGAAGATCTATCAAATTTTCGTTAAAAAATATTAATAATTTTAGTATAATTTTGGATTTTTAGATATTTTAATGTTTTTTCAAATTGGAATCATTACAAAAGTTTGATTACTACGAACGTCGGCCTGACAACGACACGGAAAATTAAAATTTGAATTAATTCGTCGGTAGGTATAATAGGATTTCGAAATTCGAAAATTTATGACAATTGATTCACAGATGATAGCTCACTTCGGTTTTTTGGGAAGAAATCTAATAATAAAGGGATTTTTTTTGAGATTTTTGACATAGATATTTGTCTAGACATGTTTCATTTTCAGTCAATCAATTATTTAATTACATGATGGTAAACTTAATTTACAAAGAAAGGGAGTAAAATAAAAACTTGGTTTTTATGGGTTCGTTTTTTTGACCGTATTAGGTCAATGTATACGTTCATTTCATATCTTTAGAATTTCCCAAACTCGGTTGCGACATGAAATTCTTTATTGAATCTTTTCATCGAGGATACATTTTCTCAATTTCGGGTAAATCGATCTGCTAACCGTTCAAATATTTTGTAAAGCAAATCACTTTCAAATCCTTCAATGCGAATGGAACGTATTAAAACGAATCTTTTAAGTCATCAAATTTCACGAAGATTCGCAAACCCCTAAAGCTCATTGATATTTTATCGACTCTATCTATCTAAAAGATGTGAAAAACTTGGTTATATCAAATAAACAAATAATTGTGTAAGTATGGCAGAATTTTTTTTATTTTGTAGAATCCTACTATGGTACTAAACTATAAGCGTCTGAAGATTATGTAGATTTATTATGACGCTTATTAAGACAGTGCTCACGTAGTTGAGACTTGGGTACTAACTAAGAGGAATGAGCGAGCACTGGACGTTTTTGAAAGGAAAATTTTGAGGCGTATCTTCGGACCGGTTCTAGAAAATGGACTTTGGCGCAGACGTTACAACAATGAGCTCTATACTCTGTTTAAGAAGCCAAACGTCACAAAATTTATAACACTGGGAAGACTTCTTATGAAGAAGATTATTGAGGAGGCCAAGACCCACCAAGGGTTGTAGTGCCAAGAGTGATGATGATGATGATTATGACAGGTAAAATTGTTTAACATGAGACGATTTCGAGATATCTATGTTGATATCTTTTTGTGTGCAAACCAATTCAATATATACTATTTATGATTCATTATCACATACGCATCATATCAATATTTCTATTCTTTTCAAAATAAACTGAACATATGTTATGAAAATTGAGTAGCTTGTTAGTGCTGCGGTGATGTAATGGTAGACTCTCGCCTAGTCATCCAGTGGTCGGTGGTCCAAGCCCTATTCCAGGACATTAGCAAGTCAGTCCTATTTTCGTAGCACAAGCGTTTAGTTTGAAAATAGTAAAAATATTTTGAAATTGCGAACAGTAAGAATATTGATGCGACACCTATTCTGTGTGAGTATCTCTATGTAAAAAATACTTATTGGGTTTAAAAAATACTAATTAACTAAAAAAAAAAAATACGTAATATAATAAAATAATAATAATAATAAATAAAAAAATACTAAAAAAAATCGAATCTTAACCACTAGATAAACGAGTTACTACTTCATACATTACATTTTTACAAATATACCTTTCAATACTACTACTTCTTAATATTGATATGAGATATTGATTTATAATTAATCCGAAATTTTATAAATTACAAAATAATATTTAACCAAAATAATATTTACCCTAAATTAATAATAAAACCCCCCCAATAGGCTGTTTCGACCGTGAATGGTAGACCTAGTGAGTAAATGAAATAATATTTTTTTTCTTTAAAAAAAATAGAGAGACGAACACGGAATACGTGTCGCATCAGTATTCTTACAATTATCAAACTAAGCCAAAAGCCAGTGCTATGAAAATAGGACTATTTTGCTGGTGTTCTGGAATGCGGCTCGAACCACCGACTACCAGATCACTAGGCGAGCGTCACGACCACTACACTAACAAGCTACCCTTGTTACAATATTTGCTACTCGTCCTCTATAACATGACTACTGATTGGTGGGCTTTCCAGGAATTTTTTGAATGAGTAATCTCTTTTGTTGTATATTTGGAAATTCTTGGGTACAAGACGTTATCTTTTGCCTCATTTAACCTTACCAAGAACTTAGGGTCATGTTAGTATCGTGTTCGTGATTGCTATCCTTTCCTTCAAATGAACTTTAATGAACGATACAAATATGCACAAAAACACATGAAAACACCGTATTGTATATAATAAACTTCATGTAATAACACGAAATATATTTAACTCAATAAACAGAAATACACTGGATTTAACACAAATACCACCAATCGTTGAAAGGGATGTTTGAATCGAAGGGGAAGAATGATAAATGTGTATTTATTTAATTTAACATTTAATTTCTAATTAACTAAACATTACACCTATCACATACAAGAAAAGTAATTTTATCTCCTACATAGTATCGATAGCGATAGCTTACATAGATACAACGCGGTCCCTCGTTATCAGGTATAATCATTATAGTCAAAAATATGTAACTCAACACGTGTGTGGTTAAATATTTCGTTTAGTGAAAATTATATCATTTCATTTTGTGCAAATAGTCTAATCCAGAGGTTCCCAATTTTTTTAGCCACGGAACCCTAATTGATCACACTTTTCTTGGCGGAGCCCTATTTTGATAACAAAAAAGATTACCTTGTAGTTTGGAAACTTTTAATGTTTTACTTGAAAAGAAAGAACAAATATAAATGAAAAATAATTATTATAAGTATTGTAAAACATTTATTGTGCAAATAAATACAATGTAACTATGAATTTTAATGTGAAAAATGAAATTTGTCACATATTTTCTTATAATGGCACAAAAAGCTGCATTCGGTCTATGTCTGTACTTTTTTTGGTGTAAGCTCAAAATCAGTCTCGCATCGGTAAGTCATCAGAAACGGAAGCAGAATATTGCAGGGTATTCGTCTTTAAGTCCAATACAAAAGTCATTCAGATAATCTTCTGATTTGAATTTTTGTTTTATAAAAGACGAACAATTAACATCGATCAAATTTTCATACTCTCACACAGTTAGCATCCATGGTTTGGTATTATTTGCGAATGGATTCTGTACCCAGTCGATGTCCTGTAACTTCCCCGGGAAATATTCTTTTGACGATATTTTAAGGCTTATTAAATGCTCATGTATGTTCTTTTCCACATCTGAGGTTACTTGCAACTTATTTTTGCGGTGCTCACTCTTTTCCACGAATATTTCATTTAACTCTTTGACGGGACGCGGAACCCTTGTGACCCTTCCACGGAACCCCGGGATTCCGCGGACCACCTATCGGGAAACGCTGGTCTAATCTTAAATATGTAGCGATCCTCTCTAGGCGATGTTGTATTGCAGGATCATGGCTTGTGATGTTGTTGACAGTACATATTACAACGAATGAAGGGTCGCTCCGTGCTAAACTCTGTGATATCCCTTAGGCAAGTATGTACACGTATCAACCCTGTAAACACACCATTATGATTCCTTACAGTGTGCCAATGTAACCTCACTTTAAGGAATCACTGTATATACAGTTAAAAACTTGTACACGTATTTATATTAGTTTATGCTTTATTATTCTGTATGTTTATATAAGCGTAATGGGTGGAGATTGCTGGTTTTTAAAGTAGGAATAGGAAGGACCGCTACGAAAAACACCTGGCATCTAATATTGTTGTATATTATACACCTTGCTATCTAATATATCGAATTCATAATAAACTTATATACCTTAGGCGTTTGATTACAAAACCCGGAATTCTCTAAAAGGAGAGGAAAACTTGACACAATTTTGCAACCCTAACGATGATCAAAAGGTAGTTAATGAAGAGTCAAATAAAATCGCTTAGTTAGTCCTTAATTTAAACTAAGTAATTAATTAGTTCGTTAAATTTTAAATTCACTTGCTTAGTAAGGAACGGTTACGCAAAATAGAGGAACTGATACGAGAGTAACCAGTAACCACTCCAAGACAGTTTGGGAAAAGAAATTTAATGGCACATGTCGATCGTGGCTAAATCGAAGATAATGGTCCCATTGCATATACAACGAAAATGAGTATTTAACTATATTATTGAATGTGCTAATAACAAAATGAAAGATTATTAACGTTTAAATAGTAAGTATTAAATAAGATATTACACTTTAAAGTTCCGAAAAATGCACTGCATATTTTGACATTTCATAGGCAATATATGAGGTTTGGTTAGGTTATTAGGTTTGGTTAGGTTAGGTTATTAGGTTTGGTTTTGTTTAATTTAGATTACGATTATTTTAGTTAGATTAAAGTAACAGGACGTTAAATTATGTAGTGAAATACTTATTTTAATTCACACAACGAGACCATATTCTTGGATTATTCCCTAAAAAATATTGATTATTTTATTTGTATCTACTTTTATGTGAGTTTTTTTTTCTCACCAACATGTTTCGGAAATTACCATTCCATCATCAGGGTGCTGTATAACTGTCAAAAAATTGGAATGAAATGTCTTTTGTTCCTTCTTTTTCCAAATTATTTGAAAAATTATATTTAACAAGCAATCAAGAACTTCAGTGATAATATTTTTTTAAATAATTTGGAAAAACAAGGAACAAAAGACATTTCATTCCAATTTTTTGACAGTTATACAGCACCCTGATGATGGAATGGTAATTTCTGAAACATGTTGTGGAAAAAAACTCACATAAAAGTAGATATATACAAATAAAATAATCAACATTTTTTTAAAAATGTCAATCTACAATGTTGCTCAATCAATTGAAAAAATAATTTATATCTAATAATCATAACAATATGTTCTCTCTGCTAGTCCGTTGTGGGGGTTGAGACTAAGTGACAAAAAACGAAACCACAGTATATCGGTAGGCTACACCACCGAGGGGGTTAAAATGGTCGGAAAAGAAATTTAAAATACAAGGGTAGCGGTCGGCGGGCACATCTAAGCCTCCGCGGCTCGGGGTAAAGAGGGCCGATCGATGGCTCAATCCGGTGTCCGGATTAAGGGCGTTTAATCCCCATTTTAATTGCGCGAGGGCGGTAAGGGCTCGTTATTTATTGCTCAGTCAAGTCGACAAATTGGTAACGGACTCAATTCACATCCGATACGACCCCGTTCCGGTCACAACCGGAAACTCTGCAGAGGAAGGGTACGACAATTACATTTACACGTTGTCACGCTAATAGTAGTTCCTGCCGAAACTGGGGCAAAAGCGTTGTTTAAATTTAAAAAATTCAATATTTTTTAGATTTCTCAAAATGTTAGAAGTCAAACTGTACGTTTAATTGTTACGTTGTATTAAAAAGATTACATTTTGTGACTGCAAGGCTTGTAACTCAACTAGTAACTTTGATAATTTATCCTAGTTAATTTGAAATAGGCAGATACCAATGATTATTTTGTAGTTTGTACAGAAACGCGTACCTAATTACTGAAGGTAGGTATGTTTGATGATAATATATGATTTAAAGACTTATTAATTCTATGGACTAACACACAACTTTTTTCCTGCTTCTGATTGATATGTGGTTTCGTAACGTCGATGTATTCGCTCATCAAAATTTATAAATAGCACAAAATAAGTGAAATATAAAAATAGAAATATTGAATATTTTTATACATCTTTACATATATAATTCTTCTGTACGTGTGTATGTCACTGAAATCCTCCTAAACGGATAGGCCGTTTTTAATAATAAAAAAAATTGTGCGTTTGAGTGGGTCCCTGGATCGTTACAATTTACAAATGGACACGTTAGGTGGTTTGGGCATGTTGAGCCAAAGAATGAGGAAAGAATGGTAAGAAAGATATATGATGCAAGTGTTGACGGCGCCAGAAAGAGAGGGCGACCACGGAAGACGTGGCATGACCAGATTAACCAGATACTGGAAGATGGTTCTGTTAGAAGTCTGAATAACCGTCGAGCTTGCATGCGAAGATGTACGAATGTAGACGTAGCGAAAGTTGTACGTCAGGACAGAAGAGTATGACGCTCTATCCTCTCTGTCTACCCCCTCGGTGAAACGACGTGATGGTAAGTAAGTAAGTAAGTAAGGTGGCTCTGCATTCGGTTCTAAGATTTTTCCATCCAATGTCTGTCGGGTCCGCTTTTTTGTGATAGATTTTCAGTATTCGCTTCACTTGTGTAAACATGTACAATGAAATACGTTAAATTATTCTTGCGTCCATGTGGTCTTGAGAAATATGAGTAATCCATTAGATTACCCTTAAAATACAGGAATTTTTCGCTACCAACCAAAGTACTCCTTAAATCGATTTGGGATTGCAAAAATATAATTTAACTCAATTTTGCATCATTGGTCAGAGTAATTCAATCACTTATAATTGTACTGAGTATTGTGAAGCACTTAAGGGTATAAGGTTCATTATAATCGCGTTTCCCTTAATATTTCTTGGTTGGTACAAATATTAAGTAAGCCCAGTTAGCGAAGACCAAGGACTTGGGCAATATTATTAAAGGTCTCAGAATATGATATCTGAATATAATGTAGAAATATAGCAGGACATGTCAGAACATAATAATGTGTGGTTTGTGTAAGGTGATAAAATGTTAAAATGCTGGTAATATTTCTTTAATGGAAATCAAACAGAAGTGCCACCATCTCTGAGCTTATTTGCCTCGAATTCTCAAAGTATTGACAAGACGGATGCATTTCTTTTATGCGTTATAATGATAAGAAGAGCCATCTCTGAACAGAAATTATCTCTAGTGCTTAAAGTATCTAGAAACTATGCTAGTATTATAATAAGTTGGAGTTACAACATAGTTTAAAACAAAGTAAATGTGTAATGTTTATTTTTGATTCAAGGTAATACTAACTATGCTGATTTATGGAAGCATTTATTATGCTGATTCATTATAACGTTAAATACTCTGATTTATGATAATGTTAAATATGCTAAATCATGACTGGAATGTTTTCAGGCTTTCATGGTGGTTCGGCGAGCTGAAATATTAAAATTAGATTCTAGAATTTCATTGCGAATCTATTAGTTAGCCCGAAATATTTTCATTAAGTATTTATCTACTAAAATAGCAACTGAGAGGTGTATTCTGTAAATAGATGAATTTTCTCGGAAGGGAGAAATTACTCAACGATGATGCTGTGAGTAATTAAGATAGTTTCGAGTTTATCAGTTGGGGCATCAAATAAACTAATGATGATATAATTTGATTTAAACTTCGTTAAACTCCACTGATTGAAAATAAACATTAATTACAACACATGACCTAACAACTTACAACTCCGGAAGAAAACGAAATAAAACTAATGTCCATCAAATATATTAAATTATTATTATTATAAAATCAACAATGTATTATTACAATTCCTTCATACACATACTTTGAATCATATTACCTATATGAAACTAAGCTAACTCAAAAAAACCCATCGATTATCACTGTTTAAACGCTAATAACAATGGGTGGCTTATACTTACGCAGAACTCAGAAAATCTGAAAAACCTATCCGCAAAATTCAAAAACTACAAGGGCTTTAGTCCCGCTTGCTGCAAGTTTTTTAGCTTGTCAAATTACAGAGGTTATTGTAAAAAATCCCTATACCCTATAAACAAGGAAGACAAAGGATGTCTGATTTTATAGATTAACCCGTCAAGTCAATGAACTTATAAAATTGCTTTTATGTTTGCTCCTAACAGTCTATGTGAGATGATGTTAGTATCAGTTTGAAAATAAAGGATTTCAGATAGATAAAGCGCAAACGGCGCTGAAGTTGAATGACTGAGTTTTTGGATTGTGTTAGAGGAAGTTAGTTATAAAAATTAATTAATTAATTCATTGTAGTGTTTTAAAAAGTAAACTTTAAAAGGCGAAGTCACTTATTATATTAATTACAATCACTGGAATATCATGAACGCATGAATTAAAAGATTGCCATAAAAAGGAAGGTGAGATGTTCGGAGAATCGTTGCCCTGAAAATCTCTTGTGTTGTTACATCAAAAATAATTAAAAATGTTCCCAGGTTTTCACGGCCGTTCAGAATCTTCTGTGTATAGTTTTCTAGGATATTCTGCCGTGTATATGTGACCTTTCTGGCCGACGTCTCGGATCCCATTGCAGGGTCCATCACCAGGGCTGATGTGATGAGTGTGTGTTGAAGTGTAGGTTAAGTATTGCATTTGTATAGAAACCTCGTGGTACCAATTAAATCGACGGTTCCGTACTGTCCAACATCCGACAGTAGATAAAACAGCGACATGACGCTACAGAAATTCTTGATAGCCCCTATCTCCGACGCGGAAGCACAACACACTACATCAAGCATACACGCCCTGCTTTCGACACGGTACTGCAATCCAGTACTTAACCGAACACAAACTTGGACACACCCTGACTTCGGTACGGTATTGCAAGGCAATAATTAGCAAACACTTCAACACACACTCATCGCATTAGCCCTGATGATGGACCCTGCAATGGGATACGAAATGTCGGTCAGAGGGGTTACATATACACGGCAAAATATCCCAAAAAACTATAAACAGAAGATTCAAAAATACTTATTAATTCAATTGCTTAATAATATAAACATGTTGTTTACATTTCAAATATGTTTTAATATACTTTGTAATACACACACAATATGAGTTATTAATTTACAACTATAGTTTCGAGAGGAGCAGTCCCTCTCATCATCAGGTATAGATAATAACTAACTTAAATACAAAATTTATCAATCTAATTGGGTAGGTCAGGGGGGTCAGGGGGGCGCGCGGCAGGGAAGGGTATTTTTTTCGCCGAACAGCTCTAGGAGTGGTGAAGTGGACTGAAATGTGATATTATTTATTAATGTGTTTCCAGAATTTAAATTTTTTAGGATTTCAACGGTTTCCAAACTATTCATTATCCATCGTCTATGGGGAACCGAGTGGAGTAATTTTAATTTGTGACTATCGAAAGAATGATTGGTGTTAATTATATGATTGGCAAATTCGGAAAAATTGTTATTTTTTAAGCAGCGGCGATGTTCTTTTATGCGTGTATTTAAGTTTCTAGTGGTTTGGCCTATATACTTTTTGTCACAATCTCCGCAAGTTATTTCATATATCCCACTTTTTTCTAACATACCTATTTTTGTTTTTGAATTTAGAAGAATTTTACCAATATTATTGTTTGTGTAATAAGCTGGTCTAATATGAGTAGGGAAGCAATTTGTAATTTTATTAGAAATCGGACCATTATAAAGAATTTTTTATTTTATTTTATTTTTTTTTTCAGAGGGACTGCTCCTCTCGAAACTATAGTTGTAAATTAATAACTCATATTGTGTGTGTATTACAAAGTATATTAAAACATATTTGAAATTATAATGTTGCACCACGAAGTATCTGCCAAATCTTTCAATGATATTATGTTGTTTACAATTTAGAAAATATGCTTCTCTTATATATCTCTTATATTGTATGCAATACGAGTCTACTAATGGACCGTAGCCTGTTTATTTCAGGCTATCTACATTTATATGTACCGTGAGAAGAACCACGTTCTTCGTTTTTCTAGTCTCAAGATCCGAGCATTCTGCTTAGATAGTCCGATGGAGTGGAACATTTTACCTCTTGAGGTAATTGACGTCTCTTAAAATCCAGACTGTTCTGTTCCAGAAGGTTTTGTTAAGGCTAAACAGGGGTATTAAAGTGATAAGGATAATGCTTGTTGGTCTGGCGCTAAGACGCTCAAGCAAGTCGGTGATTAAAATGGCCAGGGCTGTGAGGCCTGGAAGACTATGGAGTTCATCTTACCTTTACGGAATTAAATACATTATTGATAATATTTTCAACTATTGCATGTCACGTGATTAGAAATTATTAGTGTTGAAGCCGTGTGCCGTAGTTTTTATATTTTCTTAATTCTTCTGTTGTAATTTTGTATTGTCAGAATATTACAAGATTTACTACAATTTTTGTTCAGTTGAGTCAAAATTTAGTATGATTAGTAAGTTGGGTGAGGTAAAAATAGGATACTATTATTTGAAAAATATAACTGAGTATTTGGTGGATACTGCAGTTGAGTGGATTAGATATAATTTTAGGTTATGCTATGACCGATTGTACATTATTTTTAAATAAATATATATGCATATAAATATATATGCGGAATTCATATTTCTTGAGGGTATGCGATGCATTCAATAAACTGATAAGATTATTGGATATTGATCTGTTCGAGTGCAGCCACACAAGATTAAGAAAAATTTTCTTTTGTTTAAATTTTTTATTCTTTCTTTCTATATAATTAATATGCCTTAGTATATCATAAATATTTATCATTACTGACATATTTCTGTTTGTTTAAATTTTTTATTCTTTCTTTCTATATAATTAATATGCCTTGGTATATCATAAATGTTTATCATTACTGACATATTTCTGTTTGTTTAAATTTTTTATTCTTTCTTTCTATATAATTAATATGCCTTAGTATATCATAAATATTTATCATTACTGACATATTTCTGTTTGTTTAAATTTTTTATTCTTTCTTTCTATATAATTAATATGCCTTAGTATATCATAAATATTTATCATTATTGACATATTTCTAAATGTGGAGACCTGTAATTGGCCATCTATATTGTATCAATGTTTTCTATGCTTTTTTTTGTGCTGTTGGTCTTCCATAAACATTAAATAAATAAATATATATAGGTATATTTTTTAATTTTCTTAACTGTATTTAAAATAGCTTTAATCCACAAAAGTGCACTTTTAAAGAAGTATTGTAAACAAAGATTTTCTAAATAAATAATTTTTTATTTATACAACGGCAAAAATGTTCAATATATTTCGAATACGATTTATACATAATTAAATCATTATAAAACTTATTACAAATATAATTTTCTTTTCGAAAAAATAAATCAAACATTTGATGATAATCGTTGGCAATGTCGTAGTATATAAACATTTTCGTATTGCGTATAAAATGTTCAAACATCTACATTTTACGAACTTCCTTTATAAATTACCATAAACTTATTCACGTAAACAGAAACAGATTGAATTTTTATTGTTTATTGTAATTAATGAACTCAGTAATGAAAATAAAAATAATAAAAGGATAGAACAAACGCACTCAACATAATATGTAGATCATAATATTATGATTTGACAGTTAAAATTCACTATAGTAAAGAGAAATAGAATTCACACAAATAGTTGTGTGTGTTAGCGACAATGGAATTCCATAATACACAAAATTGTAAGAATGTCATTTCTGCAAGTGACGTGCACGCATTTCTCACCTCACGTTAGACCTTTCAAAGAAACACGTTATTCTACAAAAAAATTACTTGACTACTACAAAAATCTCGCAGACATAAAGATGTGCAAATACATAACTATACGGTTTCCGTAGGAAAGCAAAAGGGACGACTTTTTTCTTGATTTGACTGGATCTAATAAACAAATAAACAGAAGCGTCGGAAATAAAAAATCTAACTGAAGCAATGAATTAGATTTTTTTTAAGATAAGGATTATTTAATTAATATTTGTTTCCCAGAATCTTTACTAATGCACAGCTTTTTTGCTTGCATGCGCTGTATGCCTCTGGGATTAGTTATCATGAAAAAAAATGCGGTCGTTATGACAGGGATAGCATATGCGCGGGTAGAATAAGGCATTGAAATAGCAGAAATACGAAAAACATGGTGAAATCAGTAAAAAGGGTATGAGAGGAATGGAGAAAATGGAAGCGTCCTATAGAGTGTTTATGTTTATTTTTACTAGAAGGTGATTAATTATTTTTATTGACACTTCTTAGATAGGCTGTTGGGGTCGCTTCTTCTCGTTCTCAGGCTGTATCTTCTTCGGTTCTGGGTTTTCATCCTTTCACTTTCATCCAGGTCTTTTTTCTGTAGTATTTTGGAGCATTGAGTCATCCAGGAATTCTTTGGTCTTCCTCTGGATGACTCTTGGCGAAGCTCCATAAACATTGCCTGCTTCACGGTGTGGTCTGGTGGTCTCCGTCTTATGTACCCATATTTTTTATTTACATTTAATAAGGCATATTTTAAAATATTATTTATTGAAAATTTTTGACAAAAAATTAAAATGGCTGCTTCGTGCCTATTCTCGTGGAGCTCCTCCGCCGTGACTGTTGACTGTGACCGTGGATTTAAGTCCTTACTAAGAAATGAAAAATGTTGTAATGTTCTAAATTCCGTACAGTGATTTAAATACACTGCGTCCTAATCCTAATTAAATAACTGAAATCAGTAATATTGACCACGATTTTTTTTTGTATTTATTTTGAAATACTAACGTTTATTCTTTTGATTTATTTAAGTTTAAAAGTTACGAATTTGTAAAAAGATTAAAATAATAACATAATTTTTTTTAAAATACAGTTTATTATATCATAAAAAGTAAGTAAACTAATTGGCAGATTTTGCAATAATATTATTGTGTACTTTGAAATATTCTTCATGTTTAAAACATCGTTGGTTTGGTAATTTATTAAATGATTAAATAATTTATTTTGTACCTTTTTAGGAAGATATCTGTATTTGAAATATATGAAAGTTGATGAATAAATTATAATTTGATGTCTTTCGATACAAAAATTTAAACAAATTTTGACTCGCATTGCAATACGATTGCCTAAAATTTCAGGCTCCTAGGATGGAGTAATTCCTTGATTTCAAAAAAGTTACAAACATATTTTTTTATCGCGTCCAACCATAAAGTAAGTGCTAAGAATTAAAGTTATTATTATATTGTAACGAGGCTAAAAAAAGAATCACGCACTTCTGTCAAAGTGACAGTTGTTTGAAGTTAGCACAATACTACGGAAGGATCTGGAATCACCTCCGACTTTCGAGTGACGTCTGCAACTTTCCAGCAAAATCTGGAAAGTACGATTATTTGATAGTAAACACTGGAAACGTCTGGATAATAGCATTAGCCATATAAATACGACGCACGGAAGAGAGGTGTGAGTTGTTCCGAACGCGGTTAACAGGCGATAACAGGAGCGAAGGTAGCCGCGGGCGGCGGTCAGTCCGGCCAAGCGAGCGGTAATGGCAGTGATGCCAAGCGAGCGGAAATTCGACGGCAATTCTAGAAAGTTCTTACGTAGCGAGATAAACCGAGGAGATAAATAAGTGCGGAAATTGATGGAATATTCTAGTGAATAGCGAATAAAGAGCAAAAGCGAATATAAAGTGTCTGTTTATGAGTAATGAATTTGCGAAACAGTTCAATTTAAGGAATAGCGTTACATTTAATAGTGATAAGTGACCTTGTACGTTAATAAATCCTGTATTGAATCCTAGCGTTTTCATTAATTCCTCCTGCAGCCAAGACACGTGACAATATTATTAATATATTCACATGTATTCATAAACTCCTAGAAAAGAATATTTCTTTTCTAAACTAGTTTAAAACTGTAAAATCTAGTATTACCTCTTCCGAACAATTATAATATGATACTACTCGTATTATTCAAACTAGTCGGTGAGTAATAATCTTTTTAAGATCGATTTTATTATAGATTGATCTAAAACTTCCCCCGCCAGCAGCGCAGCCTCCCTGGGGTCCCCCACCCACCCACCCCCAGGGGGCGGCCCGCCCCGGGCGCGAGATAAGGGCGTCAAATAACGATAAACTGCTTGACGTCCTAATAGAGCCATCACGCTGAGAGCGGTAAGTGCAGGAAGTTAACGGAAAATGGTTTGGGGAAGAAGGCTTCGTGTAATAGGAATCTGAAGGTTGTTTATTGCCTGTTTTCTACAGTGAATTAGTAAATAATCAACCGGATCGAGAAATTCACATCATGAATAAAATTTATTGAATCGAAAGATAAAGGCAGTCGAAGTGATGCTTCAAAATTTCGAAACATTCAACTAGCCTAGAGCGTGGTGAGAGTGAGCCATAGGGTGGCCATGGGGCGTGTGATGAACACAGCAAGTCAAGACGCAAAACAACCCAATCTCTTCTTCTTCTTCATCTTTTTCATCAGCCTTCATTTCTCCACTGTGGATATAGGCCTCTTCCATACCCTTCCATCCTTTCTTGTTTTTTGCTAATTATAGCCATTTTTTCCCCCACAGCGGCTATATCGTCGGCCCATCTCTTTTAAGGTCTTCCGATGCCTCTTTTATTCTCCCAAGGTCTCCATTTCAGAACTTTGGGAGGTCATCTCGTAGCATCCTGCCTTGCAACATGTCCTGCTCATTGCCATTTTAGTTTCACTACACGATCCTTGATACCACTACTCTAGTTCTGCGCCTAATTTCGTTATTTCTAATTCTATCTCTTAGGCTTTCTCCAAGCATGGATCTCTCCATGGATCGTTGCGTGCATTTGAGCTTTTCTACACTTTTCTTTGTAAGGGCCATAGTCTCCAATCCATAAATTATCACTGGCAGTATGCATGATTCAAAGACTTTTCTAAAAGTAGCGTCAGACCCAGTAGTGGGCGGCTACAAACAGCGTCTGTTTCCTATGTTAAGGGCGGCTGATTTAAAACTCACCAACCCGTCTGGCAAACGTGGTATTATAATGCCAAACCCCTTCCAATTGAACCCAATAACACAGTTAAATCACTATAATTGCAATCGGTCTGCTGAGGAATCGTAAAACAAAAATTAAAATTAGGTATATAATAAAAACGACAATACACACATGATACGGAGTTAAACCTATTGTGATTCTGAATTATATCAATTAAAATTCATGCACAATATTGAGTTATATAAATTACAATATAAGCTCTTCTGCTCTGTGACTGAATTGCCATGCGTGAATGCCAACAAGAGAAGAAGGATATGAACAATATATTTTTTAAACCTGAAAATGTAGCTACACATCGGTGTCTCTCCTTCAGGACACGGCAAACTTAATTAAAATTATCTCCATCCAGCTGTGAACATGCATCCAACTGGCAATGCTCCTCTTGACAATTGATGTAGTTAGGATGGAGAAAGTCTCATCGCTGCGTTGTTCCATCATGCAGAGATGGTGTACTCGGTTTTTCATTCTTATAGAGATCCCTCAAGAGGTCAGAGGCATAGAATTAGCTGAAGAAGGACACACTTTCCATCTACCTTTATCCCAGCCACCTTATCATTTTTCCTTTCATTTCCACTCCCATTTACTCTATTTTGCGTTTTTCTAGCTCAGTTTGTATTTTGACGGCTAGTTTATTTTTAAATTTTGTTTATTCTGATAATTTTTTTTTAAGATTATTTATATCAATAATCTTCTTTGCCTCTTAAAGTTCTGTTTTATATCGTTGATCTTTGTTATTGGTCCATTATCTCTTGCCATTTAAAATTGTAGTACTGTTGCAATTAGATTCCATTGTATTGCTTAGATTCCACTGTAAAACGCTTTTGTGTCTTTTATAATTCAAATACCTTCTCTAAATATGATTTGATTCTTTTCTCTTTGTGATGTGAATTATATTATGATTTGATTGTATCTCTATCTGAAGTGAATTTGTAATTTAGTGTATTTTATAAGTATTACACACTTATTTTTAACGACATTTCAAAAACAGTACAAGTAGTTGCTTTAGAACAGACTTGTCTGGTTAAGCAACTATCTTTGTCTTTTCTA
The DNA here is from genome assembly GCA_016648135.1 of Agrypnia vestita. Taxonomy (NCBI): domain Eukaryota; kingdom Metazoa; phylum Arthropoda; class Insecta; order Trichoptera; family Phryganeidae; genus Agrypnia; species Agrypnia vestita. The sequence continues at coordinate 141,534 of JADDOH010000392.1, read as the reverse complement.
TGTAATAAATAATTTAGAATAAATAAAATAAAAAAAATACAGAAAATTAATGAACCAAATATTATTAAAAAAATACTGAAAAAAAAATCAAATACGACACCGAAAAACCTGGCATATTCATTTTATATTCATTTTAACCAACTAACCATCTCGCCGTTTTCCCGCAGGGATAAGCAAAGAGGATAGATGCCACATTCTTTCATCTTGAAACTCCACTTTTTCGCCAACTACATTCATACATCTTCTCATGCACGTTTGAAGCCTTTAATATGGACATCCTGCAATATTTGTTGTACCTGATCGTCCCATGTCTTTCGCGGGCGCGCCCTGTTCTTACAGCCTTCAACAATCACCTCATCTTAATTAACCACGTTTTCCTCGCTCATACATTATATATAACCAAATCATCCCAGCGATCCATTCTTTATTTTGGCTATCACGCAATAGTTGGAATTACAATTGGTTCAAATTTTTTCATTCCTTGCTCTATCGACCAAAGATTTAGCGACAGCATTTCCACCGCATTCAGTCTACTTTCATTCATTTTTTTGCAATCCAGGCTTAACTTCCACATATTAGAAATGGAACTCACTTTATTCATAGTATTCTCATTTTTGGTACTGGATAATGTTCAAACGACTTAGTTTGAGTGACTGTAGTTTGAGTGAATGTGAATAATGCTTAATGTTGTCTTAGATTTTCACAGCCGTTCAGAATCTTCTAGAATATTTTGCCATATGTACGACCTTTTTGGCCGACGTTTTAGACCCAATTTCGGAGCACATCATAAATATCAACATTAAAATCTTAAAACGCACTTTTCTCAAAACATCATTTTTCAAATTGTCCAGCAGTAGAACTAAAACAATTTTTAACTATTTTTATTAATCAATTAGAAAAGGCATACAGAAAAAATCACATTAAAAAAATATATATTTTAACTGTCACCGGGACTCGAACCACGGACCTCCAATTCTATCCGGGAATGGCGCACTATCCAATTTCATTATGACAGCTTATATGTAGTCTCTTTTGTTTTAATTGATCAACATTTTTATTCCATTTTTAAAGCAATCCACTTTTTTATAATGCAATGGTCACGAATACCTTCGCCTATTTATCGCTAGAGGACGCCAGAAATTAATGTTTCATATTAATTTTTTGGAAACTTTTGATACAACACATATATATTAAAGGAAACACATTCTCATTGTGAAGTTGCAATTTCAGAACAAAGTTCTGTGAATTATTAATCAATTTTTATTAATCAATTAGAAAAGACATATAGAAAAAATCACATTAAAGAAAAAATATAACTGTCACCGGGACTCGAACCACGGACCTCCAGTTCTAGCCGGGAATGGCGCGTTATCCAATTTCGTTATCCAATACTTTAAAAATGGAATAAAAATGTTGATCAATTAAAAAAAGAGATTACAAATAAGGTCGAAAAATTTTCGTTAACTTACCAGACTGTCATGGCGAAATTGGATAACGCGCCATTCCCGGATAGAATTGGAGGTTCGTGGTTCGAGTCCCGGTGACTGTTAAAATATTTTTTCGTTAATTTAATCTTTTCTAATTGATTAATAATTTTTTTTTAATAATTCACAGAACTTTGTTCTGAAATTGCAATGTGTTTCCTTTAATATAATTTTTAACCTATTTTCGTCAAATCATAACAGCGCTTAAAACATTAAATTGTCTAAAGAAATACGTAGGATTTTTTGAAAAGTATAAAGTATTTGAGTAACAGCTTATTTTACTCGATTTTTTGGTGAAAAAATGGATTCATCTTTTAAAAAACTGTTTTTTTTTTTTTTCATAAATCGTTTTTTGTTCTGATAGCCGCGGACCATCAACTATGTTTTATACTCTTTTGCATGCTTTTAAAGTTATCAAATTAAATTTTTTAATAACACGATTAAGTTAATAAAAAAACAAATACAGACCTCTTTTTCGGCCGGTTATAAAGGTGTTGTTATCCCTTAATGCGCAAGTTAGAATAATTTACGTGTTTTCTGCGAATAATTTTCTAGACAAACACTGGTGAGAAAATTTTTCTTGATGTTTCCACCACGAGGAACTTTTTCCGAGAGCCACAAAAAGCCTGACGGACGTTTTTTTCTAAGAATATTCTTTGTCTATGCAAAAAATCGCAAAATAAATAGATTTTGCCAAAGTCCCCTTGAAGAGAATAAGCCGTAAAAGATTTTTTAAATAAAGGATTTAGAATGAACGCCTTGTATTCTTTTTTTGGCGATGGAGGAATATTTTTCAAACCAAAATCTACTTTTACCGCAAAAATATTTCAAATATTATTGCTCCCTTTTATGTTTACCCACAAAAATAACTTTTCAAGCTGCCCTATTTATTAAATTGAGAACTAAGTTGGCAAAGATTGTTAGGTTTTATTTTTAAGTTATATTTGTATGATTGTTTGAAGTATTAATGATAAACTGTATGTTTTCTTAATAAACAAAAAAAAACTGTCTATACTGTGTAAGAGAAAAAGGGATCAAAAATGCTGGAACGAGAAAAAAATAGCTTAGGTATTTTAAAGACTTAAGTTTATTATTACGGTCGTTAGACATATTTAACTGTAAATAGTTACGGATATTTTATGCGAACCGTACGTTTTTCCGAGAGAAATTCTCGACGTTTCGTTGAATATGACTTCAACGAAACGTCGAGAATTGTCTCTTGGAAAAACAAAAACATACGGTTCATATAAAATATCCGTAACCATTTACAGTTAAATAGCTTAAGAATTTATTTCTGGTCGCTAAGAAGAACAAATCTAATGACCATAAAAATCCTATATCATAATGGTATGGTCAGGGATTCATGGCGGTGCGAAGCAAATCAAAAACTTGAAATTAATTAAAGTTTTTTGAAGTTTTATTAAATCACTGAATATAAATTTAACTGGAGATCTGTCTTGTATTTCGCAAAAAATCTCACATTAGCCATTAGAGAATCTTCCACTTGTATTTAAAAATTCAGATTAACGTCGTTTGTATCGATCTGATTTAATCACAATAGAACACTTCTCACACGTACGTAGGTACTTAATCGCTGGTCAAATATTCACAATGAAATCGCCCGTCGCTGTCTGTTCCGCTCTTTATATAGTTTTTCTTCGCTTTCAAAAACAATCGAAAGCCTCGATGGCGTCGTTGCACTCATGTGCATTTTTGGGTTTCGAGATGTTTCTGTAATCTGGTGGTTCATTTCAGACTCTTTTAGTAATTTCCAATTTACTTTATAATGTCCAAAGTGCAGTAAGTTCGTCGATAATATTTTTTTATAAAAAAGTCCAAATTAGAAAAAGAGCAGAAACACGAATTTAAATTAGTGCTTTAGATATACCTAGACTGTATAACTAAATTTCAAGGGCAATAAAAAATAGCAAACATAAATAATTTTAAAATGGAAGTCCTAAAATTGCAAAAAGTCTCCAATATAAATAAATAATTAAACATTGAACAACTCGTTCTCCCGAGTTTTACTTTGAACAATTTTATTTTATGTATATTAATATTGTAATATAATAGTATTTCATGTGTTCACTCGTTTTATATAAATGTCGATAGCCACCCTTATATTTAAAGAATTTTTTTATTTGGGGTGCATAACTTGCTTGCATATATTGTTACATGTTGTACTAAGTTTCAAGATCATTGTGCATGATTTATATATATTGGAAAAAATATAATATATCCAAGGCAGGAGGATTGCTGTAAGCGAAAGCAGGTTAGTTACTACGAATAAGAAACTTAAATTGACATCGGTGTCAGATGTCATTTTGTTTTGGGTAAATATTATTTCAAAAATATTTTTTAAAGGTACTGATACACATGCTTATTAGTGGCACGTGAGCATGCGCAGTATTGACCTTCTTTAGCCCTTGCTTATTAGTGGCATGTGTGTATGCACATTGCTAGTAATAAGCATGCTCATTAGTGGCATGCTCAAAAATCAAACGCCGGTTGATTTATGAGCATGCTAATGTCATTCACCATGAGAAGGGGTATCTTTTGAGTACGTGTGAACAGGCTTGCTTATTATGAGCATGCTTATGTCATTCGCGGCTAGTATCGATTATCAATGCGATCTTCTCAGTCCGCGATAGATGAAACAAATATGGCGCGTTGGGGAGATGATAAAATATTACTTTTCATGACTGTGTCTGTAGAATGTCTGTGGAATGTCTGTGGAATACTCGGTCACCGCTATGTAAAAATAATATAGCAAGAAATAATGTTTATGAAACTTTATTAAAAGACATGAATGATTCAAATCTTACAATTAAAATTATAAAAACTAAAATCAATAATATTTTGATTTATTGGTTCACTTGAATTTTCTATTTCAGTTTCCATTTTGAACAAGAGCGTCTCTATTCTATGACAAGAGCACGCCATGAATAAGGATGTGTGTTTGCTTATTTATGAGCATGCTTAAAATAAGCATGCTAATAATGAGCAAGTGTGTGCAGTTGTTAAGGCATACTAGTTTTGAGCATGCTAGTGAGCATGCCAGTAATCATGTGTATCTGTACCTTAACTCTGAGTAGCAATTAAAAAAATATTTAACTACCTTTTAATGGCTTAATGGTTTGGGATTGTTCTCTGCATTTCTTAATTACATTAAAATGCCGGCTTCGCAGCTGTCGCTGTGGCCGAATATAGCGGTAATAATATTTGAGATTATTATTTCGAGTAAATAAAGCAAAAGACAGTTTAAGTGGCCGTAAATGTTCCTCCGGGTAGAAAAATGAACGTCGCGCTTATGACTGAGAAAATTGCACTTGGAGTTTTTACGAGGACCATAAATGGCGAAGAGCTTCCCAGAAAGAGTTTCGCTTGTCATTTATAATTTCTTGAATACCGGAATTAGTCCTTGGAGTCCCTCCTTGTGATATGGTCTTTCGTGGTGACGATATTTTAAACCAAAGTGGTTGCGGTTGTCACATACCGCGGTAGAAGCTATCTCTCTCTGCATGGTTCACCCCTTTCTGGCATGTAGGTATTTTTAAAAATATTTATTTTATTTAATATATGGTACAAATACAAATCTTACATATTTAAATATTAAGTTGACATTTTTTAAAATACTTTGTAGTCATGTAGACCTCATCAGTGAAGAGAAGCACTGAGCAAGCCTCAGTTGTTATTCTATATATAGGTACATATGCGAGTCATTCAATACTACGGTAATAAAAGGTAATTTGATAATGAAATGTTGATGTATTTTGAAAAAAGCTATAAATTTAAATGATTTATGAATTTGACTTGGATTTTAGGAAGGTTTTAATTTTTTTAATTTGCTCTGAAAGGTTATTTATTGATGCAGCTTATCTCGATAGGTAAATTATTGTAGTAATTAATGACTTTATAAATATAGTGGTTCTGCATTTGGGTTGTATTAAATTTATGCATTATAAATTGATTTCCATTTCTCATAAGTTTGAAATGGTTTGCTGTAAGGTTTTTTTCTTTGCATATTTTCAATATGGAAACTTGCTTGAAAATATCATCCACGTTTGGTATAGAAACAATTTAAAAAGATCTTTTGTTGAAAAGGTAGATTTTTTCCAGTATTACTTTAATAATGATCCTTTATGATATTTTTACTGAGTTTATATTTTTTTATAAGAACCTCCCCATCCGATAACGCTGTATATGAGCAGAGACTGAACAATGGCGAAATACACATTTTTAATAATTTTTGTACTTTAATTCTTTCTCTTCCTTAGTCTAACGAATATGTCGATACATTTTCTTATTCTTTTTACAAGTTCTATAATGTGTCTATTCCACTTGAGGTGTTGATCAACGATCTCACCAAAGTATTTTGTTTCGGAGGTGGAGTTGATTAATGTACAAATATTATGTGCAGACCAGATTTAACATATCAACTCAATCGGCTTAGTGTGCGTAACAGTCTGTAATGAAAATTATTTAAAAAATTTAAATGATAATGCTGTCGATAAGCTCGTAGAAGATAAAAGACATGGAACTCGAACCTGCGTATGTAACTTTTTAAATATGTGTGTACTAGCGGTTTGTACCCGAATTTGCTCGTTTTTTTATTTTATTTTATTTTATTAAATTTATTTAGTTCAATATATTTAGTTAAATAAAATTATGATACAAAGGTGCCACAATACAATTACCGTTTCTATTAAAAAATATGGAAATAGTTTGATAATAAAAGAAACATTGACAAAATCAGATAAACAGAACTTTCTTTTGCTCTCCTGTAAAGTTAGAAATTTGTATAATTATCAAATTTGTATTACGTCGGCTGCCAAATGCGGTTGAATATTTTTTGTCTGTAATATAATACGTTATAGATCAAATAAATAATAGGGTAGTATTATTAACGCCCAGATAAATCGGACAGTGAGCCAACGAAACTGCGCAAAATGATGTTAAGTATTTTACAACAAACAGTATATTGCACATGAATCATATCAAATTCACGATGTGTACACAACTAAACTAAAATGGTAAATATTGCTTACGATTAACAACTACCAGAAAATTACAATACGGCTGCCGAATCTTTATTCGCAGTGCTGTCGTCGCAAATTACTTGCGCAGTGATACAAATTGCTCTTAAAAATCCAACATTTAAACGAATATTCGCAATTCTGCAAATGAATAGCGAGGTTCACTCTAAATCGAATGACGTTAAAATATCACTTTTGTGTTTTCTGTCACAATATAATGCATATGTTATAAACGACGATATGTTCATACGTATTTATTTATCATTAAGATATTTTTAACTGTGAATGTAATATTTACTTATAAAAAGTGTATTATGTATTATGTAAAAACTTGCTTATCATGAAATTGTTCCTAAATTGTGATTTTTTATGTGCGATATTTATTTATTTTTTCCGAATATAATTTAAAATTCATTTTATCATTAATGCATTATTTATTTTTTATTTATCATAAAAAGTGAATTATGTTTTGTATAAAAAGTTATTTATTAAAAAATATTTATTCTTTACTTATTATCAATTTTTCATAAAAGTACATTCTGTGCTATTCTGAAAATAGCAATATTGAGATGTCAGATCTTTATCCCAATCTTGACAGGTATGTATAACACTGTATTGCCGCCAATTTCGATGTTTTATGTTTGACATGTTTGAAATGAATGAATTCAATCAATCAGAAAGCTCTAACGTGTAAACAAACCTTAGGTTATTCACAATTACGAATAATGAGCTTTCTGATTGATTGAATTCATTAATTTCAAACCTGTCAAACATAAAACGTCAAAAAAACAGTGTCACAGTGTTATACAATAACTGTTAAGATACGGGAAATACAAATATTGCTTAGTTCAGAAAACTGATGAGTGTGTCATACTCATCTCATGCTCAAAATGTTCATTGTAATTATGTTATTATCAAAAAGTTCACTAAATGTTCTTTATTTGTACTCTAATGTCACTTCAGAACCATCTATTAGGGTCATTAATGACCTGTTGATGGTTTCTTTGTTAAATAATAAAAAATAAAATATAATAAAAATGTAAATTTGACCAGCCATTATACTTAATAAACTGCATACCCTACTGGAAATGTGATGTAGTTTAACTAAGGAACTAGATGATTTTGATATATTCATCCAAATTCAGTCTATCCTTGGCCTCCAGAAATCAACGAGGATCTTGCATTTATCGTAGTGAAATTTATACATCTTCAGCTGCAGAAAAATTTTCTTTATAATTGATTAGTTGGTTTTTTGAATCTTATTATTTTAATTTGCCTTGCTTAGTATCAAATTCATTTAACTTATACTCATCGATGCCTGTAATGGTAGCTACGTTGTGTGGTTGAGTATCTTAACTGTCACAAGAGAGACCGGAGTTCGGTACCCAACTGGGGTGATATTAAGTAAAATGTATTTTATTAATATTTGGAACCGGAGATGGTAAATCATTGTTTGATGTATTGTAGTAGTTTTAAATTTATTTTTATATTTGACTAAATATGAATGTGTGATCCTGCACACAGGCGTGATGATGTTATTGAATTATTCCATCTATATAGGTGTACTGCTTTGTCGATTCCAATTTCTACCATTGGCCGAAAACTTGATTTGACAACTTTTCATTAAAAAGATTCATTCATTGTCGTTTAACATCCGTTTCCTTTTTATTAGACTCACTACGTACAAGCCACCGCGACCCGAATTTGACTGGGCGCGCAAATTCGTACCGCTCAGGGGAGTGGGCGTGTCTGAATCGATATAAAGAATTCGAACGTCTGTCCTCGGTACGTTATTTTATTTTATTTATGAATTTTACATATGTGTATTTATAATTGATTGATATAATTATTAATACATTTTATCCGTAAGAGGGAACTTATCATTCCACTAGCACGTTCCTGAATTTACATTATATCAGTTAACTTTTTCACATTCTTTCATATTCATACTCTTGTCTTTGCAACTACCATTTATAATAATAAAAATTAAGCTTAAAAAATAACATTTATTTCAGAAACAAAATTTTTCAAGAATTGTCTACCAATTATCGCAATACAAAATTTAAAGTTATCATTAACATCCACCTATATATCTTCTGAAAAATAAAATTTTTAAGACTGGTTTATTTTCTCGACCGTCAGATTTTTCCAAATACGTTGAAACTTGAACCAAAAAAAAAAATGAACCAATGAACCAACCCCACTGCAAAGGCTTCCTAGACTAGTGAAGAGATACGAGCAACTTGACGTCTTTGCCAACAACTATGTATTAACCGGTGTATTAAAAGATTATTAGTATTTATCGAATTGGACTTAAATAATTGATTTGTATTTGTATGTATATTTTTTATTATATTATGACTTTCAAAGCTTTTACTATTGCTTTTCACTCTACATTATGACATTATTTTTATTTTTGATTTTCTATTTTATAATATTTTTCTTATGCTTCTGCTTGTTGTATACTTGCTTCTTACTTTATATTATATTTATCTTTATATATTTGTATCTGTATTTTAAGTATTTTATTTCCACTTTATGTCATTTTTATCTTATGTTATTTTTTTTCTTTAAAATATGTATTATATTTATGTACACTTTACCTATCTGTTGTAAAAGCCATATAGAGCGTTAAAAAAAAAAAATAATTAAAAAAAAAAACGAAACAATAAAAAAAATATTTGGTATTGAGTAAATTGGTAAACGAAATATTGATCTAGGATATTTTTGAACTCCATTTCTCCCAGCTCTAAACTGCGCACAAGTATTAATATGAAGCCACCAATCAATACAAAATATTGTTCTCCGCGTCTGCCCTTACCGTGTAAATCGAGCGAAGTAATGTAATACAATCTAGAGGGAATGTCACAGTCTCGGGCTCTGTATGACGCGCACGTCGCGGAGCAATGTCGGCAGGACGGATTTATGGGCAGAAAAGGAAGAAGACTCGCCAAGTATGAGTAATATACGGCCCCGTCGCTCGGACCCCTTGTCTGCCGATACATCACACCTCCCCCCCCTGTGTACGGTCCTGTGCACGCGTGCAGGTTTCGCTGCTCTAAGGTTGTTTCGCGAAAAGTGTGATACTGCTTCGAACACTACAAGGGGTGTTGTGAATACGCGACGGAATGAAGTATATTTGGAATATTTTTTGATTTTCTCCAAATTTTTCAATGAATGTAACACTGGATTTTTATCCCAGGGGACATCATTATGAGGATGGCCCTGTTAAAGGCCGCAACAACTGTAGAACTTGTATGAGAAGATGTATGAATGCGGCCGAAGCAAAAGTGGTGTGACAGAATAGAAGAGTGTGGCGTGCAATCCTCTCTGCCTATCCCTGCGGGGAAACGGCGTGATGGTTAGTTAGTTAGTTAGACATCATTATTATTATTAATAATAATATATTAGGTCCTTACATATGAAATTGGCGTTTAGTATGGGAGGAACATAAAGCCGATTTTTTTTATTATAATATATTTATTTAATCAAAGTATGTACCATTGCTATCTATGCACTTTTGCCATCTCATAGGTAGTTCATCAAAAAAACCATTCGGACGGGAATCAATAAAATCTTTGAAGGCGGTTTGGACTGCCCCATCGGAGTTGAATTTTTTCCTTTGCAAGAAGTTATCCAAATTTCGAAAAAAATGGTAATCTGTTGGGGCAAGGTCCGGAGGGTACGGTGGATGTCTTAGACATTCCAATTGAAGCTCCTCTAATTTGGTAGCCGTCTGTTGTGCAGTGTGTGGTCTAGCGTTATCATGAAGCAGCAGTGGCCTAGAGCGATTAACCAGCCTCGGTTGTTTAGCAGCTAGCTTTCCATCATGGTTTGCAGTTGCTGAGAATAGACATCTGCCGTAATCGTCTGGCCAGATTTAAGAAAGCTGTAGTGAACGACACCAGCACTAGTCCACCAAACGCTCACAAGTAACTTTTTTGGAGTCAATTTTCGCTTGGGTCATGGTTTGGCTGGTTCGGCAGGGTTCAGCCATTGCGATGAGCGCTTCCGATTATCGTACAGGATCCACTTTTCATCACAGGTAATGATTCGATTTAAAATCCCTTCATTATTGTGCCGGTTGAGTAATGCAACGCAGCAGTCAACGCGCGTTTGTTGATTTGCTTCACTCAATTCGTGAGGTACCCACCTTTCAAGCTTTTTCACCTTACCAATTTGCTTCAAGTGGATTAAAACAGTTTTATCACTAACACCGCAGCCTGCAGCTAACTCGGATGTGGTTTGCGATGGATCCGCTTCCACAATAGCCTTCAATTCTTCATTATCAACTTTGGTCTCCGGCCGTCCACGGGGCTTGTTCTGCAGGTCGAAATTTCCAGAACGAAAACGTTGGAACCAAAAACGCACTGTGTTTTCTTTTGCGGCACCGTCGCCATACACATCATTAATCCTTCGAGCCTTTTCTGCAGCACTGGTGCCACGGTGGAACTCGTACTCGTAAATAACGCGATATTTCAAGTTTTTCATTTTGTAAACTGAGTGACGCAAAGAAAAAAACAATTGAGGAAAAAACAAATGAATTATAATTTTCAAAACACAAATACATGAGTAAATAGCTGTATAAATTTGGATTTGGAATTCCTAACCAAAGAGAAGATATTTGAGATCAAATTTTCCAGTACGGCAAAACACCAATTTCATATGTAAGGACCTAATATATACGATACACTCTGACAAACAATATTAGAATATGGCATAATAGGATGGGAAGGCGCAGCTTACTTACTTACTAAATAATTTTTTAAAGTATGATCATAAAAATAATACTAAATATGCCTATTCGAACGAGCTCAAAATAAATATGGCAGAGAAATATAGTATTGTCACGTATCGTGGCTGCATGAGGAATTAATGAAAGCGCTAGAAATTAACTAGCGATTTATTAATTACTGATTAATTAATTATTCAATGCACAAAATCACTTAACACTATTAAACTTAACGCAATTATTTAAATTACACTATTTCGCAATTCCGCCTTTTAGGTAAGAACAAAGCTCGATTATTCGCTTGATTTATCGCTTCGATTCCCTCACGATTGGCACATTGGGCGTCGTCCTGTGCACCTGCGCACTTCACGGCCGATTTCAAATGTAAACGCGACAACAACTACTCCTCGCCGTGTTTATATCCTAATGTTGAAATCCCGTACTTTCTGGATTATTCGAGTATTTAGGAGAAGATTTTCAGATGCCTCCAGAAGGCCGTACACCACTCTAGGCCGTTCTAGATAGTTTTGTGACAAGTGACTGTCCGTAAATTCTTTTTGGCATCTCGTTACAGTATATAAATAAAGCTCAAAGAATTCGATGTTCTGACAATCTGGCAAATATATGCAAAATACAACAGTTTTTACCCACGAGACACGACAAAAATAAAATAAAATAAGGGTATTAGGCATCGAAGAGATAAAAAAGGAATTAAAAATAAACACGGAAAAATAAAAATAAAACGATATAATGTTTTAAACAATATTGTTGCAAGAAAAAAAGTAATGTAATTAAAGTAAAGTGAAAATTAAGTATAAGTTTTAAACATTGTTGTTTTAAGAATTAAAGTAAAGTAAGAATTAAGTGTAAATCTTAAACAATATTGTAAGCATGTTGTTGTATATCGTGCCTACCTCGATACAGGATTGTCTTAATGAAGGGTTACTGTTATCATTAATACTTACTTTCTTACTGATTCATTATTAATACTCATAATTGTTAATTAAAAATTCAATGTACATACTGCATGGTATTATATAAAAATCTTTGCTCAATGATTCACTTTGTTTGGAAATATTACCAATATGTACTGTCATAAATCAGTTTTCTCTAGAATGTTCGCGCCCAAAAATGATAATTTGAAAATCGACCATTTGGTAGGGTGATATTTAAAGATACGTGGAAATATTTCAATAATATTTATAAATAGTAGCTTTCTTCATTATCGTATCAATATTATATATTATGTATGTAATTGTAATTGCAATTAATTGCAATTAAATTATTATATGTACGTGAGTGTATGAAAGATAATATATACTTGTATTACAAAATTAAATTTCGTGTAAATTTAAATAATCATGTTGCACCACAATATCAGTCGATAATAATTTAATCGTAGTTCATGTTACATTTTAAACATTGCAAATAAATTACAATAAACTTTTATCTTATTTGAATCTATTTAAACATTCAACTTAAAATAAAATCTATTTATTTTACCACCCGTCCAGCCAGGATACTTGTGGACGGAAGCCTGCTGGTAAAAGTAAACACCCTCTCGAAATTTGTGCAAGTTGGTGCGCCTCTCAAAATATCTGGGGGATGTTTCTTTGACAACTGTTTGTTTTGCACTCAGTCTGTCTGTGGATGAGCTGGAGACTTTCAATCCAGACTGCAATTTGTACAAATTTTACAACTTATGTTGACACTTTACTATATAATCATCATCGTCGACATTTACATCGCCTTATCAAGAAGCAGTTTTCGCTGCTGATATTTGTTTTCACAGTCTTCAAGTAAAGTAGGTACACTAAATTTTTGAGTCAAGTAGCAATATGAGAAAAATAAGATCGGTTATCAGTACCAGCACGTGAAAGAACATTGTTATCGCGTCAGAAAAAATCTTTAGTATTGGAATAAAAGAACACCTAAGATGTCCTTGTAACAAAAATTTCTCAGAATTAGAGACAGTCCACACATAAAAAAAGACGCTCGCCTAATTCGAGTCCCAATCTAGGACACCAGCAAGTAAGTATAGTAAGAATATTGCCACAACCACGTATTCCGTTTGCATCTCTACACGTTCCCATCTCTATTTCCTTACAAAAAAAAGCGACATTGAAATTTCAGATTATATAAATAATAGAGGCCTTAGGATAAATAATATAGAAATGTAAAAGGAGAAGATACGTGGTTCGAATCCCGGTAGTAAACAAATATTTTTTCGTAGATTTAATTTTTCTGCATGACTTCCTAATTGATCAATTAATTTGGTTTTAAGCTACACACACAGTTTGTTATGACAATCAGTAACAATTCGACAGAAGCAAGTGAAACAGAAAGCGGGTGATTTAGTGCGCATATTTATCAGCTATAATTTAAGAGAGTACCTACCTACCGAATGTTCAAATAAGTGCAATCACAGAGTGAAATATTCTGGAAAGACGTATTTCACAGACGAGAGATTAGAGAAAAATTAGCTCGTTAAGTGACCGGTGATAAATATATTTTTTAATTTTTCGTAGTTTATTTATCTCCCACCGCTGCTACCCCTTGATAGTACGTATATGGTGGCAGAAAACTTACATTTAATCCATACGTATTGTAACATTTAATTACATATAAGCACGATTTCTTATCAAATTTGGAGAATCCTGCTTCGTAAAATTCCATCAGAGATATGGAATAGATCAATATCCAAAGTAATATTGTCCAGCATATCGGTAGCTCCTTGATCGGCTGGTTTATCTTGTATACCGGAATGTGAAACAATATACATATGTTAGGCTATCTAAGGTTATTACGAACATACAAACCAATGCTCCGCATAATTTGAGTATTATCGATCATACCACACAAAAATTTATAAAAATGTGTAATCAAATACACATTCTAGTCTCTAAACTATTGTAGCCAAGCATATTCTTGAGAAACTCGATTGGGTAGAGCCAAGGATAATATCCGTTCTCTCTCATACTCTATACTGGTTTAAATATAGAGCCTACTTCAATGGTAAATAATATTGTAACCAGATTATGGCTGTGGGAGGCAAATAAAAATCTTAGAAATCATCATCTTCAACCCCTTGTCCTAGTAGGGTGGGGGGCCCAAATACTTGACGAGGTGCTTCCACATTCCCCTGTCTTGCGCTGCTTCCGCATGAGTCAACCAGTCTAGAAGCATTCTGTTCATACACATTTTGAGATTGCTTCTCCCAGTTTCACTCAATCTGGGGCGACCCACCGGTCGCCTTCCTTCCGGGGTTGCCAAGAGAATTTTTCTTGGTATTCTTTCCTTTGGCATTCTTAGCACATGTCCAAGCCATCTCGTTTGTGATTTTTCTATGTGTAGGAGTAGGGGCTCCATGCCGAGTGTGTGCCTTATGGCAGCACTTCTCACTCTGTCCGTCAGTGTGACTCCCGCTACCCCCCTTAGAAAACTCATCTCGGCAGCCTGGACCCTTGATCTCACTCTCTCCGTCAGGATCCAAATGTGATGGATCCATATATTAGGGTGGGCCTGTACACAGATTTAAAAACAGTCAGTTTCGTCTCGACACTGAGCTCGGATTTTCTAATCACCGCACTATATAGAGAACGTAGAACGCCGGCTGCTCTAGCTGGAAATTAATACACGTTTTATTTATTGCACAAAGCCATTGCACGAACATTTAATTTGAGTACCGTTTTTAATTCACACTAATTGTTTCTAGAATATTTCACACAGTTCGTACTAATTACCGTCACTAGAATCTTCACTGCACTTTTTGTCCAGGTCATTCTGCTTAATTTCTCGCTTAAGTACTCACTTACATCGGATGTCTGTCACTTTTAAACGCAGAAATGTAAGAAACAATTCTTTCACACATAAGTGCACAGTAGCCGGTCGATCCCTTATATAGGCATTGTGACGTCGTGATGGTTCCAGAATCTATTGGGTTACCAATTTATTACTATTACTAATATTACCAATTTACTTTTAAAAAGTCTACAGTGCTGTGAAATCCCTGATTGCAAGCAATTCTTTCTGCTTCTATCATATCGTGACAATATTTTGAAAAAAAAAAATTTTTTTATACATGATTACCGTTGTTACATATATCTGTTAATTTTGATCTCTCGAGTTGTCGTCCGTATTTTCTTGAGTTTTGGCGATAAGTCATCCCCATGGCAACTGCCTAGATTCCTGATTTTTTCTTGGAAGAATTCTTGAAAGAGGGACTTCATTTATCCCGGGCTAATGACCTTTTCTCCTATGATATGGGATAAAACGAAAATGAAAAAAAGGTAAAGATCTTTAAATAAATTCGTGACAGAAAAACATTTCTCCTAAATTTATTTAATGTAGCGTCATATTATCCCAGAGGGCACGTAAATTTACAGGAAAATGGCATTACTGATGAATCCGTAATATTGTAATTTTTATACTGGTTAAAACGGGGGTCTTAGAAAGTAAATATTATGGCATTTTATAATGAAATATAAAATCAAATTAAAGAAAAAAATTCCTACAAATTGTTAGACGTTGATATTTATTTTAAGCAAAGATTATTTAATGTATTTTACACAACAACGTACAAAATAAATCGTCTTTTTTTAAATGCTTAAAAAACTAACCAATGTTAACCAAGTTAATACTCCCTTTCTCATTTACTAGTTGAAACAGGTTTGGCGCTTACCCCACGCGCAGGGCTAGAGTCGGGCGACGCTACGAAAGGGTGTAATAAAAAATTTCGAAAAATCCAAAAATATACTATAATTATTAATTTTTTTAAACAAAAATAAGATCATTGTAAGATCATTTTTATCATCGCCACGAGACTGCCTGCAAAGTTTTAGCTCGATTGGATTACGGGAAAAGGGTTAAAAATCGATCCAAAGTTTTTTCGACAGACAAGCAAGCAGACGCTACGAGTTAAAAGAAAGCGAGTAAAAATACATAATTTTCTATGTCTTCAATCACTAACACCATCAGATGGTTCAAATAATTATGAGGTATACATTGACGACAATAACATCGATAACTCTAGAACCTTCCGCTACATTCGGAACACACTACAGTACTAACTAATGTCACAAAATTATCTCAATTACAATAATTTTGCCTGTGCCTGTCTGTCCGACCGTCCGTATACGTGTCTTTCTGTCTGTGCCCGTAACTTTTATATAGTAATTTTTTCCGAAAAATTTTGTTTTCCGAAAAAATTTTTTTTTTACAAACCTTTCTTTTTCCGATTCTTTTTCAATTTTTTTTTCACGATTTTTTAAAATATAATAAATACGTACTTTAGGAACTGACATTTTCATATACCGTCATTTTTTACGGGTTACAGCTAGTCTTTCCAATATGCCAATACAATGGATATTTATTACCACGATTTCTGTGTTTTATTTCATTTGAAAGATCCGTAGCTGAAAAATAAAAACCCGAATACTGAACTTCAATTCCTCGGCAATGCAAATAAATGAATGTCTTTACATGAAAGTGAAACATAAAACTTCATTCCACTGTGCATAATTGAATTTCATGATTGAGATTTCTCTCAAAAAAGAATTTTATTTCGCGTTTTTTCTTGTCACGTTGCAGTCATGTTTTATTAATATTTTTCTTAAGAAGTGTTTTATTTATTTACAAAAGTGCAATTTATTTTAAAATGTGTCTGAATGACATTATTTTTACTCCCTTTATATTAACTCGTGGCGTCTGCTTGCTGGCTTGCCGTCAACAAAAATTTTGAATCGATTTTTGACCCTTTTCCCGTGATCCAATCGAGCTGAAACTTGGCAAGTAGACTCGTGGCGACGATTAAGAAGATCTTTCAAATTTTCGTTAAAAAAATTAATAATTATAGTATAATTTCGGAGTTTTAGAAATTTCATTGGTTTTTTCAAATTGGAATTATTAGAAAAGTTTGATTAGCAATGGCGGCCCGATAACGTCGCGGAATATTTTCTAAATTTGAATTAATCCATTGGTATACATAATAGGTACTTCACTAGAATGTGGAAAATCTAAATTGACTGACAAATGTTTTTAGAATTTAATCTTCAAAGCATGAAGTGTCTTATCAAAGCTCAAAACATCTGACATTTTGGAAATCTATTAAATTGCTGTAAGTTTAGTGTTATGTTATATGTTTTAATTCGTCTGTAATTGTTGTTATATTTTACAAAGAAAGAGAGTTTAATAAAGACTTGGTTTTTATGGGTTACTTTTTATTAAATCCTTTATATTAACTTCACCGCCCGTTTTGATTTCTTATGAAAAAATCTTGGACGTTAACAGCCTTCTCGTCATCCAATCGAGGGGAAATTTTTTTGCACATCGACTTCGATGACAATGCGTTCTTACGTATATTTGATCGTCAGACATATACGTACGAACACAAAAAAATGCAAATTTTTCTCAGATGTTCGGGAAAGTACCTACTTTCTGGTACTATCCTAAAATTATTTAAGTCGTGGAAACTTTAGAATTTATCTCTTTATTTAAAATTGCTACTAAGCAATTTTAAATAAAGAGGTAAAGTCTATAAATGCCAGTAATAAATAATACAAGTACTGATCACTTATCATTTTGAAAATGGAATGAGGTCAGCTATTAGATGGTAAGTTACGGACGGACATTCGAAATTATTCGATAACTTTCTACGTAAAGGATTTATCAAAAGGAATGATATTATTTTAAAATGTTTTTTGTTTAATAAATGGCATAAATTTTTCATAAACAAATGAACAAGAAATACGTGTTGCATCAATATTTTCACTAGTAACAAATTAAGCTAAAGGTTTGTGCTAAAAATAGGACTTACTTTTTGTTGTCCTGGAATGGGGCTCCAACCACCGACGAATAGATCACTAGATGAGAGTCATAACCACTACACCAACAAGCTACTCAAGTACAAGCTACCCAATATGCTGATGCAGTAAAAATACTATAATTTTTAATTTCTGTATTCATTTTCTTCATTGTTTAAGAAATCCAGGACACGCTTTCTCTTAATTTTTATCAGAGATTTCAATCCTTTTTTTTTCATCTAATTAAGTCCAGTTGTTTTCTTGATTTCATCCATTCATCTCGTTGGAGACTTAATTCAGGACTCTGTTTTGTAAAATTGTAGTTAATCAGCCCCGTTAATTAACCAGGACGAATGAAAAGAGAGTTTCTTGTGTATTGTTGTATTCCGGAAAATGAGGAATAGTGAAAGAAACGAGAAAGTGAAATAGCCATATAAAGTAAGAGAATTGTTGAAACAAGAAAAAGAAAATTTATTTTTTCCTTACGAAGGGGATGATAAATTGAGAGATTTTCTTTCAACAATAACGGAGTTGTTCGTAAAAATGTTTTTACTACTTTTTTAAGCAAGATACGTATAGAAAACTGAAATTAATTAAACATTTATTTTATTTTTATTTTTTAACAAACAGAACGTAAACAGGCCATTAATCATAAAATATGGACCTAGAGTGATATAAGTGTACAAAATATAAATATTTAAGAACATTTTGAATTTGATTATACAGTTATGCAGATGATTCCAAAGTTTACCAACATTGTCATCCAAGCCAAGCTGATGCCCTAAAGGTCAAAATGACAATATGAATTGAGAATATTGAGAATATATTGTCATTGAATTGAGAAGAAGGAAGAATTGTCTTCGAATAGATTGAATTCCATGTAGGCAGCAACATCAAGGAGAGAAAAACTTCTGGATGATATTCCGATGATTCTGCCGACGATGGGCATTGTAATTAAATAAAGTTTGAGACAGATCAAGTAAGATCTGTAAGAAAATGCCTTCCCACGGACGCAGCAGTCACTGACTACTATCTCAATATATGCAGGACAGCCTACGACTCAGCTCGACAGACTTCGGACAGTGATAAATGGTGCAGCAAGACTTATATTTAAAGCGTCAAAGTTCTCGCGAATATCCTCAATGCTGAAACAGCTACATTGGCTTCGCCTGACGGAGCGTATAAATTTCAAACTCTCTCTGATGGCGTACAAAAGCTTTAAAAATGCACCAAAATATTTGATGGACTTCTGTTTGTATAGCAAGGTGCAAAAAATTGAGATATAGTTTTTGCTTTCGATTTTGAGGTTGTTTGCGTGGAGCACGAGCAAAAAGTTCTATAAAAAAGTCCTCGATGACATACTCGCATGCGGTATAAGGTTAAAACAAAAATTGTTAAACATGACAAAGTCACTCAAAATGTACGCGTACGAAGCCGCGCGGGAAAGCTGGTATATGATAATTTTTCACTACTTTCGTTTCGAAAGAAATCAAAATGAATAAAAATATATATAAAATAATATTTTTTAACTCGCGTAGAAGTAACATAGTTAAGATTATTATTATTTCATCATGAATAATGTTCGTTCTTTATGAGCAGGATCAGATGTTATTGAACACATCCAACTTTTTCTACACCTTTCCATAGTGCACGCTCTAAACTAAAACTAAAATCTTGTTTCTATGACTGACACAATATTGCTTAACTTTAGAACGTTTGAATTTTAACTGCTTGATATAAATCGTCTTGTGTTCTGATTTCTTTTACACAACATTTTGTGGCATTGGTCTAGTAGCGAGAGAGCAGAGAAGGTGCAACCATATTATTGGTATTTATTTTAAAAAATACATTTTAATAATCTAAAAAGCATTCTACATTTTTTTTTCTATAGTAAGATTTTTATGTGTATCTTTCTGAGAAATTTATCTAAATTTTCAATTCATACGATTTGAAAATTCCAAATTCAATTATACGGTATGAAACAAGCACAGCTTGAAAGCCTTTCACTGAGGATCGCAGCGCCAAAATGTCAACCCCTTCATTCAGTATCCGCCGGGTAACTTGATTAGGCCCGCCAAAATCAGCGTTTCCTGTGTGAAATATTTTTTTGCAAAGATCCCTCCCCGCTCAGCTGTCGGGCTGACGTAATCCAATCACTTCGTTCCAATTTGTGATGCGGACAGTTTGACAGTGCCCGTCAGGGGGTGCTTTCAATATGGAGCCGTACATATGTACACCGCCACAATGTTGCTGCATCGGGACACTTAATTGGGTGGATACTGACCAACGCTCGATTGATTGTTTGCCAGATGTTGGCAGCTGTTGTCACTGTTAAAGTCATGTTCGTATTGTTCATCCATTGTATGCAATATCTATTATTAACCTTTCATCTCCGGTGCCGTAAACTGAGTTGAAATGCCCGCAATTGTGTGAATATCTATGTAAACACATTGTGAAACGAATGTGTGGCCATCTTTCTCTCAGCGAGCTCCGGGTAGATAAAAACCAACCCTCGCCTTAGTAAAAGCTCATAGCTAAGTGTAAGTTTACGGAGAATAAAGCTGTATTTCTACATCCGGGGTAATATTTGAGAAGCGCTCCCAAATCCAAACTCCCAGAATATAATTTTATTTTATTTATTTATTTATAAACGCTCTTCAGGGCATTTACAAAAAATTTAAGTAATACAAGTCAAGCACAAAATACAATTACTAGGAAGAATATAGGACAAGCATATAAAAAAAAACAATATGAAGCAATGTCAATATAAATGTAAATGTGTCGAAAATCAGTAGCAAATTTGTATTGAAATAAATGTACATAATATACATAAATACCACTATAATATTAATTATTAACTTTCTCTTCTTCCTCGCACTGTCCCAACTAGGTAGGCTGTTGGGGTTGGCTTCTCGTCCTCAGGCGTTCTTCGCGTTCCGTATCTTCATCGGTTCTGTGTGACGCTTTCATCCAGGCCGTTTCCCTGCACGACTTTGGAGCGTTGAGTCATCCAGGAGTTCTTTGGTCTTCCTCTACATGACTGTCGATGAAGCTCCATAGACATTAGCTACTTCACTGTGTGGTCTGGTGGATTCGTGCTTAATGATTATCAACTATAAATTAATGATTAATATAAGTAATAAATGTAAAATATTCATATATATATTGTGACGAATGTGCGGACGCTTGGATGAGTGAGAGGCAAGCGTGCGAGCGAGACGCGTGGATGGCGCCCGTGCTGTTGCGCCGCACCGGGCAGAACGAGATTCACCGGGGTCCGAATCAGTTGTACATATTGTATTATAAAGTAGTGTCTCCAATAAATGTTATTACCTACGTAACGCGTATTACTAGAAGAACCCGATTATTCCCAAGTGCGTAGGCCGAGTTATATTGCCTACGCACGCAAGAACATCACATATATAATACTAATTCACAGTTGATTTTGTTGAGATGTGTCCTTGTTGAGATGTGTGAGGAATGGTAGAGTTCTAGGGACCATACCTTGAGGGATTCCAAATTCACCTATGGTGGATTACTTGGAGATTCATTTGATCTGACTATCTGAGGTATATTCGGTGAGTGGCTTCTTACCCGTTTGGGTCCATTTGGTCAGTCCCGTTTTCTTTTGGTTCTGATACGGGTTGTTCGTGTGGAGATACCGTCGAGTACTTCCCACGAATCGATGAAGATCCTGTACAATTATTTGATTTGTCCAATTTATTTTGCAAGATGGTGAGTGTTTTGCGGTTGCGCCCTGTGTGCATATTTGTATGTGTGCTTATTTATTATAGAATTGAATTTGTGATTGAGTTCTTGACTGCTTATTCTATGTATTGTATTATTAATTATTATTAATTTTCTTTTCTTTCCATCTTGGTTGGGAGATATTGTGAAGGGTAATTGGGAACAAGGCAAGCACTCACCTTTCTTCCTTCGATTCTTTGTTTTTCCTCTTGCCTCTTCTTTATCTCCTAAACCTCTAGCGGCGAGGTGTTTCCCGTTAATTTCAAGGCAAAACACTCGCGTCAAGTATTAAATCTTTGATTCAATTTGCGGTAGTTCACAGCGGAAAATTATGCGGTCACTTTCTTTTCCGACATTTTTTCTATTGCGATTGCAGCTGTTTTTTCCGTCTTGTGGCGGCTTCGATTTTCAAAAGTGGAGCGGCTCTAGTACTTGCTTGGTTTCGGAAATGGGTAGGGACTGGGAGAGAGGGAATACCTTTTTCCTAGTTCACAAATTAATTTAATGGCGCTAACACATCTCATTGTTATATAATTAGATTACACTACCTATACGTATGATTGTAAATGGTTATCCCTCACCACACAGAAGAATATAATTCTTTTTGGTGAGGTTAAAATATCGATTTGTAAACATTTATGTATGATTCTAAATTTTATATATATGTTAATATTAGGATTTTCGCGGGTAAAAGATGAAGGATTATTTTCTAGGATAACCCGCGTATTGTAGTCTTGAGAAAGACTGTTATATTGTACCCAACGTTTCGGACAGATAGCACTGGCCATTTTCAAAGGGATTTTTGCGCCTTGTATTTCGAGTTCTGTTTTGAATTGATGGCAAGCACACCCGTTCACTCCATAAGTCGAGATCCAAGATCTAGACTTGGATCTCGACTTGATATAAAATTATACAAGATTACCTTGATGTACAAAATGTTCATTGCGAAATTAAAATAAGAGTTCTCATCAGAATTACCTCGATACACAATATATTTCATTTTAATTTTTTTAATGCAAATATTCGGCTACGTCTTTATTCACAAAGCAACATATTTACGGATGGCAAATAAAAATAAATAAAAAAAACATTTTGCAATTGACAATATGGTCATTGATGCAACAGATAAACTAACTTCCTTCTATGATTATACATTTTGTATTATAATAGTGTAACATAATATTATATTATTTAGATGACATTATGATACACCATCAATCATCATGCACAAAATGTATGGGCATGTCATGTCTGTGTTTGTGTTAAATGAAATAAAATAAGTAGTCAAATAATTTCAGTGTTGAGTTCAGTTGTGTCAATTACTATTCCTACAATATTTTAAAAGAAAATAAAGGAATAATATTAATAATAATGTTTGGATAATTTATATAGCGCCGTTTTCGCGAATACTCACCTCAAGATCGCTTTACACAGAAAAATATCTTACAAAACAACTTACTGCTAAAAGAACTTATTTACTATTACTTATTCACTAAGTGGCATGCAAGAAATGGAATTAATGTTTAATACTGTAATAGTTGGGAGTTCCTGAAAGAATTAGGTGTTTTCGCGGAGTGCACACTAGGAGTGGAAAACATTAGCTAGTGTTGTTTTCCATAGGTTTTTATAGGATTATCTAAATAAATGCGTGTTGAGTTGTTTTTTGAACTATGGTAAGCTGTCTGTTTATCTCAGTTTATTAGGTAGTTTGTTCCATAACTTTGGTCCAGCCACCGCGAAAGCACGATCACCGAAATTAGTTTTGTGGACGCGATTTACTTTAGCTAACCTATTTTTATTAGATGTTTTTGCTGAGCGAAGTGTTGTCTATTATTTGCGGAGAATGGAATGCAGAAGTCGGTTGTGTAATGAGGGGCCATGTTGTGAATATCTTTAAATATTGTAAGGCAAAGCTTGTATTCAATCCTCTCTGGACATTTAAGCCAGTGAAGGTTTTGAAGATGGTGTGAGATCTGAGAAAAACTTTGAAACGCCGGTAATGAGTCTTGCGGCGGCATTAAATGCATATTGTAATTTGTATATTTCCTGTTTCGGGTAATACGTAATAATAATAATAGAAAACGAGTAAATAATACGAGTACTGAAATAATAGAAAACGCAGTACAGTTATCGATTCTCGTGGTTATGAGGGGGAAAGAGTAGGGAGATATTCGAGATCCTACTTACTCGATGAAATTATTATTAGGTGCCAAGGATTAATCTCCTTAACGACCTATTGTTAACAGATAATTACACTCTCTGAAGCATCAGCCGAAATTAGGCACGCCTCGTCTTTTCTAGTGGACCATTGTGGAGTAGGAGCCAGCGACCGCCAAACCTGAAATATTTTCCATAGATGTACACTATAGAAGAAAAAAGGTTTGGATATTATGGTATTTGAGTTCGGAGGATTTTGACAGATAACAGATACAGGTACAAAAAGAAAGTAAAACGTTTAAATATAAGGTATCAGGTAATAATACGGTTAAGTAGTGTCCCGAATAAAATATATTAAATTCAGATTTGTTAATATAACGTAAATGACATCATTATTTATAAAGCTTCAGCAGAGCACAATGGGTATGACACTGGCTTCTCACACCAAGGGTTCCGAGTTCGATTCCCGGTGAGATCACAATTTAATCTGTGTGAAGCCTGGGTGTGTTATGATGTATTTCGCTTCTGTAATTGAGCCTCCTGGCCTATTGAAGCGTAAAAAGAGAGGACAAAAAAGCATCTGGCGGAAGAAATGACCCGCGAAAAGCGGCAATCATTAATAAAAGTGTATAGTACAGCCCAGTTAAACATATTAAAAAACAGGTTATTGTTACGTGGTGGAAATGCGGTCACTGAGGCACTTGTGTGTGTGTGAAAATCTTTGATCTGTAGAGTGAGGAATGAACAAATTAGAATGAATGTGAATATAATGCCGGCTATAGTGTGGTAGACAGAATAATGAAAGGAGTGCTGAGATGGTTTTGCCATGTGGAACGTATGAACAAGGAAAGTTTAAGGAAATGTATGGGGTTAAAGGCAACAGGAATATCGAAAAACCTGGCATAATCAAAGATCAAATATGACAAATTTTGGAGGATGGCCATGTTAAAAGCCTCAACAACCGCAGAGCTTGCATGAAAGATGTATGAATGTAGCCGAAGCAATGTGGTGTTCCAAGATAGAAGAATATGGTGTTTTATCCTCTCTGCCTACGGAGGAAACGGTGTGATGGTTAGTTAGTTTTTGTTACGTTTTATTTACACGTTTTTTTGTACCTGTATTACCTGTTATTTGCCAAAATGCACCGCACTCAAATGTAATTACATATATCCTAATCTTCTTACCTACTATAGTGTACATGTGGAGAAAATATTTCAGGTTTGATACTATAACGTAAGTCTGGCGGTCGCCGGCTCTTAGCAGCAAGTTAGTACGGACACGTAGGGACTTGTGTCACTGGTTCCTTCTCTGTAAGAGAAATTTTGTGGATATTTTTTTTTGTCTTCTTATTATTTTTTTACGCAATCTCGCACAATGGATTGGTAAAGCATTAACTAAATTAAGTTACAGAACTCATCAAATCACATAGCACGTTTTTTTGGCTTAATTTGAGAACAGTAAGAATATAGATACGACACGTATTCCGTGTTCGCATTTCTATTAAAAAAAAATTGGAATGAAAATGTGACGTATATCTCGTCCGACGAATAGATGTGTTCAATTGTATTTTGATCAGCAGCTTATGGTAATTCCCATTAAATACGCTTTAAAGGAACATATGGTCTGAAATTGTAGGATGCGAGTTACAGTTAACTCAACAAACAAATTAATTCATGCTCTTATTCATACCTATCATTAACTTGTGTCCGTTGTGTTACCGAAATAAATAAATAATTATAAAAAAATCACTTCTTACAAAAATGGAATATGTTTTAAAAACAGTATTTTTAAAACATAAAGTAAATAATAATAATAATAATAATAATAGTAATAATAATAATATATAGGTCTCTATTTCAGCTTGTTGAGAATAGATTCTCAGCTTGCCATATATATATATATATATATATATATATATATGAAGAACAGTCACTGTTGCATAATAAGTGTCAATATTTTGTGCACTGGAGAGTCAAACCACATAGCTGCTGCTTGAACAATGTAGTTGCTAGTCCTCCACATCCTCTTTCTTGCGCTTCAATCTGAAAAAAATGACAGATTTTGCAATAATTTAAATAATCTTAGGATAATAATTTACTTTGTAATATTATTTAAAAAATACATCTCACAATTCAGTCATAAAAGGCCCACAAAGCTAAGTAATTTTCTTCATATTTAAAATATCGTTGGTCGATAGTATTCATTAATCAATTAAATAATTTTGTTTGTGTCATTTCAACAAGATATATAAGTTTAAAATATATGGAACCTGATGAAAAAATTCTAAAATTATATATTTCCAAACAAAAATGTGATAAAAATGTATCTGTTATGTTTCTATTGTAAAATGTTTCTATTACATTTTAAATAAAAAAAAATAAAAAAATTTACAGTCTGTTAAACTTACTCTGTAAAATAGTCATTTACTGCGTGTCCATGGAGCGTGACATTTGGCAATAAAGAATAGAGCGTATAGAATGAGCACCGAGGCACAGTTGAGGAATTCACCCATTGAAAGCTGCATTTTCTATCGGGGGAAGATTAAACTCAGTGATGTGTATCAGACATTATTGTGTCTGGCGGAGTTTGCGGCCGCGCTGAGAGTAAGCTCAGGCTTTAACCTGAGAAGCCTTTGCAACATATTTGAAGCGAAATTATTTAAAAAATTCCAGTGTGTAGCATTTTCGCTACATTGAAGTGAAATTTATTATAACTATGATAACTGTCGCTCAGCGGTAGAATGTTTTTCTGACACGCGGGCAGCCCGGTTTGATTCCCAGCCTTTGCGGCCTCTTATTATTATAATATAAAATTTATTTATAAAATAATTCAACCCACTAGTGATGGTATTTAACCAGTGACACACTAATCGTTTTTAAAGATGTGTATCTGATTGCGTCGATGACTAGCAACTGACTTGATTTTGCAATTAGATGGACAACCATCGCTACTAGACAATGATTATATATTCAATCATTGATACAATCAGATACAAATCCTTAATAACTGTACTGAAAATAACCAGTTAAAATAACCGTTAAACCATCACTTAAACCAAATGTGTTATACGGTAACGAAATATGGGCCTTAATCTTAGCAGAAGGAAGCATGCTAGACATCTGGGAGAGGAAATAACTTGGGAAATTTTCGATGCGATACAGGAAAATGATCAAGAAAAATCAGGTGGAACCATGAACTGCAAGTTTTGTATGACGAAGCGGATATCATGGCTACACCGAAGGTTACTCTACTGTATTGGGTTGGACATTTCCAGAGAAGGATTTTCCTCTTGCAAGGTACCTAGCGCACTTCGAAAATGGCGCGCAAGACAAGTGCTCGCCGACCACCACGCGCAGACAACTGCGCGCAAGACTATAGCACGTAGTACAACCCCGACAACAAAACTGAAAAAATGATAATATTGAGAAATAGTAGCTTTTTTAATCCAACCAAAAGTCCACTAATAATGGTGGAGATTTTTTAAAGAATCCATGAAAAAAATTATCTTCAACAATGGAACACATTAAAGTAAAAACTTGCTTAAAAAATGGTGAATTTCATCGAGAGAGAAGAAGTTATTTTGTCTTTGTCAGCGTACATTGTGCTAAAATAGTTAATTGGAATAGTATAGAGATGAAATTATATTTTTTTTTGTCCGCTATATTTACAAGGCATTACTTCATATCATCATTATTAAGTTTTTTGCTTTTCAATACTACAAAATGAAAAACCTACATGTGAATTAATGATCGCATATATTTTTGTATTGTGCGATATTGTCGTTATTACGCAATTATCCTGCGCAATAATGTAGGCGAGCAGTTGTCTTTTGCGCAATTGATGGGGCACCGATGCCCACATAAGGCAAAGGTATTGAACAAACCTCAAAGGTCAAGAAAACTTGAACACTGTAACAGCAGTCATGAAAACTACTGCTTGAGAAGAGAAAGAAGAGCAAGGCATGGATCGTAGAATGAATGAACCAAATGATACAAAAAATACAAATATGAAATTCCAATTTTGTTATCTATTGTACCATAATTCTTTATTGGAAAATAAAATAAAAACGTGCTTTAGTCTAACAGGATATTCGTTGTACCTTTCTATAAATTCGAGAAGAAAGTTGTTTGGAAATTCATAAAAGTAGACAATTTGTATGAATCTTTGTGACGAGCGAAATCACATTGAAATACATCGAACTTTTTTGCCTCGTAAGCCTCCCCAGTTCCCACATGAAATTTGGAAGCTGCAGGCATCTTGAATATTTGGTACCTGTAAAGTAAGGCTTTTACTAAATCTCTAAAACTTTCGGTTGGAGTCTGTAACTGTCGATGGATCTCTTGAATACTTACGTTTTGAAAACTCTTTAAAGAAAAATAATATCAATAAAAAATTTTTGGATTTTATTTGTCATCCTAAAATATTGATTTTAATTTTGAAATAGTCGTGAGACCATTATTTATTTATTTAAGGTGATCGTTTGACAATGCGAACGAAGTATACCACCTTTTCTCGTATATCTTATTTCATAATTTATCTTCTGATTTAATTTAATTTATGTATTGTATTGTAAATTTATTTTTAATTTACTTAGATAAAGTTTTTTTTCTTTTTTGTTACTTTCTTTATCTTTTGCTAATTTTTATTATGTTTAATTAATTTTTTTTCTATTATTTGTTCCACTACAACTCCAGGAAACTTAACTGGTCACATTAAGGAAATCTGCTGAGACACGAGACACATTATGTATTGAACTGTACTGTTTTCCCTATATAAATAAAACAAAATATTCGCTTGCATTTGAATCATATGCTTACGATTCGCATAAGTCGTTGCTTTCGCTAGTATAGTTTCAATTCAATCCCGGTCTGCCACAATAATACTTTTTGTCTCGGTGGCGTCGTCCCGTTTATATACAGCTTCGGGTTTCCAGACGTTTCATGAATCTACTCGGGATTTTAACTGTTTATTCTATATCCTTCTAGCGACTTCCAATTTTTTTAACGAGTTGTGAACATAGAATACGTGTCGCATCAATATTTTTACTGTTTTAAAATTAAACTAAAGGATTGTGCTATGGTAATAGGACTAACTTGCTGGTGTCCCGGAATGGGGCTCGAACCACCAACTTATCACTAGGCCTCATGACCGTTACATAATGACGCTTTTAATCTGTATTTTTTTTACTGTAAAAAAAATATTTTTTTTCTCTAAAAATGTCGAGAGTGCTGGGAACTCAAGATAATTATTAAATAAATAAAATAAAAATAAAATTTCTTAATAATTACTTCAATACCCATTCAAAACAGATCAAAGCTTACGCTGACAGTCTTGAAATCCCTTATTCATAAATATCGTTTTGAATTTCACAATAATCTACGAATATCCTCGAACAGAGAGCTTCCTGTTCAAATAAACAGTAATTTATTATCCCCGGATACCTGCGAGCGGTGGATGTGAGTTGCAAGAGCCTACTTTGGATGACAATTTATCTCCAAAACGCGGGTCTTATTATATCCTGAGTTTTCCCCTCCGAGTTTCCGCGAAATGAAATATATGACAAGTCAGTCATCTCGCTATACGGGGTAATTGGATACGAAATTTGATAAAGCGTTTGTGTTTTAAATGACATGTATTGAAGTTTCGATACTTAAAAGTTTTTAGGTGTTCCAACAAAAAGGAGTCGATTTATTATTGTATTAACATTATGGTGATTCCGTAAATGATATTTTTTTATTGTTTATTTTTTATCATTATCTATAAATATATCTATAACTAACTGTAACCCGTCAAAAATGACGGTATTTTTACATGTCGATTTCTAAGGAGTACCTCAGTATTTATTTATTTATATAAAAAAGAAAAGAAAAAAAAATGGTAAAAAATTTACTTATATAATTTTACCTAAAATGAAAAAAATACGTAAATATATGAAAAAAAAAATTATCGTAAAAATAATGAAAAAAAAATCCGTAAAGAATCACCATTAAGAAATTACGGACATGAAAAAAAAACAAGATGTAGGTGAAGATATACGTCGGTGTTCCGTGTTCGTCGTACTAAAATAAGGAGATTTGTATATTTTCACATATGTCTCTCAAATTAAATGCCTTTATTTGCGGTGTTTGTTGTCTACAAAGCCTTTAAAAAAGTTATTTCTCCGGTGCCTTTTTATCCGGGCGGTCCTTTCTGATAGAGTTTCAAACGGCGTTACCGAAGTACTAAACGTAACCTCACAATTGTCATGTTTCGACTAAAATTACATGAAATAAATACCAATGCTGTATTTAAAGCTCATAGAAAAAATATTATTTCATAAGCACTCCCACAGTCTCCTGATGTAAAATTTATATTTTTATATTTATATTTATTTATTTCGTATGAATTCCTCGATATAAATGAAGGTAGGCTTCACTAGACAAGGTTTGTTCTGAAGGAACTACCTGTACAGTTTTTTTTAAGTTTAAACGTAAGAAAAGACTACATAATTGAAATATACTATTAAGCATTGTACATAAGGAATAAGAATAACATAATTTAACTTGATAAAGAAAAATACTTCGCCTTCTCGATAAAAAAATAGAGAATTTCTCTATTACAAACAAAATCATAACACATACAAGTATTTCAAGTACAAATCTTACATGCAACCATGACGCAATCGATAAAAAAATATTCAAATCACATGTATGTATCTTGATATTTTTCGGGAAGAATAGACTATCTAATTTCCTCATCGAGAATACCATAAAGCCATGTATTCACTAGGGGACAAATTATCTCTCAACATCACGCGCGGCATAGAGTCTACGTGACGTTGCAACGTCGTGCACTGTTCCGCGACGTCGCGCACAACATAGCGGGGCATTTCTACGTGCCGCGGAAACATTGCCGTGCGCACGGTACTCAAGCGAGCTCACGGGGCTGCGCGTCAGTATCACGTGGTATGTTAACAAGTGAATGCGCATGCGCTGTATCTATCAACTGACATTAATGTGGGGAAACGAAATTATTGTTCTCCAACTCATCGCCATACAATTTTGTGGGACACTTCAAACAGTGAATATAAAAATAAAATGATGCGAGGGCCAACAGCGTTCCTTAATATTGTCTTGCTTGGCTATGGAAGGCCCGATTATTTGTAATAAATTGTCAAAACCAGTTGTTGTCATTCGAGTGAAATTGACAAAAGATCCGTCAGATATTCGAAGATCTCATAGAATATCCATCCTTCTTTCTCTTTGCAGTAAATAATTTTGCACCCACCACCTTTTTCTCCTCTTACATTTCGATAAACTCGTTGAAATAAATAGATACGCAGCTGTCATCATAACCTCATCGGGCGACAAGTGTAAATAGATGCGCAGCTGTCATCATAACCTCATCGAGTGACATTTCCGCGACAAGTGATATGTGAGTCCCGGTGTGTACACGTTAAATGACCGCTTCATTGTCCCCGAAACATAAGCGTAGATGTTGAGTGCTAATAAGTTAGTACCTAGAGCACTTTTAATTTCTGGAATAACTAGTTCAGCCCTATTAAACGTTTCCTCCCATATGTCACCATTCATAATGATTGCAGTATCATAAGCATACTAATCTTGATTGCGTTATCAGTGATATGATATCAATATTGTTGAGTTTGTTTAGCAATGAGTGTGATATAGTATCAAAAGCCTTCGATAAGTCTAAAAAGATACCTAGTGCTTTACGTCCCTTATCCATATTTATTTGTGGTAGTGATTTCGACTAATTTAGAAATAGCATCTTCGGTTCCCATGTTAGTTCTGAAGCTGTATTGGTTTTCAGATAAAATGTTGTTTTTGTCAAGGTATTCCATGGGCCTCTTTTTTACTGCGTTTTCAAGTATTTTTGCAAAACCCATAAGCAATAAAATCAGTCTGTAATTCAGAATCTTTATTTTATCTTTACTCTTGTATACAGACTTAATAACGGCTTCTTTTAGAGGTTCTGCTACTATTCCTGTTTCTAGGCTGAGGTTAAATATTAGGTCCTTACATATGAAATTGGCGTTTTGCCGTACTGGCAAATTTGATCTCAAATATCTTCTCGTTGGTTAGGAATTCCAAATCCAAATTTATACAGCTATTTACTCATGTGTTTGTGTTTTGAAAATTATAATTCATTTGTTTTTTCCTCAATTGTTTTTTTCTTTGCGTCACTCAGTTTACAAAATGAAAAACTTGAAATATCGCGTTATTTACGAGTACGAGTTCCACCGTGGCACCAGTGCTGCAGAAACGGCTCGAAGGATTAATGATGGCGACGGTGCCGCAAAAGAAAACACAGTGCGTTTTTGGTTCCAACGTTTTCGTTCTGGAAATTTCGACCTGCAGAACAAGCCCCGTGGACGGCCGGAGACCAAAGTGGATAATGAAGAATTAAAGGCTATTGTGGAAGCGGATCCATCGCAAACCACATCCGAGTTAGCTGCAGGCTGCGGTGTTAGTGATAAAACTGTTTTAATCCACTTGAAGCAAATTTGTAAGGTGAAAAAGCTTGAAAAGTGGGTACCTCACGAATTGAGTGAAGCAAATCAACAAACGCGCGTTGACTGCTGCGTTGCATTACTCAACCGGCACAATAATGAAAGAATTTTAAATCGAATCATTACCTGTGATGTAAAGTGGATCCTGTACGATAATCGGAAGCGCTCATCGCAATGGCTGAACCCTGCCGAACCAGCCAAACCATGCCCCAAGCGAAAATTGACTCCAAAACAGTTACTTGTGAGCGTTTGGTGGACCAGTGCTGGTGTCGTTCACTACAGCTTTCTTAAATCTGGCCAGACGATTACGGCAGATGTCTATTGTCAGCAACTGCAAACCATGATGGAAAAGCTAGCTGCTAAACAACCGAGGCTGGTTAATCGCTCTAGGCCACTGCTGCTTCATGATAACGCTAGACCACACACTGCACAACAGACGGCTACCAAATTAGAGGAGCTTCAATTGGAATGTCTAAGACATCCACCGTACTCTCCGGACCTTGCCCCAACAGATAACCATTTTTTTCGAAATTTGGATAACTTCTTGCAAAGGAAAAAATTCAACTCCGACGGGGCAGTCCAAACCGCCTTCAAAGATTTTATTGACTCCCGTCCGAATGGTTTTTTTAGTAAAGGGATCGATGAACTACCTATGAGATGGCAAAAGTGCATAGATAGCAATGGTACATACTTTGATTAAATAAATATATTATAGTTAAAAAAAATCGGCTTTATGTTCCTCCCATACTAAACGCCAATTTCATATGTAAGGACCTAATATGTGTAGCAGAGGTTTTAAGACGTACTCTTTTATTTCTTTCACTGTTAAACTTTATATCAGATCGTGTTCATTTCCGCAGTTTGTACGTGAGATGAAATTAGAGACGTCAACTCGCTTGAAGAAATTCGTTAAAAATTAAAGCTATTTGATGTGTGTTGGAGTCTTGTTTTTGGATATGTGAGTTTTATTTAAGTTTATGGACTGAAGTATGCTTTCTGCTAGTTTGGGATCTAAGTTAGTGCCTACAGTGAGAAATAAATTCGTCAGCAATGAGCTTTGATTTATCTTTGACTGACAGTAATAAATACTTTATTAGCTATGTCTGAATTTTTCTGTTTCTTTTTATTGGTCCTTGATAATTTGCAATATTTTTTCAAAATTCGTTTTTGCTTCTTTGATTTTTGTTTTATAATAAGCATCTTTTGTGATCTTTACTAAATGGTTACACTTGTTTATGAACATTTAATGTGCCTTCTGTGTACAGTTGCCGGCAAACTTCATGAAATTCTTTGGCGAAGTGGGGGAATGCGCAGAAGACGAAATTTGGGTCTCGTTGGTAGAAAGGTAGATGCGCAAACGTCCCCCCACTATGCCGCAAAATTTCAAGATGTTTGCCTGCTACTGTACAGTTTTCTGGGATATTCTGCCGTATATATGTGACCTCTCTGGCTAACGTTTCGGATCCCATTGCAGGGTCAATCATCAGTGCTGATTTTGACCAGAGAGGTCACATATATACGGCAGAATATCCCAGAAAACTATACACATAAGATTATCAACGGCCGTGAAAACCTAAGAACATTTTATGTGCATTTAAAAGATTTGTGTCATTTCGATTTTTTGTCTTTCATGTGCATTTTGTTTCGTTTATGTATACAACTTATATAAGTCCTTGAGTAATCCAATCTTATTATGGAAAAATTGTCATTGTCGCGTTGAACTCGTATATATATTTTGACGTTTGATGAACAACCGGTCTCACATCGCATTGTCGTGTTGTCTCCTTTTCTGTCAAGTAGAAAGTGAAAGAAACAAACCGACGTATCGTTTATTTTTTCTTTTAATTCTCGTCTATTGAGTATTGGGATAACAATCTTTAGAACCCAATATTGCTATTTTCAGAATAGGGTCGAGAATATGTTAAGACTACATCTTTTTGTGGTCACTAACATCTTAAATAAAAAACAAGTTCCTTAAGGTTTCACCAGTTTCCACAAATCAATATAAAATTTCTTTATTTTTTTTTGAATTACGTCGTGCTTGGTCCTGTCTCCGTAAAAATATTTGTTTTTATTATTTCTAGTTTTTTATTTGTTACTTGTCGTGTCGTATACTTGTTTGTATACTTGATTCCTACTTAATATTCTGCTACTTGCTTTCTTGTTTATTATTATATTAATCTTTTTGTAGTATGTTATTGCTGTGTATTTGATTTCTTCTTAATTTTTTTTTGTTTGTATTTCTTTTGCATTCACAATATAACAATTTCAAGAATGTTTTAAATTGTTTATTGTACACTAAACAATATTTTTTTGTAAAAGCCCTGAAGGCCGATACAAAAAAATAAAATAATAAATAAAAAAATAAGTGGATAAACATATTGATATTTCGGTGGGATTGGAAATAAACTTCCTTAAAAATGTTTGTTTACAATATTTACAATACAAAAACAAGATGTTTTTCCTGAAAAATTATTATTAGATTTCCTGAAATAATAATTGAAATTCGATACTCTTATGCTAGATAGAATAATTCTTAATGAATAAATTAAGCGAGAACAAAATGTAAATAAAAGATATTACGCAATTCCCGGAAAACAAAACAACGCTGAAGGTATGATTTGAATATCGAAATTTAAGAAACCAATAAAAATATATACTTTATGGAAATCAAACAGTACGCAAAAACAGCACGAGGTCGCAAGTATCACATCACAGAGTCAGAGTACAAAAAAGCAGAGTATAAATTTGTACGGAGATGAACTTAGCCCCTTTCTATAGGCGAGGGCATTGGGACACAGTGGAAGAATGTTCCCTCTCGCGTTAATTAAAGGTGAAATTTAATTAATTATTTTTAAAAATTATTGCCCAAACCGAGTCTCTTCAAGTAAAAACATTTTTTTGTAACAAAACGCGACCTATTTATTTTAACATCTGTATTTGATTACGGGAATGAAAAAGTTTTGAACACCAATGGTGCTAGTGATAATTAGGTACAACACACACACGTGAAATGGGTTGTAAAACTTAAATATATATATACAGCTTCCAAAAATTTTAAAGATGTGGTATTCTATCATGGGTGGAAATGGTGAACGTTAAATTGTGTAAAGTGATCACTTAAGCCGGCCGTACGATAGATCATGAGCATAAACACCCAAAAAAGACTTCCGTTCCTTCGTCTCTATGGGACATCTATTATAAACCTTGATTAATTTTTTCAATTTAATTTCACAGCTTTTACAGCCAATGAATGGTTAAATTATCCAAATTTTAATCAATATTTATAAATTATTCGGATATATAAATTTTGATACACTTTACGACATTGTATTGTACAGTTTAGGACCTAGTTGTCTAAAATTTGTCTGTCCATAAGTGCTTTGAGGTCTTGGGTTCCAAAAGTAAAGGAACATCACATTCTATAATAATAATAATAATAGGTCTTTATTTCAGCTTGTTGAGAATAGATTCTCACCTCGCCATATAGATATATATATATATATATATATATATATGTATAAGTAAAAATAAAAAACCATCAATAGACATACAAGTAGAATAAGAAATAAAAACATGTCGAAATTAAAAATAGAAAGTAAAAAATAATGATAAAAATAGATAATTACGTAAAAAAATAATGGAGAAAAGTAAATAAATGAAAGTAGGAAAACTGTTATTTTGCAGTCGCAACCCAATACAGGGTGCTTAAATAAAATATTTTTCATGTATTTAATTTTTCCGGTGCCAGCACTTGGATCACGGGATCGAAAATTTCCATCACCGCAATATCTGCTCTGATTAAAAAATATGAGATTTGAAGATTTAGTCATCACAATCTTCGTTCCCTTGTCACAGCAGGGCCGCAGGGTCGGAGGCTTGAAGCACCGGCCGCCCCCACGTCACCAATAATTCAGAATGTCCATTGGCTGTTCTCACTTTCACTACTTTAATAAAATAATCTGAATTAGATTTTTTTTTAAATATTTAAATTTTTTTTTAAATATTTCTGTTTCATTAAATTAAAAATAATTGGTGCATCCATGACTATATCGTATAGGTCATTGGTAGGAATGATTAATGAAAATATATAATTCTCTACGTGATGATGTCCGTCACTAACGATACCAGATGGCACAAATAATGATGAGACGTATAAAACAAGATACAAAAAAGTATAATTCTTTATGTAACGATGTCCGTCATTAACTTATGGCTCAAATAATAATGAGGTATAAGCAGCAAAAAAGCATAATTATCTATTTAATAAAGTCCATCACTAACGTTACTAAGACGCTACGCCACTCTAGATAGCGTTGTTCTCTTTATTTTAACCGGTTACACATGGTACAGTCATTTTAGATTTATAACCGGTTGGATCCGTGATTGGAAACTGAGGTATAACTTTTGTCTCTTACCGATGGCTGCCCGTCGAATTGCAAAAAAAACAGTGACCAATCATCGGCACAATCAGATACAAATCTCAAATAACTGTTAGTGTATCACCGGTTAAAATACCATTCATAGTTAAAGCTAGTATTTTTATTAAGAGCCAAGTAGAAGGCACCAGTGACGAAAGTTACTAAAATAAATGTAATATTTTATATTAAAGAAAACATTATTATTGTGAAGTTGCTATTTCAGAACAAAGTTCTGTGAATTATTAAACAAAATTTTACTAATCAATTATAAAAGACATACAAAAAATCAAATTAACGAAAAAAGATTTAAACTGCTACCGGGATTCGAACCAACGGATCTCCATTCTATCCGGGGATGGCGCGTTATCCAATTTCGCCACGGCAGTTTGTTAAGTTAACGAAAATTTTTCAACCTTATATGTAGTCTTTTATACGGTGTCTTTTCTAATTGATTAATAAAAATTTGTAATATTTTATATTGAAAAAAAGCACTTGACGTACTTACTTGTGTTAACCCTCAACCAGAGGTGACGTAACCAGATTGCGCCGATATCGAAAGAAATTCGTTTCATTCTCCTGAATAAAATACTTTTGATTTGTTTTTTGCACTCACGTAGGTAGGTAGGTGGGAACGAGGTACGGTCTCACCTTTAACGTAGGTATTTATTTTTCCTGTCGAATTGATGTTTACGCATTTTGGAAACGGAAAATTTATGCATTAAAATACTATATCGCAAAGACAGAAATCATATCAAAACTCAGTTACGAAAGTCGAACATGAGATATATATTTTTGAGAGCGAAATTGGAAAAGCAATAAATACGTAGAAAAAATTGAATGATGTATGATTTATTCGACTGAAAGAAAATAATAAATTATGGTAAGCAGCCGTTAAAAAAAAATAAATTGGTTATTTGTTCATCGATATGCGAATTCCAATGATATAAAATAATTGAGTAATGAATAAAAAATATTTGATTTCGAGACATAATTTAATCTGATTTATTTTTATATTATGTTATTTTATTTACATTTAAGTGTTTACAGAGATTGAGTTAAAGATTTTTATTTTATAGGTTTGATTATTTTTATTTTATAGGTTAATTGAAACGGATTTTTTTTCGAATCGTTTGGACGTGTTGAGATTCGATTCTTGACGTTTCGCTGGACTCATATCACAGCGTCCTCGGGAGAGTGCCCTATTTCCGCAGGGATATTCAATATGAGTTACTATGATGATAGTCCAACGTTTTACAAAAAATAATTCAGAAATATTGAAAAAAAATGCAAACTTTGATATCGCATATCTTCTTAATTATTGATATTAGGTCACAATAGCTTGAACATTTTCGACTCATAATCAAGGGAGAAATATAATCCTACGAGGTTATTAATGTTTTTCAAATAACCCTGTAGATTTGAAAGATCTATAAATTATTATTTTTAGGATAAACGCTGTTCGGTTCTGGGAGGATCTCCTTTTTTGTGATTTTTACATTTATACTTTGCCATTATTATTTTAGAAAACACATCCTGGCGGCCGTTAGAAGTCCCGAAACGGAAAGTTTTAATTTCGATTCCTGGAACCCCTGAATAAAGTCTGGAAGCTGATATCCTCTAACCCTAACTTCATCCATCAAGGGATGGTCCAGCGAGCATCTGATTTGTTCTCAATTCAAGAAGAGCTTCCAGAAAATCTTTTGAATTTGAAAAGCATTTGCGGGTAACAGATACCTACCTATTACGCTTCTGAAAAAATGTACTCTACTTAAAGTAACAGTTAATGTATTCTGTTTTAAGCAAATATTTTTATCATTCGGCATTGGGTTCTTGTACATCTATATTAATTTCACATACTCATAAATTTCACTTAAAAATGACGAGAGTTTAATTCAACGTTTTCAAGAAAGAAATAAGCCGAAGCAAATAAAGTCTTGGAATATTTATTTATTTGTACGCCCTTTTAATAAAAATAATAGTGTGATATAAAAATATTCAACATACATATTATTTACTCTATAACAATGCTTACAAAAAAAATGAAAGTTTAATAACAATAAAAGAAAATATAATAAAAAAGGTCACAGGTATCTAATTAAATATTTGCTTGAATACTTGTTTTTTCAGAACAGAAATGCAATTTATATTAAACAAACTTTGATACTAAACAAATCCACAGGATTAAATTCGTTTCCAACCTCACGCAGTCTGTGTAAACATTAATTGTATAAAAAATTAGAGCAAAAAGCATCTACACGAAATGGAGCGTGATTTGTTTTTTTTTAGCTTTAACAAACCTAACATAGCGTAAAAAACGAGATGTTTTTATTTTATTATTACAACATTTTTATTATATAATTAAGCAAATTGACAAAATAAAATGGTGATAAACTAAGTTATCTCATCTCATCTCATCTACTTCCCCTTATCCTATTCGGGTTGTGGACCCATTGCATCGACAAGGCGCCTCCATTCGTCCCTGTCTTGCGCTGATTGCGCGGCCTCCGTCCATTGTAGTCCCATCCTTTCCTCACACAGTTTCTGGAGTTGCCTCGCCCAACTGTGTCTGGGGCGGCCCACTGGACGTCTACCCTCAGGAATCGCACTCAGTATTTTCCTGGGAATTCGGTCATCAGACATTCTTAGTACGTGCCCAAGCCACCTCAGTTGCGATTTTTCTATGAAGAGTAGCAGTGGTTCAATGTTTAGATCGTCTCGGATCGTCGAGTTTCTTATTTGATCCCATTTCGTAACACCTGCCACTCCTCACAAGTACCTACTTCAATTCAGCCGCTTGGACTCTAGAGCGTGTTCGTTCGTTTAGCATTTCATATCTGGTTACCTTACGTAAGCGTCGGGCGGTATACCGTTTTTGAACACTGCCATCTCTGTCTCGATAAACTATGTCAATTTGTTTAATTAACTGCAAAGTAATAGTAAAATACGATAATAGGTAAGTTTCTATTATATTTTTTTGGCAGAGTTCCCATTAAACATAATTGGTTATCGATGGATTTCTCTTAAGGCGATCGTCTAGCAAAGTGAGTAATTATCAGAATTTTTTCTCATATCTTCTCTTCCGTTTTTTAACACATTTTTGTACGAAAAAATATCATGATACAATTTATTCATCAGGTTCCAAATATTTTAAATACAGATATATTATTAAAGTGACATACACAAAATTATTTAATCAATTAATAAATTATCAAACCTACATATTATCAATATTACAAAGTTAACGATTATCCCAAACTTCTGTCAGTTTGTTTACTTAAAATTTATTTTTTAAAAACTGTTATTACTTTTTTTGAGTTTTTCTTAACTTTTTTAACATTGTTGTCAACTTTTTTACTTGAATAACTTGAATTACAATCAAAATGAATAACTATATATATGATAATTAGGAATCAAAATTTTGTAAGTATTATAGATCATGAGATCGATATATATATATATAAGTATATATATATATATATATGATTACAAAATGCATCTACATATCTATCAGAATGGTATAGAAGCCAATTAGATAGCAAGCGTATTAGGTAATGATCGACATATCCCTTACCGACTTAGTATTAAGTTTAAGGACTGCATATGGAAATGGCATCGTGTAACTCCTCCAGAAATGGATCTCGTTTGATAACATAAATAGGGGAAAATCGAACATCTGTTGTACACTAGATGGAATACAACGTGAACACAAAAAGCTGTTTATATAAGGGATGGCGAAAATGTGGTACGAGGGCCGTAAGTGGTGCGAGAGACAAATTAAAGAAATAATGACTTTAATTTTTCAATAAAGAAATAGCGTTTTACCTCAATCAAAAACTCATTACATCAAAACATTTTCTTCAATATTGGCTCTTCAGTCCATGGGAGGTCTAATTTTTATTTTTATTTTTATTTTTTACGATACACTAACTGATTACATAAAAAACAATTAATTACTTAATCTAGATATATTATAGATCTCTCTTAGAGACGAACCTATTTATGAGGAAATAGGTATGGAAGTCTTTTAGGGTGTTAACAGAGCTAACCACCTATCGCACGGCTGGCTTGGGTTTCAAGCTTTATACTTTTACAATTGTAAACTTAAAATTACAAATATATTCATATAGATAGCTTCGTCTCTATGAGACATCTATAATAAATTGTCTCAGAACGTGGCTGTGGGAGGAAATTGAAAAACACTAAAACAATTTAAAATTTTGTTACGCAAAAAGTCTACGCACTGAACACTAGTTCTTAAATTTATATTCACTAAATGTTTCAAGAATATTTTACACACTTATTATTACATTGTTTCTTAATTCGCACTAATTAACGCTGTTTATATTGCTTCGATTACTTTCTAGCGAATTCCGTTCAATATTTAGCGAATATGAATTGAACGGAAATAGTAGAACTTCTCGCCTTCCGGTACATACTTATTTTATTTATTATCGCTGGAGTATACGCAATGGTCATATTGCGCTCCGCTCCGTTGCTTATATCGTGTTGATTAAACGCCATAAATCACTGACTCCGCTCCGTCTCGCTCGCGCCAGTCTTTATATAAGTGACATCGCCTTCTAGGTCCTTCAAGACTACAACAACCACTCAGTCATTTTGAGAGCCCTGTAAAAATGTAAACAATTTATTACTTTCAACAACGGTATTATATGTATATTACCCACGAGCCACTTGAGATTCTCGTAGAAAATTTTCTAAAGCGCTACTTGAATCGTGCTATTTCTAACACTATATTTTTAACACATCATATATGATGAACCGGATAGTTTTCTTTGATATTGATGAGAACTGAACTAGCTTAAATATTTTGATATATAAATTTTTCTACATAACTTTCTAAGTGATCCATCTATGTATTAAAAAATTAGAAATAGCACGTTTGAGGTAACGCTTTAAAAATATATCCAAGAATATTAGGTGGGCTATAATATATAGAATGATAATTACCATATTTTATACATAGGTATTTTGCAAACCAACGACAGACAAATATTAACGAGGGACAAACAAAATCTTTGCAGTCGTAATATGATACATTCGTCATCTTTCGTGTTTCTTGCTGCTTTACCATGGACACTAATATCTTTAGGCAAGTGTCGTAGTCGCGATCGATGGGCTGCTGACGCTAAGCGAACATCACCCCCGCAGTAACAATCGGACAATGGAAATTGGGGTAGTGCAATGTCTTCTGGATGTGAACCATGTGCTGGCAGAACTGCTGACGCTATGCAGACATTGCCTCCACATATCCTTATGTCCTTATTGGATTCAAAGTAAAATAAAATATGCTGTCAATTTGATCATGTAAAGGTATATGATTGTCGTGTTAAAGAAAATAAATAATTAAACTTTTTTTACTTTCGTTTTTGAATAGTTTAATAAATGTTGATTTGTCAATTTAATTCAGGGTACAAATTTTTTAAACTATTAAGGCGGGCTTATTTATTACCTCCCATATTTTTTTCAGATTTGAATCTTGTAAGATTGATTGTATAAATTAAAAACATTTATGTTATCTTTCTTAAGATTTTTATTTGCTTTTTCATTATAAATGATATCTTTATAAATTTGTAAAGTAGAGACAAATATTGTTGGTTATTTATTATCATTTAGTTGCCACTAAAATTTTAAAACTTTATGTAATTAATGCATTGTGTAGTGTTTATCCCACACATCCCATTTATCAGTGGCGTGCAGTGGGTATAAACTTAGGTTACGGTGTGACCGACTATATACCTATTATTATAAATTATATATAGATATATATATAATATATATATACGCATATACCAATAAGGGTATATACATTTAAACAACTTTTTTAACTATATATAATGAACTATTTTGAGTAGCTTCAATCCACAAAAATAACTGCACTATAAAAGAAGTATTGTAAACTAAATATTTCCTTAATAAATAAATATTTTATATAGGTATAGCTAATACGGCGAAAAATTCCAATATATTTCGAAGACGATTAATAATTAAATTAAATTAAATTCAATAATTAAATCGGGAACAATACTTATTTCAGATATACGTTTCTTTTCACAAAAATAAATCAAACATTTTATGATATCATTATATGACAGATGACAGGTGATATTTTTCGTATTCGTATTTACATTTACCACAGAAAAGACATCGAAAGTTTTGGGTGGAATTTGTAAAAAATAACATTTCTGCATGACGTGCGCCTGGCATAGGACCTTTAGAAGAAGGACGCTACTACACAAAACTCGCAGCATTAAAAATACACGGTTTTCTTCTCGACTTGACTATATCTGTGGAACAAATTGGTTGGCGAAATAAATGAAGAATTGACATGAAGTTAAGCGCAGAAAAGTCGGAAATAAAACTTCTAGCCGTAGGAATTACGTACGGCTAGAATTTTAAATCGAAAAAAAAACCAGATACGTCACTTTAAATGGAAACGTCAGAAATAAAACTTCTAGCCGTAGAACGAATTACGGCTAGAATTTTAAATCAACTTTTTCTTAAGATAAGGATAATTTAAATAATATTTGTTTCTCAGAATCTTTACTAATGCACAACTTTTTTGCTTGTATGCGCTGCACGCCACTGCCATATATAGTATGTATTTGATAGACATATTTTGATTAATAAGCGACTGCGATGTGCAACTTACTGGTAATGAACATAATTAATCATCAATTTTAAACTTTCAGAACATTGGTCACATTTTTCTGATGTAAGAACGGGACTGAGACTAAATTTCACATAAAAACTTTCAGCGTAAAGTATTTCAAAAGTAATAAACCACTTTGGCCATCGACTGCTTTCAAAGTAACCTCATTTAACACTCCCAGTGCCAGGCGAGATGATCAAGATTTTCATTTGTCAGGATTCATTACGGCGCGAACATTATAAGGTTAAATTTTTGATGCTTTGAACTTTTTAACGCGTTTTAGCGGTTTCCGCTCACGACAAAGTTTTATTTCGAAAGAATTTACATAATACATTTTATCATACCGTGCGCCTGGAATAAGAAGCTGATATCTGACATTTAGTTCAAATTGACAAATTGACATTTAGTTCATTAGTTAGTTGGCGCTGTAGGGAGCTTTGTAGGAATAAAAAAGCTTTTACTTGTAGATAGTTATTTTTCACCGAAGAGAAGCTCCGGAAGCAAGTGAAGATCATTCAAATATCATTACACCAGTAACTCCTGCAAGGAAAGTCTGTGGGCACAGCGGAGGTCCGCCCGATGACAGACTCGATGAATGTACCGTTGTTCCGTGTGTTCCGCACTTCTTTACTTATGACAAAAAAAGTGAATATTATGTATCGTTTATCCCAATTATAATAATTTAGTTGTCTGATCGTCCTCCGCCGTAACTTCATGTGTTGTCCGTTACTTCTTTATATTTGGTCCTTACATATGAAATTGACGTTTAGTATGGGAGGAACATAAAGCCGATTTTTTTTTATTATAATATATTTATTTAATCAAAGTATGTACCATTGCTATCTATGCACTTTTGCCATCTCATAGGTAGTTCATCGATCTCTTTACTAAAAAAACCATTCGGACGGGAATCAATAAAATCTTTGAAGGCGGTTTGGACTGCCCCATCGGAGTTGAATTTTTTCCTTTGCAAGAAGTTATCCAAATTTCGAAAAAAATGGTAATCTGTTGGGGCAAGGTCCGGAGAGTACGGTGGATGTCTTAGACATTCCAATTGAAGCTCCTCTAATTTGGTAGCCGTCTGTTGTGCAGTGTGTGGTCTAGCGTTATCATGAAGCAGCAGTGGCCTAGAGCGATTAACCAGCCTCGGTTGTTTAGCAGCTAGCTTTTCCATCATGGTTTGCAGTTGCTGACAATAGACATCTGCCGTAATCGTCTGGCCAGATTTAAGAAAGCTGTAGTGAACGACACCAGCACTAGTCCACCAAACGCTCACAAGTAACTTTTTTGGAGTCAATTTTCGCTTGGGGCATGGTTTGGCTGGTTCGGCAGGGTTCAGCCATTGCGATGAGCGCTTCCGATTATCGTACAGGATCCACTTTTCATCACAGGTAATGATTCGATTTAAAATCCCT
Organism: Agrypnia vestita; assembly: GCA_016648135.1. NCBI lineage: Eukaryota > Metazoa > Arthropoda > Insecta > Trichoptera > Phryganeidae > Agrypnia > Agrypnia vestita. The sequence goes on along the minus strand of JADDOH010000392.1, from coordinate 96,563 downwards.
TCATTATTGTGCCGGTTGAGTAATGCAACGCAGCAGTCAACGCGCGTTTGTTGATTTGCTTCACTCAATTCGTGAGGTACCCACCTTTCAAGCTTTTTCACCTTACCAATTTGCTTCAAGTGGATTAAAACAGTTTTATCACTAACACCGCAGCCTGCAGCTAACTCGGATGTGGTTTGCGATGGATCCGCTTCCACAATAGCCTTCAATTCTTCATTATCAACTTTGGTCTCCGGCCGTCCACGGGGCTTGTTCTGCAGGTCGAAATTTCCAGAACGAAAACGTTGGAACCAAAAACGCACTGTGTTTTCTTTTGCGGCACCGTCGCCATACACATCATTAATCCTTCGAGCCGTTTCTGCAGCACTGGTGCCACGGTGGAACTCGTACTCGTAAATAACGCGATATTTCAAGTTTTTCATTTTGTAAACTGAGTGACGCAAAGAAAAAAACAATTGAGGAAAAAACAAATGAATTATAATTTTCAAAACACAAATACATGAGTAAATAGCTGTATAAATTTGGATTTGGAATTCCTAACCAAAGAGAAGATATTTGAGATCAAATTTGCCAGTACGGCAAAACATCAATTTCATATGTAAGGACCTAATATTATAAATTTTTATTTTTTTATTTCTTAAACTTTTACTTTATTATTTATTTATTTATTATAAATACATATCATGGTACAAAATTTCATGAATACAATAATCATTCATACAATAAGATCGTATTACCCTCCATAAAAGAGCTGACTCTCGTGGTTATGGGAGGAGTATATCACATCATATTATTTTATGAATATTACAATTATGTTTTAAAAGTTCTTATTCTTAAGGAACCGACATATTTACCTGTCGGTTCCTAGTACTGTCATTTTTGTTGGGTTACAGCTTGTATACATATAATAATAATGGCGCACAAGTAAATATACACAACACAGGACATGTCAGTAATGTATAATGTATAGCCGTAAATTCGTGAAAAATCATGGGACATGATAAAAATTAATAACGACCTTATCGTATAACCTGGGCCACACGCTGATTGCGTGCTCTAATTATCTTAAGTTATAATTCCAGCAAGCGGACATTTCGTACCGAACGTCATTCAAAATTAGGATAGTAGTATCCAAGAGCATAAAAAAATACAGAACTACAGAAATAGTGAACTATTTTTAAATTATAAAGATACTTATATTATGCCGCAGACATTACCTTTGTGTACCACATCGAGTTAAATTACCGGTGAACCGGTATTAACTTCACGTTTTACCGATTGTGCTTTCTGGGTGATTTTGCATGCCCTACTGCCCGTCCCAAACGAAGTACCCCGTGGTGGTTTGGACGTGATATGTGTAACTACGTGGGTAGACAAACACGGACAATAACGTTTTGGAGCGTACGGCGCGCGCTAGAAAACACCGGGCTACTCTAACACGAGAATCTCATTAATGCGTACAACCTCAGGATAGTTGGGGGTTGTAAAGCCCTGCGTTGGTCAGGACCGGATTAAGTGGACAAGCTTCAATTTAAATTGATATTGCCCCCAGGGCCATCTCTCATAATTCATCTACTCCATTTCGCCAGCCGCCAATGTAGATAGCTGCGTATCCACATGTAGTTAGTTGATCGTGCACGTCACTGCTATTTTAAGAAGCTGTCAGAGAGATGGGTATCCATTTTTATTGCGTGGATGTTAACAATTAATTTTTTTTAAATTTACTTATGAAAACACTGGAGATTTACTAGCGATTTATAAATTGGTGATTAATTATTTAAATAGGTTGATAAAGTCACTTAACACTAAATAAATGAATACACTAATCTTGAATTAACACTATTTTGCAATTCACCACTCGTCTATGAACTCTCTGTTATCGCTGGGTGACACTTAATGTATCTTCTTCTTCAAAAATCTATACAATTGTATCCTTTGTTCTTTGTATACAATTGAATCCTGACAAATTCTTTAAATTATTCCAAATCAAAAATTCTAAAGAATCACTATTAAAAGCTGCCTTTGCTTTTAATAGTGATTTGGAAACAAGATGGAAGAGATAGAACCATATTTCCCAAAAAATCTTGAATATAGTACATAATAAGTTTTGAATAAATTAAAAAAAACGTACACAAAAAAATACATACATTAAATTTTTTTTTCAAATGATTCAGCAACATTGTAGATTGACATTTTTTAATTTTAATTTTTTACGGTTTTGATAAAAATTTAGGACTTTCTATTTTACACATAAATAATTTTGGTCAGAAATTGAATAATTTAGAATTATTAGAAATTAGTAAAGCATGTAAAAGTAAACAAAATATTATTAATAATCAATTAAATTTAACTACTAGCCCAATTCTAAAAATTTTAAAAAAAAATTCGAGTAAGCAAGAACTTCAGTAATAATATTTAAAAATAATTTTTCAAATAATTTAGAAAAACAAGAAACAAAAGACATTTCATTCTGACATTTTGACAGTTATACAACACCCTGACGATGGAAAGGTTTTTCTGAAACATGTTGGTGTAATTAATCAAATAAAAGAAGTAGTAATATACAAATAATACAATCAATATATTTTTTTTAAATATAAATATTTTGTTTTTGCCTTTTTTTATACCCTTCATATCTCAGATGTGGGAGACATTTCATAATAAATTTGTTTTTTGCCAGATTTAAATGTACTTATACGATAAATATAACTCACTTCTCTTTTCATTGGTAAAGAACTAGAAATTTTTAATAACAGTCGAAAGATATTGCAACACGTTCCAATATGGCCTAGCTACAAGACACGTGCTAGAACAAACCAATAGACATCGAAGCTCTGAATTTCTACATACCTACGTAGATATTTAACATTTCAAACGATTGCATACTTTTCCGCGCTGCGCATTGTATCCAGTTCTAATCTCGTTGGATAGGGAAAACGGACTAAATATTGACGTCACTGAAATTAAATACAAAAACTTGGATTCTAGTTCAATACCAGAGACCGTTAACATATTCCGCAGCAAGATAACTTATCTGAACACAGAATAATTAATATTTAAATATTGACTTAATGCTGCGATGCAAGATATAAAAAAAGTTCGACTAACCTTAATATGTTATATTTAATATTGTTATTTAATTTATTATGTTTTATTCAATACTGTTTATGTTTTAATTTTAATTTACTTATATCATTATTATGCATTACTTCAAAATTATTTTTATGTGAAATATGCTAGGATATGGGTTAATAAGTTCATTACTATCTATTTGCACTCTCATAAATATATACATTTCATTTTCTTATATCTGTTAATATTTCCAAACAAACAAATAAATAAGTAAATAAAATAAATTATCAAATTTTCGGGAATATATCTCAAAGCTTTTCTTCATTCTTTCTTTGTCTTTATTCTTTGTTCTTCTTCTTCTTCTGGTGTAGTTTTAATGTAGATTTTTGATACATTGGGGTCATTAAGATATTACAGCACACCGGTTTTTCATGCCTTCTTCTTCTTGTGTAGTTAAAATGTAGTTTTTTATACATTGGAGCCATTAAGATATTACACCACACTGGTTTTCATTCTTTCTTTTGTTCTTGTGTAGTTTTCATGTAGTTTATTGATACAATGGGGTCATTGAGATATTACACCACACTGGGAGCCTAAAATTTCGTGACCTTTGACCGTGAAATTTGGTGACGTTTTACAAAGACCTGACTAATTATTATTTTTTATTGGCACTTATAAATATATTATTTTAACTGGAAAATTTTTGAAAATAATGACATCGTATATTGTATTTATAATTTAACACACGTTGAGTTAAATTTATCACAACTATAGTTTCGAGAAGAGCAACAACTCTCATCATCAGGTGGACTTATCTGTATTACAAAGTTCAATAAAAAAAGAACATACAATGTTTCACAGACGCGTGATTATTCAGAAATTGTGCAAAAAATAAAAATGCTCCGATTTTTTTAAAATTCGTATCCAGTGACTTAATTTTTTTATTTTTTATTAATTAGTGTTTGATTTGTTTCGCACCACCACAATTGTTAATGCACCACAATGTTAAATGCAAAAGGTTTTAAATATACACCTATATTATGTTTATTTAAAAATAGACTAATAGAAGCAAAATTTACACAAGACTAAATAATTTTAACTCTTTTTTTAAAAATTATTGATGGTTACTGAAATAAAATGTTTCGTATTAGATTTTAACTAGAAACGTAGTTCTTTTTGTACATATTTTTAATTGATTAATCTGATTTTATTTAAATAAATATTTGCTTACGAATAAAATAAAATTGGGTGTAGTGTTTTTGGTTTTTAAAAAATATATTTTTTCTTTTACAAACGACCAATTGGTAGCTCTCTTACCCAATAGCCACCCTCGCAGTTGTCGTTGGAAAAATGAAAAGTTTCGGATGAATAAAACATGCCGACATTAAACGACGGAACGTAGATAGAGGGATGAAAATGCACCCACGAAATGAATTACGAATCGCAGCTCGGATGAAAATTCGATCACAGAATTCTATTTTCATTCGATAATGTTAGAAGTTTAGGACGTGCATCGCATTACTCTACAAAATCTGATAAATTTATGAACGCGGTACTATTTGTGATTTAAAAATGTGGATCAGATTTGAAAACATCAGATATTTGGAATGTGAACTGCTAATGTGAAAATGAAGAAGGCTCAGAATAAGAAAAAAAAACTTTAGTTCATATTTAAAATATTTTTGAGTTTGTTCAAATTTTTCAGAACGGTAGTACTGGATTTCATGTCACAGAGACATCATACAATTTTCAAAAATTAGTAAGACATGGTATATTCTATCATGGTGGAAATGGCGAACGTAATATATGTGTAAAATGATCACTTAAGCCTACCATACGATCGGTCGTAAGTCCGATATACACAATAAATGACTTCTATACCTACTTTCCCATAATAATAATAAAATACAGTTTCGTCTCTGTGAGACATCCATAATATACATTAATAAAACACCTGATCGCATTCCTTCATTTTGGTATGCAGTAGAGAATCGATTCAGGTAAAAATTGGGAGATGCTTGAGTCTAAAAAATAATAAAAATATAAAGTTTACTTCCATATTAAGTTTTTATGTGTTAGACATATAAAAGTATGGAATATGAATCATATAAAATCTGGAGGCATTTTAACATAAAATAAAATTATTGATGGATTTGGCGTTGTTAGCCAGATGTTTTTGAGGATATTGTCGTCCTATTTTAGTTTTGGCCTTCCTAAGCTCCTTCGCCCTGCTGGTTTTGAATTTAGCAGGGACTTCAACAGAAAGAATTTCGTGGCACTCCGGACGTTTTACAATAAATTAGAAATTACTCGAATGGTTTAGAAAAACGGTGGAAATGCCGAATAAATTCGCGAAACATCTATAAACGGGACGACGGAACATTGTTTATTGTGATTCTTCGTGAATTCTCGATTCCATAAAAAGCGAAAGAGGAAGAAAGGCTGAGATTAAGATTAAGAGAGTGCCTGTTGGGCGTTCTAAAATAATCAGTGTGATAATATACAGCGTATTAAAGTATCCACAGAGAGTTAGTGAACACTTTATTACGAATTCAAGATCACTGAATGGTACCCACCACTTACACAGATTTGAATAGAAAATATTCCTGGAGTGGGAGAAGGGTAGAGGGGGAGGGGGTAAATGTCGCTAATGTTATTCGCCGAGTCCTCAATAATAAGTATGCAACATTTGGGTCAGATTAGTCAAACGGTACAGATTTGCATTGAAAATAAATGAGGGGTTGGGATAGAGGTGAGGGGGGAGGAAGAAAATGTCACTCATGTTATCCGACGGGTCCTATATAATGGTATGCAAAATTAGAGTCAAATTGGTTAAACGGTACAAATTTTCATTGAAAATATATTAGGGTGAGGAAAAGGGGTAATGGGGAAGGGTACTCGCCGGGTCCTGAAGAATAAGTTTGCAAATTTTGAGACCGATCGGTCGAACGGTATAGATTTGCATTGAAAGTACACCAGGGGTGAGAGGAAGGGGTAATAGGGGAGGGGGGAAATGTCGCCTATGTTACCCGCCGGGTCCTAAGGAATACGAATACAATATATGGGTTGAATCGAATAAACGGTGTAAATTTGTATACAGATCAGACCTACAGACATTGAGTTTTATAGGTAAAGATAGTGTGTATTGCTTTTACGTCTAACAGATGGCGCTCTATTCCAAAAAGAACTGTATTTTGGTATCGTTATAAATATTTGTCTCATACCATTATAAAGTTAGATACCGGCGCCTTATTTTTCAAATAATTTGTGCGAAACGGAATGGAACGTTGTGTTGTGTCAAAATTTTAAATCAATAGCTGAAAAACTTAAGAAGATTTCGGACAATCAAACATTCACAAATCCTCTTATTTGAATGCAACGTTGTGCCAAAATTTCAAAGCAATCGGCGAAGAACTTCAGAGATTAGCGATTTTGTACAAACGAACATTTACATTTTTATTTTATACGAGTAGATTGATAGATAGCATAACAGCATATCTTATTATATTGAAGGGTATTAAACAGGTTTAAGGGGTTGGTTAAACTATTTATTGTACGTGTAGGAAACTTTTTATTTATATCGTAAATAAATAATTTTGAAACGATGTCAACATCGTCGCAAAGTTGGTAGGTTTGAATCTGCGCGTGCGAAGTAAACAGAAATGATTACAATCTCTTTCAAAGCCTTGTTTGTCAATATTGACAGTTAAGCTCCTCGCATTTTGTTTCTTTTGTGTTCGACGAAATTGGGCCCTTTCTATGAACTTTCCATTTCCTTTCTTATTCCTATGGGAGAACGTATTTCTAAAAATATTAATATTACTGAATTATTTCAATATTTTTTTCCCAGAATATGGATGGCCAATTTAAAGAAATCCCACAATTATCTTATTCTTATTTAATTTATCACTTTGTTCTTGAAGTATGACATCTTTGTCTTTTTTAACATTAATAACCCCTGTGAAATTTATTACCTAAAATATGATGGTGATTCTTCTGAAGAAACAATGTGAATATACCCTACAAACAGTAGTGGCTACGAAGCGCGTTCAGCTTAACCATTCAGATTTTATGAAGAAACCCAACAAGAGTTAGCGGTTTCGGCGGTTTTTGTTTTCGTATTTCTATTTCAAATCGCTTTGCGTCTTATAAAATACTCAAACATCGTTTTCAGTGAGTGTTCGACGACCGGTGTCAATTTAAATAGCATAAAATATGATCAATTTCATCGACATAACACCCCCTATATGTTATTTTTCTCCAGCCATAATGAAATGGAAATGGTGTGTCAATTTACTAGTATCTACCCATGTAGAGATCCTATAAATATCAAAGAGATCTTATTTGATAGATAAAACTATAAGAATCAATATTAAGTTAAGTATTTCACTATTTAAAAAAGTTACGAAAAAAAAACATTATTACAAATATTGCAAACCAATATGACAAAATATAATTGTTATTTTCGTAATTCTTACTTACATATTGGACAAACGATATAAATTTGTAAAGAAAACAGACAGAAATTGAGTTTTATATGTAAAGATACTTGATAATGATCTGAGATTATCGAAAAGCTAATCTATTTTTACCATTTTGTTTATGATGATAATAGTAACTCTCTACATAAATATTTACGGCAGCCCCTCATCTGTTCTGCATTTACTGTATGAGCTGAGTACGGTTTCAAAGAGCACAGCTGGTCAGCTACCCTTCGGCTGGCAAAATACTACCTTCACTTCACCCGCCTTCTTCGAAGGGATGAAAAAGCACGGATGAATTAATTCCAAGTGAGATTCCTGAAGTAATAAGATTTCAAAGAAGGGAATTTAAAATAATATTATTTTCCCTTTGGCAGTACAATTCTGTATTTAATAAATATCGTTTTACACTACCTACTTACAGACCTACCTGATTCAAAAGCCGGCTCTATGGCAACCATCAAAATTTACAGGTTGTTTTGGAAGGTTTCACACCATGTTTTACAATACCAATCAAGGATGTTTTCATCCCCTACCTAGAATGATTTATTTCTACAAAGCGATCTCGTATATATTTCTCACGGCAGTTTCATTCGAAATTTTAGAATATTTACCGTATATTTTAGAATATTCGCCGTATATTTAAGAATATTCACCGTGCCGAGAATAATTGCATTTCACGTGATAGATTTTTTTGACCTTGGAGCTCATGCGCTTTATACTTGGGCCTTGATTTAATCATTGTATGAATTATTAATTTACAATATGAATTTTAAATTTATTTAAAGTTTTCGCATCATTGGAAAGTCCGTTATTCACCTGATTGACTTTTTATTCACTGTAAATTAATACCACACCAGGACTGCTTATCAAAAATATTATATATCCTACTCATTAGACCCTTTTTGTTATCTTTAAGAGTTATTAATGACCTGTTGATGGTCTGTTTGTTAAAAAATAAAAATAAAATAGAGATTTGTCCCTGATAGGCAAGCTAAGTAAGATAATTTAGAATACTAGGCTTATTCTTCGCATAGCTAAAATTTTAATTGTTCTTAAATAGCAATAACGTTGTATTAATTTTTAATTCATTATATGATAAAATATACATCGCTTATATGGGCACAACACTTTGACAAGTGTATAAAAATGATAGAATCCACCCAAAAAGAATTACTAGAATATTAGTTTGTATTTTGTGATGTTCTCTTTATGTGGGAAGTGACTCGGTAGCTGAGAGTAATAATTCACGTAGATAACTGTACGAATATATTGCTTGTAAAAGTATTCCCTGTGTTGCTTCTAGCTCAGACAATGGCCTAGTTGCGTGTGAAGTAGCGAAGGGAAAAACTACAATTCAAAACGAAGACTACAACACACACACGTTCACCAGTTTGAAGACTACAAAGTGTACACTACAATTGTAGTAAAAACTACTTAAAGTGAAGTAATTGTAGTACTACGAAATGAAGTAAAGTAAATGAAATGAAGTGAAGTAATGATGTAATTGTAGTATTAATGAAGTGAAGTAATGTAGTACTAGTGAGTTAATATTTTTTTCCCAAATAAAAATTAGGCAAGCTAAAAAAAGAAAAAAGGTCGCCAACCAGATTTCTTTATTTTTCAAACCATGGGGGGGGGGGGGGTTGTTACAGTTTCCTGTGGTTTCATCGTTTAGCTACATCAACTTCACAAAAATTTCACGTAAAAAAACTATTTAAAATATGTTTCTCATACTTTCGATAACATTGAAGTGTATGTATGTACTTTGTAGTGTTCGCTTTGAAATGAAGTGTACTATTTGAAGTTAATACTTTCAATAACTTTGGTATTTGTAGTTTGTAGTGTGCACTACACTTCAAAACGTGCGAAGTGTGCACTTCAATGTAGCGTAGTACTACATTGTAGTAGTGAGTACAGAGCGGACCTATCACTAGTGTGAAGTAGGGATGGGTAAAAAATATCGATATTTATCGTCGATATTTTTTTTCGCGATATATGAAATATCGATTTTTTTTTCGAGTATCAAATTAGTACCTTATTCGATATCTTTTTTTCCGTCGCCAAAATCGATATATTTTTACATTTTTGGAAAAAATAATATCGGTATATCGATATTTTTTTTTCATTTACCCATCCCTAGTGTGAGGCGCCTCGCGCTGCGCCACGGAATGACCGCGAGGTGCGAGTGAGACCCGTGGTCATCCATCTCACAGATTACTTTGATGTAAAAAATATTCACTTTAATATGCAGTATCATTCATTAAAATTATTTTTAATGCAAATATCGAATACTCTCTTAAGACTGAAAATGAAATTCAAAAATTACATTTTATTACAATTGTAAATATGATAATTGATGCGACAGATAAAACAACTTTTATAACAAAAAAAACTTCTTTGTGATTATACCTTTGCAATATAAATCATATTATTTTGATGACATTATGTTATACCATCACGCATAATATTTATGGGAATGTCGTACCTGTGTTTGTGCTAAACTAAATAAAATGCAAGTAAATATTTTTTTTGCTGATATGATTTTAATATGGTGTAAAAGTTTCACCGCAAGAAGGCGAACGAATAGCACATGGGTGTGAGAGGCTAATTGAAAGGTTTTTTTTTTTCTAAACCAAAGGTAACCTGAAATATTAAAAATCTAAATTCAACATAAACCTAATTTGTCAATTTTGACATTTGGTTCCGACGCCTAACGTCAAAGACAAAATCAAAATATTTTTTTATATTAATATTGATTAATCTCGAAACTATAAAGGCATTGTATGTCCAACAAATAATAATTTTAATAAAAAAATAACGAACTATTCTACAACAATACACAAATAAAGAGAGTTAAGTAAAATCATGTAAAATAAAATAAAAGAGCGTGTAAAAAAAGGAATGCAGACTTTGATTTAAAAATAAAATTGAAATAAATGATTAACGATAATACAGATTCCTCAGTGTTTAATTATAACAATTGATAATTATGTAGACTCATAGACCTTTCCTGTAACACGAGATGCATCTGCATCATGTCAATACATTCAAATGCCATAGGTCCATAACGTTGGCAGACGACACAAGAGACTTTGACGTAGAGTATAGACTTGACACAGTATGACACAAGTGACGGGCTTTGTTGGGAGTCATGTTTGCTAATAGGAAACAGTAATTAGAGCCAATTATTGTCTACGGTTACAGATTGTTGAATCGGTATAAGGAAATTATACGTGCACGTGCAAGGCACGCTGCTCTGATGGAACACAAGAAGGAATCCAAGAATGGATGAGAGAGAGGATAATGCAAGGACAAGGAATGCCTACAATCTTCTGACTTACTTCTAGTCCGCAAACTTCCGGGCTGGTTCAAACTTTAGGAAACGTCTCCACTTTTGTTTTTAATTTTTAAGGCACCAGACTACTGTGAAAAAATATTTTTTGTCATTTTTTTTCATTTTCTGAATGATGCAATTGTCAGGAATGCGCTCACTTAATATTTTTAAGAAATTTGTAAAATTGACGGAGATACAGCGGTTAAAATTTTTTTTGTTTGTATGTTGAATTATCCTTCGTTTGAACGCATTTTTCTCAAAAGTACATTTTTCAACCTGGTTGACAGCATATCAGAAAAACTATAAATCCGATTTGCATGCGCCAAGTTGTAAACTGTTGGAAAATCCAGTCTCTCAAAATCAGTTTCATAAAGGGCTCCCTTATATATTTTTTTAATAAATGATAAAAATTTTCTATAAAAAGTCGAAAATAAAATTCGCTAGTCTACCATTTTTTTTTTAGATATCAAAATTCCCCTACATGATGCTATAAATCTATATGTCTAATTTATTTTTTATTTATTTATTTCAAAAAATCTTTGTTTATAATATATATGTACTTAATAATAATTGAACAATAAAAATATAAGATAAGATTACACGTTTTTTGTTGTTGTTGTTGGATTTGTGGATTATGCCACTCTACTAGGCTACGCCTGTCCCAGAGTAGCATTATATTTTCTATTTTTTTATTCTATATTTCTAAATATATTTTTATTTTATTTTCGGTTTTTAACCCTTTGGCTTAATAGCTGTCAACCGTCAAATTCGTCAGAGTGTCCTCTTGGAAGCAGCGTACACCGAAAACTATAATTTAGATTTAAGTACAAAAATTTGTATGCAATATGAATATATATACTATGAGTTATAAATAAAAAAATTCCCTGTATCGTTTGCTTGAAAATAATTACAAAAAATACACCCTGGGGCCTTAATGCGCTGATCTCTGCGTCGATTTTACCTTTAACATACCTGGTATTTCTCATAGTAGATAACTCGAATCGATCAAGTTAAAATTGCCCCGCATGGCAAGACTTTAAACTAGAAATTTTAACTGAGCGGCAAATACTGTCGTGTGCGAATACATTCGCGAAGCGGTGAGTACCGCGGTCGCTATTTTAGGTAGGTAAGGATTTTATATAGGAACGATATATAGGGATGGTAAAGATAGGTAATCAGGATAAGGAACAAAATACCAAGCGCAACCAGAAACCGAAGAACAAATAAACATACTTAGATGGACTGATAAAGTCACAGTTGGTCCTTAACAGTTTTTAATTTAAATTGATTTAAGACACAATTCTCTGTATCTTGATTAAATAGCTGATATCTCTCAAAAATGATTTTTTTACTTTTTAGTATCAATACATATAAAACACCACAATACATAAAAAGTTTCTACTTTTTCAGAAAAAAAAAATGATAGAAATCGGGAAAATATGCTAATTTTGTGTGTAAAGCCAAAGTTCAAATAATTTCCCTGTAAAATTTCTTTTTTGTAGATGTCTTATTTACGTAGTGACTGTAGAAATGAAGAATTCTGAAGAAACATTAAATTTTTTATATTTATTATAAAATAATAATAATTATAATTATTTTAATTAATTCATTAAGTTAAAAATTTGGTAAAAATTAGGCAATTTAAAAAAAAGTCTTCTGTGAACACAGTTCAATTTAAAAATAATTTTAATTATTTATTAAAGAAAGTTGTTTACTCTATAATATTATTTAAAAAAATATGTCAATGTACGCCCCTTTTCAAAAATTAATTTGTTTACCAAAATAAGTAATTGATAATTAGCACACGTCCGTCTTTATTAGTATGCATTGATATCGAAACCGATATACTTAAAGTTACTACAAGTAGTTTATTCAAAGTTTTACGATAATTAAAATTAATCCAGATATAGATGTCTCATAGAAACTAAACTATTTTTACTCCCTTTATATTAACTCGTGGCGTCTGCTTCTCTTCTTGTCTGATGAAAAAACTTTGGATCCATTTTAAATCCCTTTCCCGTGATCCAATCGAGCTGAAACTTTGCAAGCAGACTCGTGGCGACGATCAAGAAGATCTTTCAAATTTTCGTTAAAAAAATTAATAAATTTTTGGATTATTAAAATTTTGAATGGTTTTTTCATACAACTTTTTAAGTTGTATGAAAATATTTCAACGCGTCTGGTAGACGCGAAACCTGATTATAGTTTAATTTTGGATTTTTGTAATTTTTTTATTACTCCCTTTCGTAGCGTCGCCCGATCGAAGCCCACCGCGTAGGTTAAGCGCCAAACCAGTTTCCACTAGTAAATGAGAAAGGGAGTATAATAGAGACTTGGTTTTTATGGGTTATTTTATTTTTGTATGGGAAAGTAGGTATAGAAGTCTTTTTGGATGTTCTTAGAGATTTAAAACTATAGTACGGCTGGCTTAAGTAATCAATTTACACAATGTAACGTTCATCAACAATTCTACCCATATCCTCAGATATCCTTTATTTTCTTAATTGTTTTATGTCAGTGCCAGGTTTACTCATCTTTTTATATGATAATATTCCTGCATTTGTCATCCTCCATATCTTATACATTTTAACAATTTTTCCAGAGATTACTTGTCTAAGAGCATGTTTTTTCTTCCTTGTTCTTCGCGTAGCATGATACTCTTGCAGTTGCTTATTAACGACCTCACCAAAAAGTACCTTTTTGACTGATTCTTTCATGGACTATGGAGTATCCAACATCTTGATTAAATGTATTTTTGGTGTATAAGTTTTGACAATATTCTTGACACTAGTTGCTTGTACTTCGCAACTGTCTTCTTTAATTCAGCAATCTTGTCGTTTTTTTTCTATAAGGTTTTCTTCCTTATTCGCTCCTCACTATTTTTTATTCCAACGTCATGATCGGTATTACTCTGTAGGGAATGTTGATGTTCATTTTTTATTTCTTCTTCGGAATTCAGTGTATTTTCTTTGAAAAATAAATTTGAAATATCTTTTAAAGTTTTTTTTATAGCGGTATTTAGCACAGTGCTCTCTCCATTGTTTCTCTTTTACTAACTTTCTACTACATTTAAAAGACTTCCATATCTACTTTCCCACATAAAAAAACAGTTTCATCTGTATGGGACATCTATAATATATCTTGACTAATGATGTCCGTTGGGGATAAAATTTATTATTGTATTCTTGAAGAATTTAAACATACTGAAAATATTCTAAATTAAATTCTATATTGTTCAAATATTGTTTATGCTGTTGCGCATGATTTAATATAATTTTATCTCTGTTTTTGTAATTATTTAAGTACTGGAGTATTATTATTTTTGTACAAGGAGATTTTTTATGCTACAAATCTTTATTAATGATATAAATGTATCATATCGTGGTAAAAAAATAATGGAAAGTCCCATAAATCTTTTGTTACATCGTAGAACTAACGATATAAAAATATGATATTCTTAACTCAAAAACAGTTCTTTTGAAATATGATATTCTTGCACTCAGAGTGCGAAAACGTATAATGGAAAAATACGATAATATGGTTTTACTAGCTACAACTTTTAATTTTTGAAACAACACCGAGAATGCGAATTGGGGGTTAAGGAAATTTGATAAAAGTTAGGTCCGACCACAGACCTCTAAAATATGTACTCATGTACTAACTAAAATTTTCTGTCTGACTCCACGGCTGTTTCCATTACGTTTGACTTATTTAAAAATATTACTACGTAATTACGTAATTAGTCATGAAGCATGAAAATTTTAAATAAATATCAAAATAAATACTCTTAAATAGTATACTATCTCAGTATATAAGTCGCGTTTTATAACAAAAAAAATGTTTTTACTCGAAGAGACTCGGTTTCGAACGAAATGAAAAAAAAAACGAGTGCTGTTAAATTTTTTTTTTTTTACTAGGGTAGTTAATAATAAAACTGCAGTTTAAATGTGTCTTACTCATACGTGAGGGAGGCCGTGCTTCCGGTGTGACCCAATCTTTACTCCACCTCTGTAAAATTTAATACTCTGTAGGTTCAACGATACAAAATTTAACTTAAAAGAATTTAATGATCGAAATGCTCGTGTGTATATTATTGGGTAAATAAATAAATTTGTTTTTTTTAAACTTTTTTTATTTTTTATTTGATATAGTTTAGCTTGTTGGTATTGTGGTTAGGACTCTCGCCTCGTGAGCCAAAGGTCGCAGGTTCTAATTCTCACTCCAGACAAGCAAGTTAGTCCTATTTTCATAGCACAAGCGTTTAGCTTAATTTGAGAATAGTAAGAATATTGATGTGACACGAATTCCGTGTTCGCATCTCTATTTAAAAAAATTTTTTTTTTTTGTTAAATACTGTCTGATATATGATAGGTGAAACATATCAATAGTTGTAACCACTCTAGTAAATCAGAACTGCTCGTTTATGGAGAGGGAGTTCGCTTACAGTGTAATTTAATCAAAGTAATGTGCATAATTCAGTCTATAACAATAAATTATGTTAGAAGTACATATAAAAAATTTAATTGAAATAAGTAAAATATATTTACTGTAAGAATAATGGAATTTTCAGTACCTAATAGATAAGATTTAAGTTAGTAATGAATTGAAATTAATTATATTAACGAAATCTAATTGGAAGCTTTTGTGTATTAAATTACTAATTGAATTCAATGTTGATAAAAACCTTTCTTTGATTAAATATTTTCGTATTTAATTTGAGTGAAGCTTTTACGAAATATATAATAAATCTTTACATCAAAATTCTAAATTCGTCATGGTAAACACTGTTCAATGTTGAGCTAATATCTAAAATAGATCGCTAGTTTTCATTAAATCTGAATGATGCAATAGTGAAGTTGTTGACGTGAAATTGAAAATAAGTGACGACGTAAATAAATTAATTTTAAATTGAAGTATTCACGTGTGTCACAAACCTACCTAATAATATAAGAGCTAAATATAGTATTTTGCAAATGACTATTTTCGGCATTCAGCAACATATTATATTACTCAACGGTGTAGGGGTAAGTATGTCAAGTAGAAGGCAAAGAAATTATAACTTTAATTGTATATATGAGTTTAATTAAATTTATTAATGTTTTTTTCGAACTAGAAAAACATATTTTAATTTTAAGTAGCGGTAGTACTGAAAACAACGAGATCCTAATTATTAATTAAAATACATTATAAAAGTCTCACAGAGACAAAGATATTTATTTATATGAAAAACGTGTATGGAAGTTTTTGTAAGGTGACCACAGGGCTCCTAACTAGCGTGAGCTGGCTTAAGTGATCACTTTTCACACTTTTGACTTTGAAGTCATTCTCGTCGCAGACTCCGCAGAGATAGTGATCAGACAACGGATGAATCATACACACAACACAATACAACACATCATGACTTCGGCACGGTATTGCAAGCCGATACTTAACCACAACACCAACATTCAAGACAACACATCAGCCCTGATGATGGACCCTGCAATGGGATCCGAAACGTCGGCCCGAAAGGTCGTAACAACACGGCATAATACCCCAGTAAACACAAACTTGAAGATTCTGAGTGGCCGTGAAAACCTAAGAACATTCGCAACGTTCATCAATTAGGAAGCAGTAATTAACGTTGATGATGACTAATTCTCCGGAATGATAATATTTGAACATGGATTATGGACTGGATAAGTTATTGGAAAAGTGTAATTATTGGAAAAGAAAAAAAAAATAATACAGGTTTATGGAGGAATCAAGGTGCAATGAAAGGAAGCACGCTATCACCTTATTTTCCTCTGGATCCAGGTAGATGGGCTGGTTCCTCCCTTACTCACTGTGTTCTTTGGTATACTTTCTTCCTTACTTGAAGGATTAGCACCGTCACGTACACAAAATGATCAGCAGAGTCATGCAGTTAAAATTTAAACGTTCCAAAATCAAGAAATTAATTAAATTGTTCAATGAACTGCCAGCAAATGTGAAAGAAGTAAAAAGTCTCACTACTTTTCGTAGGTTAAGTGCATAATATGCGAAAAGTAAGTTTGATGTATGATCGTGTTATGTTGTTTCATGTTTATTTTCTTTTTTAAATTTATTTACTTTGTGCCAGATGTGAAAATGTATTTCTATTTATGATTATTTACGTTTATTTATGTTGACACATTTTGGGAATATTTATGTTTATTTTGCTATGTTAATTTATGATTTAATTACTAGATGTAAACATGTGTTCTTTTTACAACTAAATTAAAAATATACAAACTAATATTGTGTCAAAGTCATAGAAACAATATTAAAGTATAGCGTAGGTACACTATGGAAAGGTGTAGGAAACATCTGGTCCTACTCATAAAGACCAAACAGATAATTATATCTACACAAAATGTTTTGAATTTTGTTTTCTTTTTCGGTTAAGCTAAAATATAATTTAAAAAACTATGGATATTTATTTTCCTTATTCCTCTAGTATTTGTCCGGTTATCGGATATTAGCAATCACGTTGGCTATCATAATCTTAATAGCAACAGCTCAAAATACCTGCACCATGGATTTCCCGAAGTTTCTTTAGCCAGAGTGTCCTTCATCTTCCAGGACCTCTTCTGCTCGCTATTTTGCCTTGAATGATGAGATGCAGAATCTGTTACTTCTCTGGATGTCTCATGATACGGCCAAAGTTCTCATTGTTCGAAGGATTTCTTTTTCCTTCTGCATACGGATCATAACATTGTCTTTTATCCTATCAATCCAGCTAACATTTAGAAACCGTCTGCATCTCAATTGCTTCAAGTTGCAAAGAGAAATTACAAACAGTAAAAATCGAAATAAATTATTGTATTTTGCTATTCTTCTTCTTCTTCTTCCTTAGCCTGTTTCTCTCCACTGCTGGATGTAGGCCTCTTCCATTTTTTTCCACTCATCTCTGTTTTTCCCCCTTCGCATCCAGGTTCTTCCTGCTTGCTGGACTATGTCATCAGACCACCTTTGGGGAGATCTTCCGACGCTTCTATTTTTTGTCCAGGCCCTCCACTGTAGGATTCTGGGTGCCCATCTGGTATCCTCCTGTCGAGCCATATGTCCAGCCCACTGCTATTTTAGTTTTGCAATACGGTCGGCAATATCGGCAATATCGGCAACTTTTGTTCGGCGTCTTATTTATTCATTTCTGATTTTATCTCGAAGGCTTACGCCGAGCATCTGCCTTTCCATGGCCCGCTGTGTACATTTTAATTTTTGTATGCTTCTTTCTGTTAGTGTTGCTGTTTCTAGTCCATTTGACTACATCGGTAGCATACACGTATCGAACATTTTTCTTTTCAGGCATATTGGGATTTCTTTATTTTCAAACAAGTGTTTTAATATACCAAATGCTGTCCAGCCCAGACCTATTCTTCTTGATAGTTCTGCTGTTTGTTTTTTTTTCCCCAGCTTTATCTTATGACCAAGGTACACATATTCGTCAACTGTTTCTATTTCCCAATTGTTTATTGGGAATTTGTGTTTGGATTTGGTTAAAATTTTTGTTTTTTGTGTGTTCATTTCCAAACCTGTTTCTTTCGATGCTTCTTGCAATTCTCTGGTCATAGATTCCAATTCTCTTACATTATTGCTAACAATCACTATATCGTCTGCAAACCTGAGGTGGTTCAGATAGGTGCCGTTTATCTTTTCTCTTTTATTTTCCCATTTTATGTTTTTGAAAATGTTTTCCAAGGCAAGTGTAAAGAGTTTTGGTGAGATAGTATCACCTTGTCGCATACCTTTTCCGATTTTGAAGTTTCTGTCTTCGTGTATTCATCTATTGTCACGCTCATGGTTGCATTTTCATATATGTATTTTATCAGTCTCGTATATCTTGAGTCGATTCGTGCATTTTCGAGCGCTTTTATGATCAATTGAATCGAATGCCTTCTTATAATCAATAAAGGCCATATGGAGAGTGATATTATATTCTGTTGCCTTTTCAATAAGTAACCGAATTGTTTGTATGTGATCCCTTGTCCCAAAGCCTCTTCGAAACCCAGCTTGTTCTATTGGTTGGTACTGGTCAAATTTTTGTAATAATTTTTGTGAATAGTTTGTATAGGTGTGAAAGTAGATTTTGCTATTACTTTGTGGTTATTCATTATGAATATAATTAAACGTATTTACTTAGTTTATCACAACTTAATTTTTGATGAAAACCAACCGGTTTCGGAAACAACGTTCCTTCGTCAGGGTATACTTAATATAGTATTATATTATTAAGTATACCCTGACGGAGTGGAGATAAACTAAGACTAGTTAACTAGTTTTTCTTATAATTACATTTAAAAAAACATACATTAAACAGTATGCAAAAAATGCAATAATGAATTTTATATCGATGTTTTTGGTTTTTGTGGATTCAAATTTTTAGAAGCCATTTTCTCAATTACTTGTTCTTGGCTTGGACGCTTTCTGCAAAACTTCGTCCAATTATGTTTGGTGATCTATGAGAGACGTATATAGGCTTAAATTATTCCAGACGAATCGAATGTATATTGTATATGAAGAAAAATATATTTATATTCGTTTTGTACATATAAACACACAAAGCGGTAATAATTGGAAAATTATTCATAGACGCAAAATTTTTACATTTTTTGCCTACGAGGTTTTAATCCGTCACGAGGGATGAGTCAGGACATTTATGTTTAGAGAGGATAGCATTTTTAAGCGATTAACTTTATTATTCTACAAATTACACAGAAATATTTGATGGAATACCAGGTTCCTCTTCAGTAAGGGAGATAATGTGTTTTGCCCTCGGTAGTTTGATGGATGGTCGTATTGAGCTGTTGGGAATATAATTAATGGTGCTTTTTATGGTTTCCATTTAGCTAGGGCTAATCTATTCACAAGACAGATGCTCTATAGAAGCTTGTGTAGGTGTAGAGGTTAATTAATCTGTAATTTAAAGAGAGCCAGGTTAATGATTAGGTGCGTGATAGAAGTTAAACTTTTTAGGCATACATAAGACATCTGGTGTTGGCATACAAAAATTACCTTAAATGCGGTGTTTTTTGAACAATCCATTAATAATAAAAAGCTGCATATTTCAAAGATATGACCATTTTGAAAAAGATTACTAGACTATGTTTATTGAAACTTAAACAAATATCCTTAAAATATCAAGGAGATTTTTGTAGAAAAGTCTTCTTACTTTCTTTTCGGTAACTACTAAGACATCGATTGTTTTTAAGTGCTTTCATGATCTCGGTATCAATTGTTCTTGTTTAATACACACAAACTACTAACACCTACTGTAGCTTGTGTTATTTATTATTATTGTCATACCTTCTCTATGATTATGTTAAAGCCGTAAAGGGTATTATATAAATAAATAAAACAAAAAATAAAAAAAAATTAATAAGAAAACCTTGAGAGTGTAAATAATATTTTCGATAAATTTTACTAAAATAATCTTTTTCTTTTCTACGTAGAACAATAATCACATGAATTACAAATAAGAATATTTCACAAAAAAATAACATACGATTTTCAAAATTTTCGTTTCTTTTATTTTCATCTCATTTTTCTCAAAAAACATAGTCAGGCAAAATTTCCCAAGGGAGCAAAATATTTATTTTACTCCCTTGGGAAATTATTGCTATTTTTAACCATACAGTCAATGCAATAAACGTAACAAATATTTATGCTGTCAAGGATTTTTTTCTGAAGGAAATAAAATACTATTTTTAACATTATTACGAAAATTTTCGGTTGCCTTTCAAATAAATTTATGACAAATACGTAAGTTCAAATACGTAAACGAATTTTAAAATATAACATTACAATAACTCAATACGTTCACGTCAAACCCGCCCCAATAAATCAAGATCTTTATTTTGGGGTCCGTAAAATATTACCCCGAATGTTGTACTCCTACCTGTGAGCGGTTAACTCCCACTAAAATCAATATTTTCAAAAAACAAATTAAAAACTGACCTACAAGATAAGGGTATATTATATTTTCACTAGTTATAACTCGTCAAAAATAACTGACTTTTAATGTTTGAATTTCAGTTTTACATTGAATTAGTTACTAATTATATATTGATTAGTTAGATTGATTTTGCAAAAATTGCAAAATCACTCTAAAATGAAAACTAATTATTTTATGTACTAAGACAGATTACAATATGGGTGAAATCACATTTTTTAAAAATCCAAATGATGAATCACTAGTTGCTGAAATTCTACTTAATTTTATTTGTTTTTTCACAAAGTGAAATTTTTTATTTTTTATTTTTACATCTAATAAAATTATCGCGAAATCGTAGTACGTTTGCGTGGGCATGCTAACACCCATTATCTTGTAATGTTTAGTTAGCGTTGTTTGGCCACAAGCCAACGCCATGAAAATAGCGCCATCTAGCGTAGCGTCTAGGGTCAGTAGCGAACATTTGTTCCATCAATGACAGATATTTATACATTAATGACGGACGTTGTTACATAGAAAATTATGTATTTTGCTGATTACCTTAGGTTGGCCGTGTATGCATTCAAAATTGATTTAATTTAAAATAAATGTATACACAAATTTACTTCTCTTTTAATTCTGACACCTTTATTCTCTTCTCCTTTATATGATTTTCATTTTTCTCATTTCTTTTATATTATAATTTAATGTATGTACCTATTTTGTTTTCTCTTCTCTTTTGTACGATTTTTTTCTCTTTTCTTTTATAGGATAATTTAATTAATGTATGTACCTATTCATATATGGAATGTGTAGGATTTCATGAGCCTCCCCACATTCTGGAATTAAGTTATATTTATTTATAATTTATTCGTGTGTTATTATGTATACATAGATATAATACTAGCGTTGTCCGGGATTCATATTTAGTTATAATCTGGATTAAGACAATCGCCTAGTGATCTAATGGTCCAGGGTTTGAGCCTCATTTCAGGAGAACGGCAAGTTAGTCCTATTTTCACAGCACAAGCTTGATTTGAAAATATAATAAATTCAGTGTTGATGTAAAGCGCCTACCATGTTTAATATATTTTTATATATAAAATTTATATAAAAAAAAGCGTATTTCTGTTTAAAAAGACATTACAAAAATTATATAATGAACATTAATTTGTATTTATTCAAACATAAACGAGAATTGTTTCTCGTGTTTTAGCAAAGTTTTATTGTCATTTACAAACAGAAATAGAAAAAAATGTGAATTCATTAAATTGAATTTAAAAATATAAATTCAATTTTGATTGATAAGAACTATCCCAATGTTACATAATTCTTAATATTTAGGAAGGCATTGAAATATATTTTAAATTTTAATTGCATTTTTTTTTAGGTTTTTAAAGTAAATTTATCACGAAAACTAGTTGTATTCTAATATTTGGTATACCTTTATAACTACATGACGGAATGAACTGGCATCCCCTTATCTTAACGGGTCGGGGTTCCTGCAGCGCATAGAAGGTTCCAACTTTTTCTATCTCGGACTTCGCTCTCTACGTCATCCCAATTTAGTTGCAACGTCGCTTCGCAGCAGTCCTCCAACTGTTTCCGCCAGCTCCTCCTAGGACGGTCTCTTGGTCTTCTGCCTTCTGGTCTTGCCTGGAACATCTGAATTGACAGTCTGTCTACCGGCATCCGCAAGATATGTCCCAGCCACCGTAACTGTGATTTCTCAATTAACGTCAATAAGGGTTCTACTTAGAGACATTCTTTTATTTGAGTATTTCTGTACCAGCGTGATCAGATTAACAAAATATTTAAGGACGCTCCTTTTAACAACTTCAGGGACTTATCAAACGTGGTCTGCAAGGATAATAGTGTATCATTATATCACCTCATTAGAACGATGTTATGTTTGTTAAGTATGTCGGTACAGAAGCATTCATTTTCCCATTCAATAACTAAGTGCCACTAAATGACGCAGCTGACAAAGGCATTTTGTTTTATAATTACGTCATTTATTGACACATTTCAAACTTTGGAATTTTTATTTTGAAATAATAATTAAGATGTTTTTATTAAATACACTAACTTTTATTAAGTGAGTCAAGTTTTAAAATACGGCAATAAATAGAATAATACTGTTTAAAATCATCTCTTTATAAAATAAAAAGCGTTTTAAAATCAACAAAAAACTTGCAATTTTAAAACATTATAACTTTATTAATATGGAATATTTCTTAATTTCCTTAGTACGTATTCTAGATAATGAAGTATATAAATGAAGAAAGTAATTAAAATTACTATAAATAGTATAAAAAAAACATATTATTAATATTCATTAAAACTTTGTGTCGCCTAGGATACTAAAAACTATTGTTTTGGCCGCAGCCTGTCGATTAATTCTTATATATTCTTAATTATTGTAAATATTGTTCAGTTAAGTACTTTTATATAAATACAAAGGTTTTATCTAAGTAAATGTCTAAAAAAATTACAGTCTAGAATATAAATTCTGATATAAACGAATAATAAAAACCCACATTTTCAAATGAAAAACGCCGAAATTTGCAGTGAATGTCCAGACATCAAAAATCACATTCAAATTCGAAATTATTTTATTACACTATTTTTGCAAATATAAAATTCGTTTGTCACATTGTTACAAAAAACATTGTTTACGGAATATATTGGTTAATAGTTTTCGTTAACAATTTATTTTGTAAATTTAAAAATGAGGCAGAAATTTGCTGTTAGGCAAAGATTCTTTTCCGTGAAGCGCGGAGCTGGTGGAGATAATCATGTCGCTAAGGTTAAAGTTAAATGAAGTAGTGAAGAGGGATCTACCACATACCCATGGCCATTTTATGAGCATGAGTGCAAGCGGCCATACCATGGTAAGGCGTCCAAACAAAACTGTCACTGTCATCAAAAGCAAACCATAAAATACAAAACAATAGAATGAGATATGATACAATGATATACATATATGTGAGGAAATATCGTAGAGACAGTTAAACTGGGTATAATAGTCACTTCTTTGGGGAAAAAATGAAAATAAAGTTGGAAATGTAAAATGAAATGTGAATTATTTTATAGTTAAATGATTGAATGTCTATGATGAAAAATATCGAAAAAATTTTTTTTTTGTAAATGAGTTCAGCCACAAATGATTTTCATAATTAGCAAATGGCGCATTTTATAAGTACGTAATATTTGTGCGAAATTTCTACAAAATCAGCCCAACAATTTTTGTAATATCATCTCAACCAGAATGAAAAGAAAAACACAAAAGAATAATCAAATTCGTTTATAATTTCATCTACCATGCAAGATTTAAATAGTTATTATGGTTACTAAAATTTGGATAAAGTTAAAAAAAACATTTTTATGAAAATTTTAAGGTGACTTAAACCCTTAAAGTAACAGTGCTTTAACGTGCACGCAAATATGTGTAAGCAACTGAAATAATTTAAAAATAATTGAAATAATTTTTTTAAATAAACAGTGAAAGTGATACAACGTTTCACACAAAACACAACACTTTGAATTGTCACGCAGTATTGTGGCCCCTGTGGGCATCACACTAAATGTTGAAAGGTCGCGCATTGTGCATTTTCCGCCTGATGCGTGAACGTTTCATTCAATGGCGATGCAGGGGCTTCCAGCCGCCAATCGAAGCCTCCCCGTCCATTCAGTACCGCCGCGACGCCCGAGCGCCGCGCACGTCCGTCCGCCTGGCGGATTCCTCGCCAAGTTCCGCCGACGCCGACGCCGAAAAAGTTTCCCGCTGGCGCAGCCCGCGCGAAGTTGTCGAGTCTCAAATACAAACTTGGAGCCGGTTTGTGAACCGAGTATTTCAATTTGTGACAAGTGTTTGCCGTTGAAAAACATTGGCAGGGGTATTGTTACCGTATGCGTAGGTATGTGTATACAAAATTGTTTTAATTTAATTGTAAGAACAATGTTTGTTTTTTCAACTTTATTATCATCACACCATTTCATTAATGGATTACATTTTTTTTATTTTCTTCTTCTTTTTCTTATGCCTTATGTGTTCAATGGACGTAGGCTGTAAGAGCTTATTTACTGCGGTCCGGAATAGCTCTACAGTATCTTCTGTGTATAGTTTTCTGGCATATTCTGCCGTGTATATGTGCCCATTGCAGGGTCCATCATCAAGGCTGATGTGACATCAGCTCTGATGATGGACCCTGCAATGGGATCCGAAACTTTAGCCAAAGAGGTCACATATACACGGCAGAATATCCCAGAAAACTATACACAGAAGATTCTGAATGGCCGTGAAAACCTAAGGACATTTTTAAGCTCTACAGTAGACTGGCCAAACCACTGTCGTAGGTTTTTTAGCCATTATGTTCTCTCTTTTTCAGGGCCCTGACTTCCGACAGTGACTTCTGCATTATGAGACGGAAGATCTCTTACTTCTCCGGATGTCCGAAACGTTGAAGTTTTCGTATTTTATTGTTTTAATTACTTATTTTTCCATACTTTATTGAATCATAAAATTCATTCTTAACTCTGTTCATCCGGCTTATTTTGAGAATTCTTCTGTCGATCCACATCTCAAATGCCTCAAGTCGCCTCATAAATTCTTCGGAAAGCATTCTTGCTTCCATTCCATAGAATAATATCGAAAACACTTAGCATCCCACTTTTTTGTCTTGCCTCATCCAAATTCATACACATTTCTAGATGCCTGGATATGAGATCATCTTCCATCACCTGGCTGTACCCTGACTTTTTTTTGGTGAAGATATTTTCAATATTTAATTGTTTTTAGTTAGTTTTTAATTTTAAAGCGGAGATCCCAATAACCATATCTGGTTATTAGTTCATTATTGTTATATTCTGCGATTTTAAGCTTCAACAGGCCAAGAAGTCCAATTACAGAAGCAAAACACATCACAAAACACCCAGGCTTGAGTAAATCAGATCAATTGTGACCTCACCGGGAATTGAACCCGGAACCCTCGGTGTGGGAAGCCAGTGTCATGCCCACTGGGCTACGAGGGCCGCTTTCCTTCTTCCTTAGTTTAATATGACGAAACTACATAATCAACCTTTCAATTCCAATTCCTACATTACAAGGCATTTTCGAAAAAAAAAATATTTGTACATTTTTTCCCATTTGATAATATAAAAGTTGAATTGAAGCAATACGCCAAATTAAAAAATGTTTTTAAATCTTAAAAATATCGAATTAAAATTTTTTATTGTCGCCATTTTCTTTGGCTTTCTCAATGTATCTTTTTGTCTCTGCGCATGCCTAATTCATTTTTATATTTAAATTTTTACAATCTCTTCAAAATTGCTGTTCATATTTTAGTTTTCGAAAAAATCTTTTTTCGAAATGTTTTGAAATAAAAATGCTTTTCGTAAAGGCAAAAGATGTTTCGGGGAAATGCCCCTATTGATCAAAGCCATCCCACAATAGTTGATAAAGGTTGTAAGAAATACCGGTATTTTTCAAAATATTCCGTAGATCGCTTTGTATTCCCTGTTATTCATACATAACAATATTGTGTTCCTTTCTTAAGAAACAAGTCACAAAGTTACCTAGGTTTCCATAACGAGCTTTATAAATATATAGATATAACTTTTCTTTGTCCAATATTGCTTTGTTCAAATTTGTCATCCGTAATAAAAAAGTGATTTTTAGTGCCAAAAATGATGTACTCCTGAAATTAGAAAAAAAATAAAGAAAACACTGAATGCAGTGGCATAAATATCAACATATCGGTTATTTTTATGCGCTGGCTTTCATGGTATCGGTGGTAATTGTTTGGTGAGGTTTAAGAAGTGTTCTCTGTAATACTACTAACACCTAATGTAGCTTGTGTTATTGCTTATTATTGTAATACCTACATTTATTTATATAAAGGCCCTAAAGGTTTTAAATAAATAAAGAATAAAAACAACGCTTTTATTAAAAACTTGTTTACCCGAGCGGTATTGCACGCGTAGATTTTGTCAATTTGTGTATTAACTTTAACATATAGATATATGTTGACGCGGACTCTTTTATGACATATTTATTTATTTATTTATTTAACGTCCTTATGGGCTTTTACAATATACAGAATATTTTTTTTTTAAATAACATAAGACAGTTAAAATTAAAATACAGTTAAAAGTTACAATAATAATAGTTAAAAGTTAAAAATAATAATAATAATAATACAGAAAAACATAAGAAAAACATAAAAACATAGGATAAAATAATAATAAAGTTAAAGGTAGAAATGATAATAGTTAAAGGTAAAATAGAAAAAATTATTGTCCATTTCCATTTTGTTGGGATGTAAACAATTGTATCAGCTTTGTCCTATAAACAGTTATACTATCAGCAAAAATGTCAGCCGCCTCTGCATGCTCATTCCCTAATGAGTGTAATCTGGGAATTACAGAGTTTGCTAATGCATTAGTTCTGACACTTCCACTATAATAGAACAATGCACTGTGTCTTGATGACCTCGATGGAGCATATAAGTCAATCAGACTAATAATCTGGGGGCAATCAATCAAACTATTTACGATCCTATAAATAAATATTAGGTCTGTTACAGTACGTCTCACAGACAAGTTTAAAATTTGTAAATAACTAAGGAGATATTCATCATTGATATCTTCCAAGCGTATATTTAATTTGTAATTAATAAATCTTAAATATTTTTTTTGGACTCGTTCATTTGTCGTTGAATGATTAACATAGTGAGGAGATCAAATGATCGAGTTATATTCAACCTGAGGTCTGACAAGAGAAGTGTAGAGGACTTTATAAGTGCGCACGTCTGTAAAGTTTTGTGCAGTTCTTAAAACAAATACCAACATTTTGAGACCTTTATTAGTTATCAAGTCAATGTGGGGAATGAATGATAATTTAGCATCAAAAATTACTCCCAGATCACTTATCTCCTCAACTGATACAAGGTTTACATCATTAATTTTGTAGGTAATATAGATAGAAAGTATTTAAATATCTCTTACCGTTAAGGCAGCGTTCACCGTTCGACCATTTTTTCGTCGACTTTAGTTATAAAATAGGATACCACGGAAAGCTTTTTATTTTAACGGGATAATAAATAAATTTTGTGCACTCTGAAAGTCCATTCTAAAAATTGATGAAAGAATTTTTGAAATCGGATGAGTAGTTTCGCAAATTACCTCATACATCCAAACTTACAATCTTTACCTCTTTATATATTAGTAAAGATGACAAAAAAAAATGTAAAAACCAAATATAATCGTTGAGGTTTGAGAAAATGCCCTCCTACTTTTGATTCTATTGACGTATGCATGTACTATATGATATTTTTATGCACCTAGTGCATATATAGTTATGCAAGGTGCGTGTAAAAATTAAAAATATATGTGTATAGGTACTACTAATATACAACAATAAAAAACTGTAAATAAACTGTCTGTTAAAAAATTTCCCTTTTATATAAAAGTTATTTAATTTTTTTAAACAAAATATATATTTTTCTGTAGCATTCCCTTAATTTTTAAAATATTTTTAGTTTTAACTATAAATTTGAAATTATTCTTTATTGATATTGATAGGCAATATCAAGTAATTGTGCAAAATAAGACTTTCATTTCCCGATAATGAAATAGGTTTTTTACAAAAATTTAGCAATTTAATTTTGTAAACCCTACATTTAAAGGATAAAATCTAATTCCAATTCTAAATTAAAAAGATTAAATCGGTATCTGAATTAGGAATCCGATCACGGACGGGCTTTAAGTTCGCAACTTTTCTAAAACCGAATACAAACATTATTTTTGATTATAAAATTACAAGGTTCAGAAGATTTTTAAGACTGTTGCCTTCATAAATTGATTAAATTAAAGTTGATTCTCGTGATTCCACCAAGCCGTGGCATTTTATATATATATATATATATATATACATATATATTTTAAAAAAATACTAATTTACATACCGTTACGGATTTGTGGCGGTGGGGGACGAAATGAAACACTTTAATTAAACAGTTTAAATTTTTTTTTATTCACAAAGTCACCGGAGACAAATGTAATTGGAATACAATTTCATTATAAGATAATGCTGAATTATCTATGGAAGACTTTATTCACGCCGATTCTATGGCACTGGTTCGCTACTAGAATATTCCGCACGCAGGTAGGCACTGTGACTTTCGCACTGACTATCGCCCACTAGATACATCTATGACTTCGCCAAATGTCAAACAATGACCGTTTCCGCGTAATGCAAGAGGAAATAAGGAATCTTATTTCTCAAAATTTTTGGTACAATCAAGTGTGTACTATCGATTTTTAGTTGTTTCTCGATTGTGTGTAAACCTTATCGATTAAAAATCTCATGACCAATCCAGAATTCAAAAATTCGTTTGGTTAAGATTATTGTTTTTTTTATCCAATGAAAAAAGTTCCACGGACTTTTGGTGCAACGACAAAAAATCCACAGACATTTGGTCCAACGCCAAAAGGTCCACTTGACAAAAGGTTCACGCGAAGAAAGGTCGACGAGACATTAGAACCAACGACATAGTGACAACAAAAAAAATTATGTATTTTTATGAAAAAGCTTTGAATTAATTGATAATGGATGAAAGATAATGGTCACGAAAACGTTGAATGTTCTCTTTCAAAATTTTTAATTAATAGATTCTCTTATATTCTAAAAAAATTCTCTAAAACATACCCGAATAAACAGAAATAATGCTTGTAATATTTCAAGATTTGATCTAAAAATACATTTTTAGATCAATCGCAAATATCAACGAAATAATTTGTTAAAAGTATTCATAAAAAAACTTAAAATTTTTTGTTTGTTATCATTATGTCGAAGGATTATTCGTTGATTCTCTTTGTAACAATGTCCGTAACTAACGCTACCAAGAAGCTACGCTGCGCTTTATGGAGCTATGAAAAAAGTGAGAAGTTGCAAAAATAATTGCTTTATTTGATCATGCCACGTCTTTCGCGGATGCTCTAAAATAAATGAATGTGATCGTCGATAATCTTTCCAGCGTACCTATTCCATGTTCAGATCCGAATCACGAAGTCGACATGACCGTACCGTTGTTGAATAATTACTAAACTCTGCGTATAAATATCGGCGGAGGAATGCACTAGAGCGGCGTATAAATACAATATATATTAAAGTTGGAATAGACGCCAATTCTACGAGATGTATTTAAATATGCGTTTAAACAATGTATTGCCACGTGTCGTAGCTGCGGAAGGAGTCGATGAAAACGCTGTAAATTATTTACGGATTTATTAATTACTGATTAACTAAATATTTGATGTACAAAGTCACTTAACACTATTAAATTTAACGCTTTTGCTTAAATTCAACTGTTCCATAATTTCTCATTCGTAAAATTTTCAGTAGAAAATTCCATACAGTTTCCGCACATATTATTCGCTTCGGTATATTTAGTAAGAACTTTTCCAGGTTTTTAAAGATTTGTGTGGTTGCACTTAGGTGGGATCGGTGAACGTTGCATTGTGTACAGTGATCACTCAACCAAGCCAGCCAAGATAGGTGGATGGCCCCAATAAATGTTTCCATCCACGCTTTCCCATACGTAAATAGCTTCGTCTCAGTGAGACATCTCTATATATTATCTTAATTATTAAGGAGTTATAATAATGAGAGGGATTGATCCTCTCGAAACTGTATAAGTAGTGAAAAAATAATTTAACATGTTAATTACAAATTTTAATTTAGTATAAAATATGTTGCACTCACAGTTTTGCCATATCAATCAATATTGTTGTTAATATCCTTCTTGTTTAACAGTAATAACCTTCAGTTTCAGTGGACCAACCATTGCTCGGTATTGCAGCTTTGTGTGCACATGGCATCCACATAAAACACTAATACCTAATATATAGCCTTCTATGAAAATTGTATTTCCTTAAAGACTACGCCCTGATTCCTCTGTCCTGATGTCCTCTGAAGTCCAGGAACTATTGAGAAACATAATATAATATGACATGAAACAGTTGGAAAGCATTCTGCATTACAACAAAATTGTTATTTTATTTTTATCAAAGTCGAAGGAATGAAGATAGGATTGATAATATGATTTGATCATGTGGAAGGTATAGCAAGAAGAGGGTGGTTATGAAAATTTGTGAGGCGAGTGTTGAAGATAAGAACCTGAAAAATCAGCAAAACCAAAAAGTAGAGGATGGTCTTATTTAATAACTTCAACAACAGAAGGGCGTGCGTGAGAAGATGTATGAAAGTGGACGAAACAAATTTAGCGTGCCAGGATAGAAGAGTGTGGGATTCTATCTTCTCTGCCTACCCCTATGGCGATACGTGTGGTATGTAATTTGTAAATTAGTTTTGATTTCAAAATAATATTGAATAGAAATCAATAGACAGCCTGGTACATAAATTAATAATAATATACAAAAAACACTTAATATTTATGGAAGTCTCACGGAGACGCAACTATGAATATGAAGTCTTTTATACCATGGTTCAGGGCTTACAACCTGTATGAACTGGCTTAAGTGATCATTACACAATGCAACGTTCACCAATTCCATCGTAAGAACATCCACATATCAAATTTTGAAAGTTCTGTATGTTCAAATCTGAGAATCTTTTGTTTATTTGAATGGACTTTACTAGAGACATCTATAGTCTTTTCTCATGAACTAGTTTGCATACATAGGTTTTCGCAGCTGGTAACGATACCTCTATATTTTTAAAGTGGAGTAATAGGCAATATACTTTTTAATGTATAGGTATATGAAATTCTTACGAACTAATTTATAATGCATATGCTACATAGAATACGCCTGAAAATCGGTATTTTCAATTTTCACACAAACGTTTCTCATATTCATAGCTTCGTCTCTGTGAGACTTCTATAATTAATCTAAATTAATTAATCATCCCTCTGGAGACAAAATCCAGTACTTTGTTCTTAGAACATACCTTAATTAACCAACTAACTGGCACGCCGTTTCCCCGCAGGGGTAGGCAGAGAGGATTGAACGCCACACTCTTCTATCCTGGCACACCACTTTTGCTTCGGCTACATTCATACATATTTTCATACAAGTTCTACGGTTGTTGAAGCTTTTAACAGGGCCATCCTCAAATACTTGTAGTATCTGATGAGCCAGGTCTTTTCGCGGACGCCCTCTATTCCTGTTTCCTTCAACACTCGTCTCATATATTTTCTTAACCATCCTTTTCTCGTTCATACGTTCCACATGACCAAACCATCACAGCATTCCTTTCTTTATTCTATCTAACACACTACAGCCAGCATACCTTAATATAAAAATATTGTTAAAAATAACATTTTTATGTTTCTTTTTTTTCAGATGTACCTACGTGTGAAATAAGACGATAACAATATAAAATCCAGTGTTACAGAAATAAAATTTGTGCTCAAAATTTAAAAAAAAACTTTTGAAATTTTTAAAGTGTTAGTTTAAATATTTAACTATTGGTGAATTGACTGATAAATCCAATGAATTTGCTTCACGAAGATGAAGCCAGCGAATTAGGTAAGAGATTTTGAAAATATTTACTTCGATATTTGATGTAATTATTATTATAGGTAAGTATTTAATATCGCTGGAAGCTTTCACTCGTAACGTGTTCGGATATCTTTGACCTTGGGATCCATGCACCTGGTATCTGTGCGATAATTTTAATATCGTGTTAATTTTACTCAATTGACAATTTGTAACAATTTTTTAATATAAAACTATTACAAAAAATATTGATCTATAAAATTTATTTTCATGATTGTCTTTTTACTTTTTTAACAATGTAATCACAATTTTTTTAAACACATCTACCTCCACATTGCATCTTAATATAATCTGTTTCTTTAAAATTTAATAAATTTCCTTGGCCGTAATCAAATAAATTCAAACGCTAAAAATATACTAAAGATGTATTTGTGTAATTTTATTTTCAATTCAATAGTTCTTATGTCAATATTTCGGAACACCGCATAATTAAAATAATAAAGGTGTTAAAAAATTTAAATGATATATTTATTTTTATTAAATTATTGATTTTCAGGCGTATTTTAGTATTGTATTAAATTATTCGGAAGAAATATTATATATGCACTAAATAGAATAGTGCTGAAGAGACTACAGATGTCTCTAGCATAGCCCCTTGAAATATATGGATGATTCCTGTTTGGAACATATGTATAACTTTAAAAAAATCGATGTGTGAATGTTCTTACGGTGGAATTGGTAAACATTGTGCTGTGTAGAGAGATCAGGCAGCTCATACAGGCTGTAAGCTCTGGGCCATCGTAAGAAAGACTTCCATACACGTTTCTCATATAAATAGCTTCGTCACTGTGAGACTTATATAATTTATCTTAATTAAATAAGAATCCCGCAGTGGACAAATCCAGTAATAAACATATGAAAATATTGTTTAGATTCAAGAAATAACTGGAATTGGCAAAATTATACAGAAGATTCGAGAGAAAGTATTTTGTATAAATACATGGCGCCGAGTGCGTGTCGTGCCAGTTTTGTGTTTGATTGCTGGCGAACGTGTAGAAACAAGATGATAGACGCGAACTGCGCGATGAACTATGGAAATAAACCCGAGTAAAAAGTATGATACCAACCTGTTTGTGGAATATTCTAGAACGTGTAGTAATTAGAAAATTACGAAATAGTGTTCCAGTCGAGTTTGTGTCCAGTGACTTAATGTGCTAAATAAAAGCATACTTAATATTCTTTATTTCATTTGGATCCCGTCCATAGTATAGTACAAGTATGGGTACAGCTCCATTTTACTTCTCATATAAACAGTGGCATCCTATTTTTAGAAGAAAATAAAGCTATGAGAATAATATTGAGAAGAAATTGATATATTCCGAACAGTTGAACGAATATAATATAATGACCTTCAAACAAAATATATATTTCGATGTGATATTTATATGTAATATATCCATACACTTCTAGTACTCTAGATAGTGATTTGTCTTTTTCTAAAAAAGTATTCAAGGAAAAGGAAAAATGTAGGTATCTATATTTTAAAAAGCGCTCTAAAGTATCTATGATATACAATTAGCTTGTATTGGTTATGACTCTCGTCTAGCGATCCTGTGGTCCATTGCAGGACATTAGCAAGTTTTTTCTATTTTCATAGCGCAAGCGTTTGGTTGTATTTGAAATTGGTAAGAATATTGACGCGATGCGTATACCGTGTTTTCTTCACTTTAAAAAAATTATATGCTTATATTTTTGTTTAAATTCATTTCAAATTTTATTTTAATTTTCTTTTACATTTTTACTTTTTATTATGCATTTATATGAGGGGTATAAATGAAAATATTTTGAATGCAATCGCCGAGAGTTAAAAATGTCGGATGTATTGAATTCCATATTTTATAGGAAATATAGTTCTATCCCATCCAAAATCATGTTTCTAAATCCCTATTAAAAGCAAAGACTAAAAATATCATAATGTCACATGACAAAATAGGTGTTCCATATTAAAGTGAGGGTTGATGTCGGTTAAGACTGAAACATCATAGCAAAGACAGAAATATCCAATTATGTAAATAGCAAAAGCAACTATGTTCACTATTTGGTAGCAAACATAGCAATATCCGGGCAGTAAATTAAACCGGATATACAAGGAAAACTGAGGTGGCAGTTGTTTTTAAAATCTTATTTCCAGTAAGATGTAGGTTTCATAGATAACAGAGAATTTTTTTTGAGTAGTTTTCAGTAATGTTACTAACACTAAACATAAGATCAAAGGACGGCGTGAGGCGTGGGGCGGAGATTAGAGTCCGGTGGGTATGTGGGCGTGGTCATTAGGCGCAGAAGAGGGAACGTAATACATGGAGATAATTTAATATTGATTACATTTTTGTTACTATTCATCGCTAAGTTTTCTAAAATATCTAGTTTCTTTCTTTTTTTACATACGTTTTTTAGTCTACGCTATTACTATCGAACACGTTTTTTAATTTCTTCTCAGAAACACTTCAGTAGAATACTGCTGCCTTTGCTTTTATATCCTTCATATATTCGATCATCATTCTCAATAGTACACGATGATTTAGATTAAAAGGATTAATAAAATTAAAAATGATTTATTTTTATTATTCTCGTACTATTGTTCAAGTTACTAAAGAATAGCTGTTTGATTTCTCAAATGAATTCGGTACGACGAAATCGGTTCACAAAAAATACAGAACCGGAGATAAAATCATATAACGCGCTCCAGTCGCTAAAACTATTGGAATAAACGCTTGATGTAGTTCGTTTAGAGATGGAAACATAGCTTACTGTCGCCTGGTATGGATGACGTAATAACTTCTGTGATGCAATTTTATCTCCGCGAACAAGTTTGAGCCGAGCTCTCGAAGCATTCCCGAGGGTACACCAGACTGATGGATGCGCGATAGAACCATACGTGTCTCTCGTAAATAAAGGTTCACTTTGACATCTGTCGTAAGTATATTGGATATTCTCGTTGAAAAACTACTGTAGTCTGGCTGTCAATAACGTCTAGACTTCACGCACGTACATAATAATATTTTAATTAATGTATATTATAGATGTCTCACAGAGACGAAACTGTAGTTTTTTATGGGAAAGTATGTATAGAAGTCTTTTGGGTGTACATAGGACTTATGACATATCGTATGGTTGCCTTAAGTGATCATTTTACACAATGTAACATTCGCCATTTCCACCCATGATAGAATATACTATGCCTACTAATTTTTGGAAGTTGTATATTTTTGAATTACATGCCACACTTTATAAATGCATTGTAATAACCTTTTCATGCGGCCTGTACAAAGCCATTTTCGTTCCCCTAAATCCCCACAGATGAGACTAATGAGAAAATCTACAATTGATTTTACGGAATTTTTGAAAGCAATATACTTTTTCTGTGTAATGAAATTCATCCGAATTACTAACATAACACTAGTAGTAGTGTAACATTACACTAGGAGTAGTTCCTAGTGTAATAATACTTTTTAACCCTCTGCAGTCCAGACTGTTGAAACGCTATAGTATTATGTGCACTCCTGAATCCTGTCACACAACTCTCGCCTCATCCACTTTCATACATCTTCGTACACAAGCTCGACGATTTTTAAGGCTCCTAAGAGAACCGTTCTCCAGTATCTGGTTAATCTGTCTTCTTCTAATCGTCTTCCGAGGTTGTCCTCTCTTTTTGGCACCGTCAATACTTGCTTCATGTTTTTTCTTACCATTTTTTCTTCCTACTTTCGCTCAACATGCCCAGACCATCTGAGCGATCCTATTTTAATTTTATGAACAATGCTTAGATCGCATTTACAGTCTTTTTTAATATCTTCATTTTTTATATGACCATAAATGGATTAGTGATGGATTTATCATAAATGGACCGGATAGTCTAAATCATTCCAACTCCACTGAATTCAGCCTCTTATGCCAGCTCCAGACGTCACTTCCATACGTCAGTGATGGTATCAGAATTCCATTGTGTACCGCTAGTCTAGTATTAAATATAAATAGTTTGTTGGTCCTGTGGTTGGGACTCGTGATCCTAAGGTCGCGGGTTCGAATCTCACTCCAGATCAGCAAGTTAGTCCTGTTTTCATAGCACAAGCGTTTAACTTAGTTTGAAATGTAAGAATATTGACGTGACACGTATTCCGTGCTCGCATATTATTATTTTCTTTTTTTTTAAAAAAAGTAAATAATCAAAGTGAAACTTCATTTTAATTTCCAAAATAATGCAAAATTAACACGATTACGATATCAAACTTTATAGCCGATAATTTAAATTTATTTCGCATAGTTTAACATTTCGGGATAGGTAGGTGTCAGTTATTGTTATCGGTAGTGAAATTGCCGCGCTGTTAAATGTATAGGCAAAGCCTTTTAAATGAAATTTCAGCCATTTAATAACACATTTTCAAGAGTAATGTGCTTGCTTCACATTAATGGTTTGCAATTTGAAATTGCTTTATTAAATGACACCTTTTTAAAATAACATTTTTTTAAGAATACAAATTGTTCAGCGCCCATGTAAAACGGGACGTTAACGTCAAG
This sequence comes from Agrypnia vestita, assembly GCA_016648135.1. Classification (NCBI taxonomy): domain Eukaryota; kingdom Metazoa; phylum Arthropoda; class Insecta; order Trichoptera; family Phryganeidae; genus Agrypnia; species Agrypnia vestita. Next base: position 59,644 of record JADDOH010000392.1, on the reverse strand, counting down.
ACCCGAATTTATTATAGCCATAATACTTTCTTTTGTCTAAAAGAAAATTTCCTTAGAAATATGATAATTATAGTACTGTTTCGAAATAACAGAAAATAAATATATATTTTTATTAACAAAAAAAATCGGTTTTTTGGAAACCGTAGCTAATTTAAGAGAGAGAATTACAAACAGAAAACGCTTTTGAGGCTAATCGAAGAGAAATATCCAAGTTTGAATTTTATATTAATGTTCGCATTTCAATTATTCAATGCAGATAAATTGTTTTTCCCACATAGATGCATTAATTATCGCATACTATGTTAATTTTTTTTCTGCTTTTATACATTTATGTACTATTTATTTTACTTTACTTTATGCATTAATTTTCTCATATTATGTAACTTTTTTTCTTATTATATATATTTATGTATTATCTACTTTACTTTACTTTATGCATTAATTATCTCATATAATGTAACTTATTTTCTTCTTTATATATTTACGTACTAAAATATATATATATATATATGAAACGTGAAACTCCCTCTCCAGACACAAGATTTAGTCTCTTTTTGGAGAGGTACAATGAGAAAAAAAATTTATGTACCTAAATTCTATTTTTATGTATCAAATATGTAAATATATAATGATTTGTATTTAATAAATAAAAATATATAAATAATTAATGATATCAATTTTGTATTAGGTACAATAGAGGAATATTGACCAGGACGCATTTTGTAGAGATAAGTTAGTCAAATGATGATTAGATAATGTCCTTAGCAATATATTTACGCAGAAAATGCGATTGATGTACGCGAAAATGGCCGTTCGATTAAGCTACCAAAACAAAACGGGCTCTCATCGACAGATCGCTGCTAATGAAAACCCAGAATGTTGATAAAGCATTTTTTATCTCACATTTGTGATATTCCACGTGTTTTGAATTCGAAAATTGAAATTTTACATCGGTTTTTTTTAACATGCTGCATATTTGACATGACGTTATGAATTTCAATCGCTACGCGGGAAATTTTTTTTTTTATCAAAGCGTTCAAACCGTTTGAAAATTCATACATTTTGATCGGTTAGTTAAAAATCAGCATTTTTCAACTGTTAACTCAATTTTATTAATTTTTTTTTAAAATTATTATTTTTTTTTAATTCTTTAATTCTTTTTAATTTTAATTCTTCTCGTAGTCCAGTAGACATGACACTGCCTTCTGAAACCGAGGATTCCGGGTTCAATTTCCCGGTGAGGTCATAATTTCATCTATGTGATTTACTCGAGCCTGGGTGTTTTGTGATGCGTTCCGCTTTTGTAATAGGGCCTCTTGGTCTGATGATGCGTAAAAAAAAATCCGTCCGTCTCGATACCGCACAGCATCTTCGTCAAGATGAACGCACAATTTTTGTTTTTAAATTTCTACCAAAATTTTGTTAGATTTTTTTGTTTTACACTCGGACTTTATTTCAGAATCATCAACGACCTTTTTATAATGTGTATGTTATAAAATAAAGCACGGATATTTTGTACCCGTCCATATTTTTTTATCCCTACCAGAGCTGAAATTATATTAGGTTTACCCATAAGTAATCAATTATTTAAGTGGCAACAAAAAATAATTTAACTAAATTTAATTTTATTTTTAATGATTTAATATCCATCCATCCAAGAAAAATATGCTTCTAGGTATTTTTAAAGCATCATTATCAAACCTTACCGGGCGCCCACTTCGATCGCTATCAGACAAGTCAAAATCACCATCGGAAAATTTTCTAAACCAACGTTGGCACTTATTTACTCTCAATACGTCTCAATACACATCACAAATTTTCTTTGTTGCAACCGTTGCATTAACACCCGATCAAAAATGAAACAGCATGCAATGACGTAGAATTTTCTAAGTTAGTTGATTGTCCGCCATTTTACAACAGAGTATTAAATTTTTAAAAAATTTAATTGTCACAAGTCACAAGACCATGGATTATAACATTGCGTATAAAACAGGTCTTTACACGTTCACTTTACTGAGCTTGAATGAAGCAAACATTCCACACTTATGGGTACACCTATCATTAAGTTAAAAAAATAATAAAACTAAAAAAAAACAGCCAACTCAAGTTACTGCCCCGCGGCTATGGAACGGCAACGTCGTAGTACAGTAGGAGCCAGCTACCAGACAATTTTCTGTACCTGAAATATTTTCTGTAGACGTACAGTAAAAAGGTTTGGATATTATGACAATTGTTTTGACAGATAACAGATAATACAGGTATAAAAAATCTATAAATAAGTAGCAAAAAAAACAAATATTATTTTTTTAACCAAGGAGGAGATGTTATAAGAAATCGGGAGTCCAGATATAGTCGATATTCCACTTGAAGATTATTTATTGGCTTGTAACAATGAGTTATATCGCGACAATATTATAAGCGGTTTACAGGTAGCGTAAGTAGTAGTTCCTGTCGTGCTGGGATAAAAAGGGACGTGCCATCCCGCGCCGGGATGGCACGTCCCTTTTTATTCCCATTCACTCTCTCGTAATTTTTGTCTCTTTTATTTATTACGACAGACGTTAATCTATATATGTACATTATAATCAGTAGGAACATTTAATTTCCGTATGAAATCCAAGGTAGATTATTTTATTTTCTCTACCTAGTCTTATACTATCTTTGTATAGGCCACCAACAACCATCACCCTTTTAATCCCTTATTTGCTAATGATATTTCTTTTGTTTTGATTGATTTTGTTCTCTTTTCTTCTTTTTTGCACTGTCCCAACTCATTACTTAGGTAGGGGTCGGCTTTTATCATTTACTATAAGTTCTTTCGATATCCACTGATGGTCGTCAGACGTGGACCCAGAGTGACCCAACTAGCTAGGGCTGAATTGCCTATCTATGGCTATTTATCGGATTAAACTAATAAGCTTGCAAATCACCGTAAAGTAAACAGGTGCGTATGACGGCACGCATGTGGCCAGTCGTGAAATTTCGAAGCGATAAATTAAGCGAATATTAGAGCGAATTTCTTACCTAAAAAGGCGAAATAAGACGGAGCGATTTAATACATTCGGAATTTGATGAAATATTCTCGTGAATGTTAAAAACATTGCGAAATAGTGTAATTTAAAGAAAAGCGTTAAGTTCAACAGTGTTAAGTGACTTTGTACATTGAATAGTTAATTAATCCATAATTGATTTTCAAAGTTTTCATTTATTCCTGACACGTGACAATATAAAAATTGAGTGTCCTTTTAAATAAATTAATTTTGTAAATACATTACACGTACGTGAGAAATTTAATTGGCATATTAAAGCCCCGACAGAAAGCTCATAAAGCCAATTAGTGGTTTAGATCTTGTTTGTAGGTATTATTCGCCGAGATATGGACGGGCGTTTAGTTTGAATATCCACCACAGGGTTGAATAGTGGCTGCGGCTAATGCTGTTGATCCGTGGTTTAGCGAAGGTTTGAACCGTCTGCCTTTAGAGAAAACTTCCTAATTTGTCACATATGTTCATGCCGTAATAAGTTTATTTATAATTATTAAATAACAATATCAAATAAAAAAAGTATGCTTGTAAAGACGTCTCGTAGTCCAGCATGACAATGGTTTTTTATACCACGGGATCCAGGTTCATTTCACGTCACAATACACCTATATAATTTTCTAATGCCTGGGTGTTCTAGTAATGTGTTTCGCTGCAGTAATTGGAGCTCGCAACCTGTTGTAGCGTTAAAACAAAACAGTTTCAGTTTTAGTTTCAGTTTCAGTTCAGGTCAGTTCATTTCAGTGCAATTCAGTTCCGTTCAGTACAGTTCAGTGCAATTTAATTAATAGTAGGCATATTGCTAACATGATAAAAACTCGGCAAATAAGCAATTGTGTGAGATGTACAGATTATTATAAAATACATTAAAAGAGTATTTATGTTGAGACTGTTGGTTCTGTGTTTAAGGCACTTGCCCAGCGATCCAGTTGTCGCGGGATCGAGTCTTTATTTAGCTTCACTTGTCTGAAAACGGCAAATCTTTTAGTTAATAATATTTGAACCTGACCATCAATCGCTCAGAAATTTGGCAGAGAGACGTTTTTCAGATGAAAATACAGTAATCATTCATCCGTTTTACAAAAACAGTTTGCTTATTAAAAAAAATCTGACGCAATATTTCATCGGACATTGTACATAATGTACATTATACATGCCAGTGACATCAGTCGATTTGTATTATTTTAAAAGTGACATTTTTAGTTTCGATGTAAAGTTAATTGCAAGATTGATAAAACTTAATAGCAGGAAATAATAATATATTAGAGAAAAAAATAAAAACACGCTTGTATAAAAATAATTTAATAGGAGAATATATATATTTTCCCTATCAAATAAGCAATACCTGACCACTCTGGTTCAATAAACTTTAAAAAAACCTCAATAAGCTGTCACAAAATTATGTTTTTAGTAATTTGTATGTATAAAATACTTTGTTGATTTATAAAAATTCATGATAATTATACCTTACCTAGGAAAAAATATGCCTTCCTAATTTTTAAAAATTTATATCAAGTTTGTTAAAAAACACGCTACTACTGTGATTCACTTTTTCACTATGCCTGTTAATAAAGTATTTTCTTTTTCAGTATATTTTTGTATCGGTGTGTTTTTTAATAAAACTAATATTTAAAAAAAGTAGGCATTTGTTTTCCTAGGAAGATATGATTATCAATTTATTAAAGACTAGCTGTGCCCGCGCAACTTTGCAGGTGTAGATATTTACTGACTTTTAGTCATTTTTTATCAATTTTTGTATTAACCTTAACCTAAAGATAAACGTCGTCGAGGACTTTTTCATAGATTTTTTTCAGATCTACAACTTTACTGTAAAAATTATTTAAAAATCTCTCTCCGTTAAGGCAGCGTTTGTAAAAAAACGCATCGCTCGACAATTTTTTGTGTCAATTTTAGATGTAAAATAGGTCATCACAAAAAGTCCTTTAATTTAACAGAAAAATATATAGCCTATTCCACTTTGAAAGTCCATTTTAAATATTGGTAAAAGAATTTTTGAAATCGAATGAGAAGTTTCGGAGATAACCTCATACATCCAAACATACAAACTTTACCTCTTTATACAATAGTATAGATGGGTTCCATTAACATGAATTTCTATAACCAAGCAAAACATTATATATGCACATAAATTATTAAAATCATAATTTTGTCGACAGCTTAATGCATTTTTTCAGCTTTATTTATCGCTTTACTTGCTTACTCAGCGTAGGGAAAATTCTCGTTACACTGAGGTTGTTAATATATAAATAATGTTCGAACTATTAAGATTACTCCTCCCAAAACCAATAAATAATGTGGAAACCCATTATTTTGCGGCTTTCGAAACTTTTGGAGTTCTATGATATATCTCCCAATTATAATACATATTCGTGATCAAGGAAATTTTCCAAGGGCGTGCTCTTCTTACATTCAAATAAGATAAGGATTTTAATATAGAAAAAATATATAAATAGCCTCTTTCCAGAAAATTATTTAAAAATTTTTTAAAGAAATAAAATTTAACATTAAATAATTAATTTCAAGAAGTTAACAGACAGACATTTCTTAATAATCAACGACTTGAAACGTTGGAAAATAGTTCGAACTAAGAAAAACGAGCAGAAAGATATTAAAAAAAACAAATTTAAAATGAAATATGTAGATTTTTAAGTATAGTTGCTTACTTATCATATTTTCAAAATTTTGATAATATTGTAGTTAATTGACTTTTTTTTTACTGTTTTGAAAAAGCTATCATTACAATAAAAAGGTTACGAATTCACATTTTTCAGTTATATTTTCAGATGATTCACATCATCAATTGTTAGGTATATTAGAATGAAATGAAATGAAAAAAATGAAAATCATGACGAAAGTCATCAATTATTAGGTATATAAAAATCCTTGTAACTTTCTCTTACTGTAAAAGTCCACCAGGGCGTTGATTAATAAATAAATAAATTAATAAATAATGTAATTAATAAAAATGAACTTTGTTTTCACCATTTTTGTAATGAAAAATATCAACAACATAATGAGTCTTGCGGCGGCATTAAATGCAGATTATTATTACAGTAATTAATTTATTTCTTGTTTCGGGAGATGTGCATAGATACCTTTGCAGAATATAAAATAAATAAATAAAGCCTTTACTCACTGATCAAATAGAGTACAGTTTTAACTTATATAGTGAAAGTAACTTTTATCTACTTTGATAGAATAATATCTTAATTCAATTTGGCAAGTATACATTCTTCAGCAACCAGTTTGTTGATCAGGTTATCCTATGAGATAGGCCTCCCCTAGTTTCTTCCACTCATCTGTGTCGTGAGCTAGTCTTTTCCGTCCTTTTGGTACATAGAATATGATCAAGTTAGAATATGATCAACTACATTTGGAATTATTTCCCAAGCAATGTAGTTAAACGACTGTATCACGGACAGCTTGAATGGTAGACGTCAAACTTTGAGCATCCACTTCAGCTACAGGAAGGGTTGTAGAACCGATCAACCCTTGCCAGAAGACTAAGTTTAGTGAACGGGCATTCGCGGTGGCAGGCCCAAAGGCGAGGAACTTCTAAACTCCGTATATGCTGCAATAAGGAACAATGCATCTGAAACATTGTTTTGGTAAAGTTTTTTATCGGCCTCAGTAGGTACCTACATACGGCTTATCTTTGTGTTCACAGAAAGAAAAAGTGACGCTTCAAAAGTAAAATTGTTGGGATTTTGTTTTGGTTTAACTGACACGCACATGCTCTGATATCACTCTTGATACTGTGACAGTAAAAAGTATTTTATTCTTTCAGTTCCTTTTTATAAAAGCATCTTTTTATATTTTAATATATTGTCACGGGAAATTAATGAGCGATATTGATTAATTAGTGATTAATTAATTATGAAATGGACAAATAAACTTAATACGAATTAAACTTAACACAATATATCACTTGTATTTGAACACTTAATTATCGCTGGGAACACTTTATATATCGCCCATGGAATATTCAATTCTCGCTTGTAATAGTCGCATTTATTTATTTCGCTACTGTCGGTAAGTGCTCGCCTGATTTTTTCGCTCGATATCTGTCGCTTCGCAATTTCGCGACCATTTACTGAGATTTATAATCTACCGGTTTCGTGTCGTACCCTTATCTTCGTTATATTATTGAGGGGTCTAATATGGTTGGGGCCATACCATGCACGCTTGGCGTAGCTGAAAATACTTTGACGGAGTGCGTAGTGTACCATTTTTGGAATTTCATGAGATTCATGAAGCTGTGTGGAGTTTCGAATGTATGAATCGGTTTTTTAACTCTGGAGCTTGAACATTTAATATGCGAAGCCTTAAAGTCTTTATATATTATATTTAAAAATATTTTTCTAATATGTCGTCTTTCTTGTGTTTGTGTTATATTTCTTACGTGCATTATTTAAATTTTATTTCTAATATGTAGTAATTTTAATTTTAACTTATAAAAAAACTGTTCAGGTAGTTGCTTCACTAGACAAGGTCTGTTCTTCATTTATATGTATAAAATTACACGAAATAGAGAAATAAATAAATAAATATGAAGGTGTTAGTGGGTGAATAGTACTACAGTTATAGTATTTGTATGTAGCGTTATTTACATGCTAGTGTATTGGTTGTCCTGACGAAGAGACGGGTGCGTCTTGAAACCAGTAGACTAAAAATCTCAGTAAGTGTATATACTAACATGTTATCATACATAACACGTTTCAACAGAGATTTATTTTTCACTTGTGAACCATCAAATGCCGCAAAGGAAAGCTTTCGAAACATTCGACATTCTGATAATTTTTTGTAAAATGCATGACTGTTTGATTTAAAACACCGCATAATAGGACATTTCACTCGGTTTATTGGATTCCAACGATTCTCACCTTTAATGTCCTTTTGTGAAAGAAATGAAGTAGGGTGCGGTAAGAATTCCAAACCAAGAATTCCATGTAATAGCCCTACAGACATTTGCAGAATGTGCTGGTGACACAGGACGAAACGACCAAGAATTTTTTTACAGCGGAATAATTTATATATTTATATAATTGACAAGAATACGATTTGTATAAACCACATTTTTTAAAAATTATCTACATGTTTCGGGGCCAGTCCTGCCGTTGTGAAATTTAATTAAAAAATTAAACAAAAAATTAATAATAATTAATTTATTGTCAATATTTCGATTATAAGTTTTAAGTAAATCTACGTTGTATCCTGATGAAAGGACCATTGAACAGAAACGTAATGATAATTCAATAAATTAATGGTTCATACAAAGGGTTTTCTTATTTATTATAAATGAAAATGTATCATGCTCTTGTCTTTGTAGGGTCGGGGGTCCAAAGACTCGACAAGGTGCTTCCGTATCCTCCTGTCTTATGCTACTTCCGTATGAGTTAACTACCCAGACTTCAGACCCGTTCTGTGTTCCAACATATTTTTTTGTTGTTTCTCCCAGCTTAATCTGGGGTAACCCACCGGTCGTCTTCCTTCCAGGGTTGCCAAGGATACTTCTTGGTATTCGTTCCTCTGGCATTCTTAACAAATGTCCAAGCAACCTCATTTGAAGTTGTGTATTGGGCTATTCTAGTCGTACGTGGAGATGAAGATGATGAAGGTTGGTGTTACGTATAACGAGATCATGTCCATCTGTAAGACGAATCTCGATAGGCACGTGCCGCGCGGAAGGCATACTATGTGAATTGTTTGAATGCGTTCAAGTTTAGGTACTGTGTAGATGTATGTGACAAGCTAACGCAAGACAGGATGACCAGAAAAATACTCACATTTTAGTCGGTCGATTTGTTGCGAGAACAGTTTACAATAATGAAGCACAATAATACGGAGCACGATAGGTAGTGCTAGTAGAGTCTACGGCGGTCGGCTAAAGAGTGATAGAAGTATCGGCACGCGGACGGGACATCAGCTCGCAGGCGGCCGGTAACTCGTCGGTTGCATCGGGCTTCTGATTGGTCGATGCGGGCGGTTTGAAACAACAGCGGGCCTGGACCCACCATATTTTTTATATATTACGATGTAGTGGGGCCTACCCGCCCGCAGAATTTTTCGGTTAGGTTGGCGGCGTAAAGCCGTGAGGTTGCCCGGCCGGTTTTTTCACAAGATGGCCGCCGGCGCTATGAAGAATAGTGCCGACAAGCTGACGGCGCGTTACTGTTAAAATCTGAACGGGTCCAGATTCGTCGCTAAACGAGTCGTTTCTGGTACGTTTTTACTCAGCAACCTATTTTCATCTCCCCTGTGTAATATTATATGCATATTTGTAATGACGGATCTTACACAGGACCCGTTCCGCTTCCGTGCTCGGAGCGTTCGACCAGGGATCGGTCGGACATCCGACACACAGAGCAACAATGAGCCTCGGGATGGGATTAGGCATGGACAATCCGCTTAATCATCGAGATTGAGGAGGATCCGCTTGCAGCTGGGCTGTGGCGGTGAGGAGCTGTCTCTAATGGCGGCTGGCCGACGGATCCGTACCTTTGCCGCGGGTCCCGTGGTCAATGGCGAGACTGATTTCCCCGGGCGAAGGCGGACGCCGTCAGAGAATTATGTATAATGGTCGGCGTGCACGACCAGAGGCTTCAACATTCCGTAAAATCTTATTCACGCTAGTTTAACTCCCGGTTTCTGCGAGGAGTTCGATCAAGAAGGATGGGCATCCCGGCCATCTTCGCTTCGACGTCCAAGGAAACCGTATTTGTTGTGCTTCGAAATCTAGAACTTTATTGTAGTGAAGAGTAACTCTCAGTGTCCAACTGTTTCTTTTAGGTATTCGTCATATTGGAACTTTAGGAGCCTTGAGCTCGGTTTTATTTTAATTATAATGTTGTAGCCGTCGGCCATATGGACGGAAAACGATGATGAATTTCTTTAGTATTGATTATTTTCGGCTCGGCGATAAATTCCTTCCCCTATTGTTTTATTATTGACGTCGGGACGGCTGTGTCCGTCCCGAGTCATATTTAATTTATGTAATATAATTTATCTGGATGCCTGATGCGGCTGAGACCGCTCTCTGTATATAGTAATTTTAATTAAATTGTATTTCCCAGTAGCCACAGTTTTAACTGATTTTGATTTCCCGAGATCCTGGTAAATATTTACACACACTCACGAACACAATACGCTAACGATAACCATAAATATACACCAGCATGAGACGGCATCGGAGATTGGACCACGGACGAGGTGACTGTACTGAGATTCATGCTCTACCAATTGTAGTAATGTCGGTGGTGCTTGGGACCCGGGCACGCAGTGGCGTTCTATCCGCGGTCCCATGGCAATATATCGGAAAATTTAATTTTATTTCATTTCGCCTCAAAAATAAATCATCGCTCCTACTATTACCCTCCCGTAATGAGAGTTCTCGTAACCTTACTTTTGATGTTTTTTGTTTTTTTTTAACTCTAATTTACTCAACCTGTATACAAAAAATGCGAACATTTGAGTACACTATGTTTGTGCCAGATTTAACCGTGCAAATTTCATTTATAAATTAATGAGAAAGAAACTAGGCATGTTGCACTAATGGATAGAAATCACTTTCTCCAATTTTTTGAAAACTTTCGTATTTCAAAAAGAAATATAGCGTTACGTTTCGTTACGTTCAGGTTCTATTATAATAGAATCTCGAGACAGCGTTTCGCTTCGTTAGAATTTTTATTCCAAGCCCCAAGAACAGCTTAGTCAGGGCACAACTAGTGGCTGACAGCATTACTTCCTCGCTGAGGACCTTGCCATGTTTTTGGGCGAAATTGAGTTAAGACGCTATCAAGGTAAAGTGGGAAAAACGCGATTAAATAAAGAGATCGAAATAGATTCTTGGAATAAATGTAAATCTTGAAATAATGAAAAATAAAAAAAAGGATCTTTCAAAGGCCTGTGTGGAATTGACATAAAATAAAAATATTATATTTATCTAGGTGCGTTAGCTTTATAAAAAAATTTTACTTTTTGCCAAACAAAATCCATAAGGCGAAAATTGCGAAAAACAAAAAATCTGTATATTACAAAGAGCAGTGGAAAGGTTGAACACCCTCCTCTCCTGAACCCTATAGTATTTAAAACAATAAGCATGTTTAAACGTGTTACGATTGCAACTAGAGTTTTTGAGAAATACAGTACTTTTTGTAGTTAAATTAAATTTACGATCGTGCCATATAATTTGTTTACAAGTGAAATAAGTTAAAAAAAAACTCGGGAAAGACATCTTTGGTATCTGTATGAAGAACTAGTGGCTTTTGCGTACTTGGATGATGAAGTATTCTTGAAAACTAAACGGAGAATGGTCACTGCCCTCGAAAATCCAGGATTGGAAGGTTCTTCAAAGAAACCTTCAAAAATGCTCTCTTTGTTATTAATTTTTAACATTGAATTTTTTCAACACAATCACCGTCTCGTGTGATTTTTTGACGAAAGATGTTAAGACGTAAAGAATGATGATGACTCAAATAAAGCTAAGACTTTTGTACATTCTAAGAAAGTTGTAAATGATATAGTAGAGTGAGGAGCAGTGCTCATAGAAAAGTCATTGGTAGTCTTCAAGTTACGTCCGTAATTTCGTTCAAATTGACGGTTAAAAGAAACAAATTAAACGGCCAGAGATGCGGCTTGAACCCCAAGCCGAATCGGACGCTATGTATATATATGGTTCGCGTCTTTTAAGCCCTAGATAAATAAATAATAAACAAATATAAGGCTTTAATTAAATTTAAATCAATTGAGATAAATTATAGAAGTCTCACCTATTTATAAAAAAATTTCCAAAATCAATGTTATATGTGGGTATATCAAGTTGTTTAAGTTATAAATCTCAGCCATCAATGTCGATCCAATACATCGTGATTGATTAAAGATTGGAATTTATTTCTGTACAAAAAAGATACGGTAACAGTTGAAAATGGCTTTCACTTCAACGCTTCAAATTTATTATTCCATCCAAACTACAGTGGCGAGTGGGGAGGGGGGTGTGTAAGGGACAATTTTGGTAAAACGTAGAAACTTGTCTAAAATGTAATTTATTTGAAACAATTAGAGGACTGCTAAACATAAATTGTATACAATTATAATAAATAGCTAAAGTGCTTCTTGAGTATAATATTAATGTAATTATGAACTGCTGGGCTGACTAGTAGATAGGTAGTATTGATAAAGGAACCCAGCTTGAACAAGTTAATAATTAAATCTCACTGGGATAAATAATTCCATAACAGGAGGCATATCCGAAAAAAATGTGATTTCTGAATACGATTTTTCAATCTTCCTTTATGTCTAAAAACGAAAAGTATTCATGTAAGTATATAATGAACAAAAATATTATAAACCAATGTTTATTAAATTATCAACATGTTTCGGATTCAATGGTCCCTTCAAAATTAAAAATCGAAGTCGAGTTATATATAATATTATAGGTCTCATAGAGACGAAGCTATTTTTTTACGTGGGAAAGTAGGTAAAGAAGTATATTATGGTGTTCATAGGGATTACGACACGATCTATCGTACGGCTGGCTTAATGAAATTTTCACCAATACCATCCGCGGACTACCACATCAATATTTTTTTTATTGGAAGTTGTATATATGTTAGCTTTGCACACTTTATTTATTACCGCCCTGAGGTTTAAAAATTTTCATAAACTACTTAACATGATCACTAAAGCCAGCCCCAAACGATAGGTCTTAAGCCCTATGAACACTCAAAAAGACTTTCACGCCTAGTTTAATAAAAAAAGGTTCGTCTCTATGAGACATTTATAAATATATGTCTTAATTAATGATGTCTCCCTGGAGATAAAATCCAGTGCTGTGTTCTTGAATAATTTAAACATACTCAATATATTCTGAAAATTTAAGTAAATAAATTATTAAAGACAAAAAATAAGTATACGAGAGTTGAATAACTAATTAAAAACTAATGTGGAAACAAATTAAAAAGAAAAATATTTGTAAAAAGTATTTTGTTATTTCTAATATTTAGTTTCTAATTTCTAATTTATCTAACTACAATTCTATTTTTCTTCTATGAAAAATTTCTAAGGCCTTGTTTATAGCAAAATAGTGGTTTCAAGGAGTTCCAAAACATGATAAGAAAATTCCGAATTAATTCATTAAAATAATGCATTAATGTCCACGTATCAAAATGCTCGCAATGGCTGCAAAACTTGGATTCCCAAACATTGAGAAACGTAAATAAGCATGGTAAAATGTATTTTGGGGATCACATGAAGTAACAGGAGATCAAACGTGTAGAAGAAACGTAAGAAAACAAACTAATAAAATTGAATGAGCAAAGAAAATTGATTGGCAATACCCTATGTCGGAAAATTTCACGAAACCTTTGCACTCACGTTTCTCATTAACTGCATAATTTTCATTCACGGGTTGGAAAATACGTGAAAAACTTCCATGCGTAATGTTAAATTTTCCTTACAAATATTTGTACTTTTTTTAAGCGGGATGCGGACGAAACGAGGTAAGAACTAAATGTTGTGACACTTTTTGACCAAACTCTGAAATCTGAAAGAGAAAGCAAAATCAGTTTGATTAATAAAAAAAAATTAAAATGTCCAAGCGTTATTTTCTCGATAATGTATATGCCGATTATAAAAGTGACATCTGAGTTTTGAGTTTAATAGCATACGGAAAAGCAACTTGTGCAAAGCACTTCGATGTTATTCGAATTGATTAGAAGATTGAATATGACGTATACTAAAAATGTAGAAAATGATGTTATACATATTTTAAAAATAAGAACGCGAGCGTGTGATTTAAATTAGTATTTTATAGTTTTTCCTTTTTTTATAAAAAACATGTTTTTATTTTATTAATAAAATTTTACTATTTAAATAAATACAATATATAGAAAATATATCTCGTTTTTAAGAAATCATTTTATCCGATGTAGCCGGAAATTTTTCGCTTAATTTAAAAAGCTTTGTCAATTTGCTAAAGTGCACGCTGTGTCCCATTTATTACCGTAAATGAGACGGCGCAACGACCGGAAAATTGATACAAACTATCTGAAGTAACTCACTACTTAAGGGATGATATAATGACTCTGTACGTGAGTAGAAAAGGCTTCGTAGTACAAAATGACAAAAAAGGTCGTTAAAACAGTATCATTATCTATCAAAACCGAACTCAACCTCGTTTTCAGCAGAGAGAGCAACTTAAAATTAGAATTTCCTTACATAACGACATGTTTATGGCGTTTTTAAGGGAAATTTGTGTTTTCAGCAATTTCTTGGCTTTCGGAATAAATTAATTGGTGTTAATGAAAACCTATGTCGGCTACGCGTGTGATGGTCGACATAGAGATAGATTTAATAAATTTAGAAAATCTTAAAATAATAATATTCAAAAAAGTCAAGTATGGACATCAAAAATATATTTCTTCTGTTTGGAATCGTTTAAAAGTAAAAGCCTGATATATTTCTTCTTAAGATTCTATGTATTACAAGAGGCTAACAAAATATTGAATATTCAGCTATACAAGTAATATTTCTTAGATCTTTATTATACCATAGATATAATTCTGTGTTAAATTAATATCGTTTGCCAATCCTAATAGACTCGACCTTGTGAGTAGGTGCGAACGAGCCTTTATTATTTATGAATCAGAACAGTAAGTCTCGCGTGTAGCGGGTGCTTAACTATTATTTTAACGAAACGGACCAATCACAGGCGCGCTTTGCCTTCGACGGGTTGAACCGGAGGCGACCGTCCTGATGGCTGAATCCAGCCAATGGCGAGCGCCGGCGGTGAGGTCATCGGGCATAGGATGAGTCACTGCACTAGCGTGGATTTCAGAGGTATGGTGAAATCGTTACTATAAAAGGAGCGAACGCGATGTACTCAGCCCCCTTCAGTTCGAGACCAGACTTGCGAGCGGGAGCGCTGCCCAACAGACTACCGACGGAGCCCTGAGTTCCAGAACATCATTTGCGGACGGAGTTGCTGCCCGGACGTATGGAGGAATCTACCATTCATCAGTACCAGAGAGGATCATACCGCCACTGTGTAACAGCTAAGGAACACATTTATATTATCTATCGATTAATTATTTTCACTATTGAAATGTATTTATTTTGGGAAGATTTAAAATCGGAGCAATAATGTATAATTAATATCACGATTTCTTGTGTGATCTTGGCTCAATTCGTACGGGAATATCTCCCAAACGAATATATTTTGATGCATGGGGATTTTCATACCATTTGTATTAACAATTGATTTTACGGAGCTCTATAAGCAGTGCTTAATAGATTCATAATAATTGTCGACGCGTTATGTATTGCATAACCAGATATCAATCCAAATCGTACGAGAAATTCTTCCGAACGAATATATTTTAAAGTATGGGGATTTTCAAACTATTTTTTACTAATAATTGAATACACGTAATTCTATAAGAAATACTTAGTAGCCTTATAATAACTGTGTTGCATAAGTATTGCGCAATCCGGTCTTCAGCCAAGTCTTTATGATTTGAGTACCTCGGTACATCTGGCTTAACAAGTAGCTTCAGAACGACGAGTAAAGGACAGAATGGGGAGATCTAACTGAAATTGGAGTTTTCTGGTTTACGAACGTTGAGCTAGGTGAGGTTGTGGATGACGCTCGTGTCATAAGCCTGGAATTCGAGCAAGCCCCTGTGAGGTACTCTTAAAAGCGGGACCTCCCTTGTTGATCGGAGTGGCCACTAGACTCGACCTTCGCGCCTCATCCTGCTCAAAAACAGCGTGAACCAACGTCGTGAATTCTCTGACTTTGGAAGGATTTTCATGCCTGAATGCTGTAAAACCTTGATAGAAAACGTTAACTTCTATTTCGTCCTCTGTAAGAAAGACAGGGCCAGAATAAATATAAAAATCATTCACTCATATGGATAGCTGGGATATTATAAATATGTTACTAACACTCTAACATTTGACCAAAGTAAATGTTGCAAGATGCAGAATCGTGGGACGCCGCTTCTGAAAAGGCATAATGAGATTGCACAATAATTTGTAACATCGCTGACTATGCCCGCAAAGGAGGCTAATGTCGTCATCAATTCGTACCAAAAGAGTACGTGATTCTTCAAACACCGGCCTAAAAGAAAGGCGCCTCAAGACAACACCCATCATCAGAAACTCGTACCAAAAGAGTACGTACATCTCAATCATAAGCCTAAAAGAGAGGCGTCACAGGATCACATCTCGTAAAGAAGAGATAGAGTCTCGGGATGCAGTAAGTTCCGGAGGAACAAGGGGGGCCGTTTAGTCACTTAGGAAGTCGGCCACCGGGTTTAGGCGGGCGCGGGGCCTCTACCCCTCTCAGCAGAGATGCTGAGGGTTTAAAAAACCAAAATTTAGCATTCAAAGAAACTATTATTTCATATAAACTCACGGGCTGTTGTAGAATCCTTTCGAACAAACCATCCCCGAGACCTTATCTATTTATTCATAAAGAAGTTTCACTTCAAAAAATGTGGTATTTCGTAGATAGCAAATATATGTATTATTTTCCCCAGGAATTAATATGAACAGGTTCATACACGTCTAAGACGACACCATTCAAGGTAAGAATATGTTAATATAAAGTGTTTAAAATTATTAGTTTCAGTGTTATTTAATATGTGAATTTCTCCTCTTTATGCCGTTCGATTGATTTTATTGGGTTGTTTCCAAACGGAAATGTTTTATTTCTAATACACGAATTCTTCTGGTGAACGTATTTTATTGTAACATAAATGTATAGATTATTAGGTTCGTTAGATGATTTTATTACGTAATATTATGCAATTGTTTCCACACTGCTCCTATAAAAGAATTTTGAAGTTATTACGATACACAACGGGGTCCTTCATCCATTAGACGAATCATGTGCCAATTCAACGACGTATTACGAATAGTATATATTGTATTTATCGAGATTTAGTCGCATTTATTATTTCTAGTGAGGTTTTTAGTATTGGTTCCAGGCGCCATTATGAGGCGGAAATAGTTCATATTCATAGCCCGACTGCAATAGGTATTTTTGTCGCGTAAGAGGTAGCACTTTTAGGAGTATAACGGTGTTTTATGTTTCGTCCCTGACGGACAGGATGGTATAGCTGTGGTTATTTAGGTAATACATTTAGTAAATGCAAATGGCATTAGGTATTATCAATTTCGTATGCGAACACAAGATGTTAGAAATATTTTAGTTCCTATAATTTCATTGAATATTTGCTGCAGAATAATATTTGATGAGAGAAGTAGTTAATATTCCATTTAAAGCAAAAGTTTTAGTCAATATCTTTATAGGTAATATTCAACAGCAAATTAGAAATATTTTAGTTAATATTTTTTAGGTAATTTTGCATTCAAAAGCGCAATTTTCACAGAATAATTATTTCCAGTTAATAATATATATTTTAGTTAAATGTATAGTTAGCACAGGCAGAGTATTAATATTGTATAGAATACATTATTTTATAATATTTCAAGAAGGTATAATATTTTATTCCGCGATCCTTTTATAGTTACAGCGTATCTGTCGACCTCAGCCGTTGCCACCCGCGCCATACAACTATTTTCGCTAACATCATACGGCAAATGACTTTATTCATTGCAATGAAATTTATATTATTTAATATTATTTTCCACGACGTATTTTTGACGGGTCACCCCATAGGATGCCCACTATCTGCTAGGATTCATCACATTGTTAGCCGCGGCCAGGAGTTGGCAAATTAATTGAATATAATAGCTAAAATTTAAATATCAACTCGCGACGAGTAAGCAACGGCCTTTTAAATAAATTATTAATACAAAATTCATCGTTAATACGTTAGGAAGACCCCACTACCTAGGTGGATCATCACAGTGCTTACCGTGACCAGGAGAACGATTTATATTGAAATACAATAAAAAGCTTTATAATATTAATTGAACAGCATTTCGACATTAAATACAGTCAGTCGATTTGATTAGGATGCCCTACTGGCTACCGGGATCATTACAGTGGTGCCGGTGACCAGACAGGAGCGTATTCGTTGGACTCATTTGCATAGTAATAAAATCATTTTGGTTTAGTTAATATTATAAATGAAAGAAAATATTTGATTATAAAAGCGGTTTTATTTAAACAATCGCGGACCACGGTCCGTGACATCAAAGAAAAAAGATTGAGCATTTATGTGAACCACGTACTGAGATTTGTAGACAAACGTGATACTAGGTATTAGAAATTTCTTTAGGTTGTTTGTCATATAGATAGTTGGCATTTTTATTATTTAATATTTTGTGAACGAAAATTATTGTAGTAATTTTGGTCCTTGTGATATATTAGTTCGATTTTGGAATGCCTGTTTCTTTGTAAAAGTATTGCTCCATTTTATAGAATATGTGATTTATTTCATATCTCATTCATTTTATGTGGTTTGAATTCAAACGATTCACATTTGAAAAATATTTTTAAAAATTGTATGAAGAGAATATATTTGAATGCGATCTCACAAGTATGCCACCGTCACAATCTAAAAAAGACCATCGGGATTTGCGGATCGCAGTATAACAAATATGTAGTTAAGATTCAAACGAGTCACGTTTGAAAGGTTTTAATTATTGCATTTGTTTTCTCGCAAGTATGCCACTGTCACGGCCTAGGCCGTCGGGATTTGCGAATCGCAGTATAACAAATATGTAGTTGAGATTCAAACGAATCACATTTGAAAGGTTTTAATTATTGCTTTTGTGTTTGTGTTTCGCAAATATACCACCGAACACGGCCAAAGCCGCCGGGTTTGCGAGCGCTGCGTGTTGGAAAGACCGGCGACGGTTTCCCTATATAACGCGAGCGGACACGTTTCGGCACAAGCGTGGAAGATGCGGTAGAGACCCGAGACGTTTGAGGGTTTAAGGTTTAACAAGTTCGACCTTCGCGCTCGGGCTAGTACGAAAAGACAGTTAGCTACGCCGAACGGATTCGCACGGCGCCCGAAATGCAAAAATATACACCTGTATTACGGGCAGATCACCGCGACAGATTTCAGCGCGCGCCACGGAGGGTTTATGATAGCTTAAAATTCGGTTTTAATTTAATTTCTTATATTAATATAAACTAATAATTAACCAACGCTAGATAAAATCTGTTCAGTGGCAAATATTTTCGCTTACGAGTTATGCAATAGTAATTAATAATAATAGCAGAAAATATAAAAGTAAAAATAAATATAAAAACCGGATAACAATTTAGTAGAAAATATAAACACGAGAATATATGAATCTAAAAGAAAAGAACATTTGATATATATTTTATTTTATAAAAAAAATTATAAATCCGATGTTTTATAATATTTACTTTTCTCTTTCGGTTATGTACTTTTATGATACAAATGCGAAAAAATATTTTAATAATTATCCGTCTGGTTTCATAATTAAAAATTAATATAAATTAATTTTAATTAAATTAAGGTTAATGTAAATTAAATAAATCCACACTTGTTATATATTTGTCTTATGGATATTAAAAAGGGTTTCTATATTTGAAAAAAAAAAAAGATCTTTGAATTCAGCTAAATTTTTACAGATAATAATTACACAAAAAATTTATTGATTATAGTATTCTTACAAATCTACTTATATTATTTGATAACTTTCACGTGCATGTTTCGGAGATACCTTTTTATCGTCAAGGTGTTATATTAAAAATTGTCCTAAAAAAATAAAATGTCAATCTACAATGTTGCTGAATTAATTGAAAAAAAATAATAATTTCCTTCATTGATTTATTATGGTCCTTAATTATTTTAATTATCTAAATGTGTTCTTAATTGTTATACACAGTTATATACGGTTCTGGTTATTCAAACTAATAATAATTTCTTTGTTGTATGCAGGATTGATAGACTTGTTCGTAATATAAACACAGACGCGTATTGTTGCACGAAATAATTATTTGAGTTTCTTGTTTTGATCTAAAATTATTTTGATTTGAATTACAAGAATAAAATTGCTTCCATTTTTATTTACAAGACGGCCTGGCATATGAATTAAAATGGTCATACTACCGCCATCTAGCGGAAATCAGAGAAAGTTTTGAGCCTTCGCTAGTATTAGTCTATAGGAAGCGGTAATAGAGAGCGCAATATATATATACTCTTAGTAACGAATAATTAAAAATTGGACTTGTTTTTTTTTATATATATTCCTTTGTTTCGCTTCATTGCAACGTTAATTGAAATTGTTTTATCTTCATTAATAAATATTATATTACAATATACGTTGATATAGCTTATTTATAGGCAGAGTAGAAATAAACATCTCACTACTTCAAATTTCGTACGTATCTATATAAGGGTTGTTTTAGTTTTAGGCGCAATCTTCTTGGAAATAATACAAAAGTAAATCCGGAATTAACGATATGTGAGTTTCTTCAAGTTTTGAGAAATCGTAACGCTATGATTGATAAAGCATTTATTGTTTTTACTATACATTGGGTGTATGTAGAAATCCTTTTGAATAGTGATAAAATAAAATAAAAAAGAAATTTTTCAGGAGAGCTTTTGAATTCTTCTGGAACATTTTGAAAAAAAAAAAATTTTGAAAATAGATTTTTAGTAGATTAAATAGTAGTAGCATAACGAAATCATTAGCTTCATCCACCTTCATGCGTCGTCGTGGCATTACTTTTAGATTGAGGTAGAAAGGTTGGACGTTTGGATCTTGAATAGATTCCAGTCGTATAGCAAACCGAATTATACGTTAGGAATTCTTGATTCAGTTACACACATACATCTTCTGTGGGTATCAGTGTTGGTGATGACTACTACAGCTAGTACAGATATTAGGGTTCACCTCTTCTGATTTGTAACAGTGTACTTCGTTAAACATGTTCGCGTTGTTAAAGGAACACTTAAAAATTTTATAATGTTATGTTACATATAAGTATGGGGATGATGAATACGGAACATATTAATAAAGTTGTTTTAGGTTTTCAATAAGTTTTGGGAGGAACGATATTACAGTTATACGGAGGAGTCGCGCCTGATTATTTGACAAACGCTTAACAATTTGGGGGAAGACAGGTTAGTAAGGAATAGTTATGGGAAACTTTTCTAGACATCTGGAGCCACTTCTTCTACAAACATGCGTCGTCTTTAGATATCACTCTTGAGGGTTGGCTGGAAAGTTAATTGAGACGGATAATAGTTATATATACTTTTACGTTCTACAATTATCGAAGAGGTTGTTCCTACCCTTTTCTTCCTCTTCTTCTTCTTCGTCTTCTTCCTATTCGTATATGCTATCGGTTATATTTATAGATATATATATATATTTTCTCTCCCCCTTTTTTTTATACTGACATCAACAGCGTCTTCTTCTTCTTCGGTACGAAGGTTTTTTTTATTGGTTATGTTCACTCTAGTCTTCTTCTTCTTTGAATACGTACCGTTTATGCTTTACTTTTCAAATACCTTCTCTTCTATAAATAGCAATTATTACAATACTTTGCAACTACTTTTTCGTCTTATGGTATATCTTTCGACTGCTTCTCTACTTTCTTCTTCTTCTTCTTTTTCTATTACTACATTCATTTCGTCTTCTTCCATTTATCTTATACTTTTCGACTGTTTTTCTACGTCTTTTCTTCGTCTTCTCTTCTTCTTTACCTTTTCTTCTTCTTCTTCTTTTCCTATTACTAAATTATTTTCTTCTTCTTCTTCTTTCTTCTCTTCTCTTTCTTCTTCTTCTTTTCATATTCTCTTCTTTCTTCTTTCCTATTCGCTTCTCCACTTTCTTCTTCTTCTTCTTTTCCTATAACTACATTCATTTCGTCTTCTTCCGTTTATCTTATACTTATCAACTGGTTTTCTTCGTCTTCTCTTCATCTTCTTCTTCTTCTTCTTCTTTTCCTATAACTACATTCATGTGTCGTCTTCTTCTGTTTATCTTATAATTTTAGACTCTTTTTCTACGTCTTTTCTTCATCTTCTTTTGTTCTTTACCTACTACTACATTCGCGTCTTCTTCTAATTTTATAACTTTCGACTTCTTCTTCTTCGTCTTTATCTATTACTACACTCGTTTGTGACTTTTCTTCTTTATCTTATGCCTTTCAATGGATTCATTTTCTTCTTCTTCTGTTGTCATCCAGTACTTTTGCGGCTTCTTCTTCTTCTTCTTCATCATATTACACCAACAATAAATTATGGCAGTCATTACAGTATACGTGGAATATTGAGGACAATTGGCTGTTTCTACATAGGAGGACATGTATTGCGCATATGAATAGAGTTCATAGCTCAGATGGGGTACAAGAGTTAATTTTGTCGTGGTTTGCAATCATAGTAGGAATATGCGGTTGACTATTCACTCGGTTAAAATAGGACTATACGAGTTTCAGATAGAAAAGGTTGTATAGTTTGGGGGAAGGGGGAATAAGAATTGTATTACAAGATGGTGAACACTTGTCGGGGTACACCATGGTAGGATAGCAAGGAATAGTTATTGGAAACCTTCTTGACAACTGGGTTATGGTTGAAGCTCTACTTCTTTAACAAATATGCATCGTTTTTGGGCATCTCTTTTTAGCTGGACAGTTAGTTGAAACGACGCCCAACGGTTATTGAAGGGACTTGTCCATTTGCGACTAGTCATTAGAAAATTTGGAGGCGGACTGCAATTTTTCTTTTTAGAGTGGATAGCAAGTATCATCGTCATCATGTTTACTCACGTACAAGACATATTGAGATCGAGGGGTTCGCTCTATATATTAGGAAGCTGGTTGTTAAGTTCATATGAATAGGTTGTACATTAATTCGTAGGTTAACATAATTCTGGAACTTCAGATTTATCGTAGCTCGCATTTCATAGGAGAAATATACAGTTAATATTTACTCGGTTGAGTTGGTTTGTATAGCTTGAAGGGGATGTGGGGAGTGTTAGTGGGAGTATATTCTGGGGGAAGGGAGGTATATGCTGGGGAAAGTAGTATAGAGTTGCGAGGTGGTGAACACTAGGAGTGTACCATTGTAAGGGAAGCAAGGAGGATAACAAAGTGGGGGAAGGGGCGTTCCTTTTAAGTGTTGATAACAGGATGGAGCTTGAGTGGTTAGCAGACACAATGATGAGATTACTGAGGCATTCAATCGATTATGAAGAATCGAACCTTTTCAGTCAATTGAATAAATTAGATACAGTCCCTTTTGCTTTCAAATCTTATATTTATATTAGTTGTACACTTTTCATTTGAATGACAGGCAGATGGTTTACAGTAGCTTTAAATACGCAAAGAAGGTTCCATTGAAAGAGAATTCGACCCTAATAGAAATATAGTACGCGGAGAAAGGAAAGAACAACGATTAATTTTCCAAGGAATTTTAGAAACTCTTGATAAGTATCACGAAATATACTATCCTATTGGGTTATTTAGCAGATAGGCTTGGTCTGATAGATCATTCCTCTCTCTAAATAAGGGGGAAGCTGTGATGGTCGACATAGAGATAGATTTAATAAATTTAGAAAATCTTAAAATAATAATATTCAAAAAAGTCAAGTATGGACATCAAAAATATATTTCTTCTGTTTGGAATCGTTTAAAAGTAAAAGCCTGATATATTTCTTCTTAAGATTCTATGTATTACAAGAGGCTAACAAAATATTGAATATTCAGCTATACAAGTAATATTTCTTAGATCTTTATTATACCATAGATATAATTCTGTGTTAAATTAATATTGTTTGCCAATCCTAATAGACTCGACCTTGTGAGTAGGTGCGAACGAGCCTTTATTATTTATGAATCGGAACAGCAAGTCTCGCGTGTAGCGAGTGCTTTACTCTTATTTTAACGAAACGGACCAATCACAGGCACGCGTTACCTTTCGACGGGTTGAGCCGGAGGCGACCGTCCTGATGGCTGAATCCGGCCAATGGCGAGCGCCGGCGGTGAGGTCATCGGGCATAGGATGAGTCACTGCACTAGCGTGGATTTCAGAGGTATGGTGAAATCGAGACTATAAAAGGAGCGAACACGATATACTCAGCCCCTTCAGTTCGAGACCAGACTTGCGAGCGGGAGCGCTGCCCAACAGACTACCGACGGAGCCCTGAGTTCCAGAACAGCATTTGCGGACGGAGTTGCTGCCCGGACTTATGGAGGAATCTACCATTCATCAGTAGCAGAGAGGATCATACCGCCACTGTGTAACAGCTAAGGAACACATTTATATTATCTATCGATTAATTATTTTCACTATTGAAATGTATTTATTTTGGGAAGATTTAAAATCGGAGCAATAATGTATAATTAATATCACGATTTCTTGTGTGATCTTGGCTCAATTCGTACGGGAATATCTCCCAAACGAATATATTTTGATGCATGGGGATTTTCATACCATTTGTATTAACAATTGATTTTACGGAGCTCTATAAGCAGTGCGTAATAGATTCATAATATTGTCGACGCGTTATGTATTGCATAACCAGATATCAATCCAAATCGTACGAGAAATTCTTCCGAACGAATATATTTTAAAGTATGGGGATTTTCAAACTATTTTTACTAATAATTGAATACACGTAATTCTATAAGAAATGCTTAGTAGCCTTATAATAATTGTGTTGCATAAGTATTGCGCAATCCGGTCTTCAGCCAAGTCTTTATGATTTGAGTACCTCGGTACATCTGGCTTAACAAGTAGCTTCAGAATGACGAGTAAAGGACAGAATGGGGAGATCTAACTAAAGATTGGGGATATCTGGTTTGTGTTAGCCTAGCTGGCTGAGGGGTGGATGATTGCCGGCACTTGGGCGTGGAACCCGCACAAGCCCCTGCAGGGCCCCTTAAAGGCGGGGTCCTCCTTGTTGCTCGGGGTCGTCAATAAACCGACCACCTAACCTCATCTGGCGCAAACTACTTAAACCAACAAAAAGGTTCCCTTTGTCTTTGGAAGGATTTCCATGCTTGAATGCTGTAAAACCTTGATAGAAAACGTTAACTTCTATTTCGTCCTCTGTAAGAAAGACAGGGCCAGAATAAATATAAAAATCATTCACTCATATGGAATAGCTGGGATATTATAAATATGTTACTAACACTCTAACATTTGTCCAAAGTAAATGTTGCAAGATGCAGAATCGTGGGACGCCGCTCTGAAAAGGCATAATGAGATTGCACAATAATTTGTAACATCGCTGACTATGCCCGCAAAGGAGGCTAATGTCGTCATCAATTTGTACCAAAAGAGTACGTGATTCTTCAAACACCGGCCTAAAAGAAAGGCGCCTCAAGACAACACCCATCATCAGAAACTCGTACCAAAAGAGTACGTACATCTCAATCATAAGCCTAAAAGAGAGGCGTCACAGGATCACATCTCGTAAAGAAGAGATAGAGTCTCGGGATGCAGTAAGTTCCGGAGGAACAAGGGGGGCCGTTTAGTCACTTAGGAAGTCGGCCACCGGGTTTAGGCGGGCGCGGGGCCTCTACCCCTCTCAGCAGAGATGCTGAGGGTTTAAAAAACCAAAATTTAGCATTCAAAGAAACTATTATTTCATATAAACTCACGGGCTGTTGTAGAATCCTTTCGAACAAACCATCCCCGAGACCTTATCTACTTATTTATAAAGAAGTTTCGTTTCAAAAATGTCTTATTTCGTAGATAGCAAATATATGTATTATTTTCCCCAGGAATTAATATGAACAGGTTCATACACGTCTAAGACGACACCATTCAAGGTAAGAATATGTTAATATAAAGTGTTTAAAATTATTAGTTTCAGTGTTATTTAATATGTGAATTTCTCCTCTTTATGCCGTTCGATTGATTTTATTGGGTTGTTTCCAAACGGAAATGTTTTATTTCTAATACACGAATTCTTCTGGTGAACGTATTTTATTGTAACATAAATGTATAGATTATTAGGTTCGTTAGATGATTTTATTACGTAATATTATGCAATTGTTTCCACACTGCTCCTATAAAAGAATTTGAAGTTATTACGATACACAACGGGGTCCTTCATCCATTAGACGATTCATGTGCCAATTCAACGACGTATTACGAATAGTATATATTGTATTTATCGAGATTTAGTCGCATTTATTATTTCTAGTGAGGTTTTTAGTATTGGTTCCAGGCGCCATTATGAGGCGGAAATAGTTCATATTCATAGCCCGACTGCAATAGGTATTTTTGTCGCGTAAGAGGTAGCACTTTTAGGAATATAACTGTGTTTTATGTTTCGTCCCTGACGGACAGGATGGTATAGCTGTGGCTATTTAGGTAATATACTTAGTAAATGCAAAGGGCATTAGGTATTTTCAATATAGTATGCGAACCCAAGATGTTAGAAATATTTTAGTTAATATTGCATTCAAAAGCGCAATTTTCACAGAATAATTATTTCCAGTTAATAATATATATTTTAGTTAAATGTATAGTTAGCACAGGCAGAGTATTAATATTGTATAGGATACATTATTTATAATATTTCAAGAAGGTATAATATTTTATTCCGCGATCCTTTTATAGTTACAGCGTATCTGTCGACCTCAGCCGTTGCCACCCGCGCCGTACAACTATTTTCGCTAACATCATACGGCAAATGACCTTATTCATTGCAATGAAATATATATTATTTAATATTATTTTCCACGACGTATTTTTGACGGGACACCCCATAGGATTCATCACATTGTTAGTCGCGGCCAGGAGTGGGCAAATTAATTGAACATAATAGCTAAAATTTAAAATTCAACTCGCGTCAACTATTTTACGACTGTATAATATTTTTCATATAACAGAAAACATCTCTAGAAAATACCGTCATTTGACGAGGACCCACTATCTATCAGGATCACCACAGTGGTGCCGTGACCAGGAGCTATACTAAATTATTATTAAATGTATCAAGGCCGCGATGCCCTACTATCTACCGTGAATCATCACAGTGCTTACCGTGACCAGGAGAACGATATATATTGAAATACAATAAAATGCTTTATAATATTAATTGAACATCATTTCGACATTAAATACAGTCTGCTCGATATGATTAGGACCCTCTATCTACCAGGATCACTACAACACAGCGGTGATCGAGTATTCCACAAACATTCGTGATTCCTATAATAAGTTATGAAAAGAAATGTTTTGTCAAGTCCCCAACGCGCCACATTTGTTTCATCTGTCTGAGAAGATCGCATCGATAATCGATACTAGCCGCGAATGACATTAGCATGCTTATAAGCAAGCCTGTTCACACATGCTCAAAAGATACCACATCCACCCGCAAATCAAATGAGCATGCCCATAAATCAACCGGCGGTTGATTTTGAAGCGTGCTAGTAATGAGCATGCTTATTACTAGCAATGTGCGTACACACATGCTACTAAATAGCAATGGCTCAAGAAGCTCAATACTGCGCATGCTCACGTGCCACTGTAGTGTATCACTACCTTAACTTTTCATTATTTCTTATCTCTCTCTACTGATCAAATAATCGGCCCTCAGTCAGTCTTAACTGCCGGTAGTGGAACATAATATTTTTTTATCGTTTTGTCAATATGTAACGCTAAACAGAACTTAATCGGTAATTTAGATTATGCCTTTTAAAAAAACTAATTTACATTCTATTTGTAAGGTAGCGATTACTCATAACATGGTTCTTTAGTAATTAAAAAAATAAGATGTCATTTAACTTTTGACAACTTAAACAATTTTTTAATCAAAACTTACTCTTTAACAAACTTTACATAACACGCACACAATTATTTAGAGTTATTATTGTTTCATTACAGTTAAAGTTAGTTTTCAAACCTTACTCCTGTCATCGGGAAGTTCTCCTCACTCCAAAACTAGTAGTGAAACAATAATAGTCCTTAATAATTATGTGCATGTTATACAACTGTCAAATCGAATTATTTAATTTTATTAATACATACGGTGTTCATTTTACAGAACTCCATTATTAATCAATACTATAAATTGAAATATGATTATTTTGGTGCTTAATTTAATTTTTACAAAATAAATTTCGCCTTTTTAGGCAATTACCTTTTTTTGATTAACTGCCAGATCAAATAATGATTATAGATGATTCCCATAAATTTACTCCCATAATTAACTTGCTATTTAATCGCACGAGTTTAATATTTAATGGAGCGGTTAGTACGCATTAAAAGGTTTAAAACAGAGTAAATTTGAATGTGCAAAGTAAATAACATTTCTCCCTATCAAATTCACATACGTAATTAAAGTAAAGCCTGAAAAATAATATTTTGATACCTATACATTAATTAACCTGTAGATTTCGTTTGTTAACATCGTAAAACTATGTCGCTGAATCGCATCCACAAATCATATGCAAATTATATAATTCTATCGTTATCAGCCTCATTTAAAATAACTTTTATTGGTACATGATAGTAAAATAAAACACAAATCATTTTGTTTTCACCACTTTATTAGATTAAACAATCATATTAGCAGGAAAGCAATCGGCTTCGCCGATTGCTTACTGCTAGGCCCTGCGGGCGGCTATTGTGGCCGCATCGCGGCCAATAATGGCCGCTCCGCGGACAGCGATAGCCGCTGCTCGGCCAATTGTGTTTGCTGTGCAGCAAACATAATTGTTTACCCATGCCTACATCAGCCGCTTCGCGGTCAATTGTATCTGGTAAATTTCCACTTTTAATTACGGGTAGTTTAGATATAATTAAGACAAAGTATTTATTCAAAATTTCTAACCGATTAATAAGTCAGAGCGGAATAAACCATAGTTCGATAGGTAGGTACCTACTTTCTTCTCTTCTCGCAGTGTTGATTACTTTTATACAACATTATAAAAAATTAATCTTTGTTTAATTTTATCATAAACAAATTTGAATGTTCAAAACCAAAAATGTAATTAAAATTTCAACAAAAAAATATTCTCGACCGTAAAAAAAAAATTCGATCCTGCCAGGATTCGAACCTGGCATCTTCTGATCCGCAGTCAGACGTGTTTTTCATTGCGCCACAGGACCCGATAAACAACGCGGCAAAATTATTGTAAACAAATAGAAATCATCATCCAAATGCAGAAACGTACGAATTGGTTGGAGTAATTATAATATAGATGTTTCGAGAACAATGGATTATTCAAGCCTTCATACAGTAGAAAAAAAACAGTGCATGATAGTGTTTTTATTTGGTGATATTTGATTCTACACGTATCCTTTCATCAGTTCCATAGGTTTCCTTCATGTCAAGCCTCTTTGAATTAAGTTTTTGGATCTTTCTTTTGAGAGTCAATTTTACGCAGTAATAGATTTTATTGTGTATATTATGTGCCTAATTTAAAATTTATTTTATTTTTAAAATATTCAATTAATTTAAAAATAAAATCTCTATTCAAACTATATTTAATCTAATTAAATTCAATGGACCTTCAATATTTGCCCATGTTGATATACGTCCAGATTTTACCTAGTATTTTTTTTTTGTTAAAGAATAAATAGGCAAAATTTGGGCTGGGAATGGAATAAACCATTTTTAGTTATTTCTTAAGGGAAAAAATCGATTGATATTCACCTTTCCCCGGGGACGGATGACGAACATTGAGGGTCCACTGTGTTATACATATATTTTAATCAGAAACTGGTTTTTTTTTAAGTATACTAATTGGTAAAATTCCCCAGCTCCTATTCTATGCATTGCGTAATTTTATATTAAGAGTTTTCTACACCCACTTCAAATGCCCTTATACATTTAATAACTATACAAGAGCAGTAAGGTCCAACCCCTAATTCCTGCATTCTAAATATAAATCTGAGACACAAAAAAACACAGGAAACCACTTGTATTCCGGGGTTGTTTCAATAATGAACACATCATTTCGGGATATCTCGTATTCCCGAAATATCTTCAAAGAGCGCCTCCCACTGAGCAGGTTTCTTAGGGAATCTATCTACCTGCCAGTATCCCTATCCGTGGACCGAATTAAGATGGTTTCATCTCGCGGGATGAGAAAGGGATACGCCCCTTTAGAATATAATATTATTACAAGGGTGGCCCAGTACTCGCCTCGTTTCTGATGACTAAGATTGAGTGATTTTTAGATCGAATTTGAACCAGTGTGACAAGCCAATATACGTCATGTTCCGTTTTGATATATTTACATGTGTAGTCATCATCACTATTGATTGTCGATTGTCTGCCCAGTAATTATCTAAAATATTTTTTATAAATCTAGTCTGTGCAATTATTTTTTAAAACATTATATTCGTTTATCTCAGGATGTACTAAAACGTCACATAGGATTAATTATATATACAGCGACGTTACGCGATTCTAAATTTTGTTACTAAATAAATGAAGAACCGTTAGCAACGTTCACAAGGCAACGAATGTTAGTCTCAACTAACACTATAATGAACATATGGATCTTCTTATCGGGATAATGGTTCAGTCGCTAAGGGTAGTAGACTTGGTGCCCCCACAAGATTATTCAAATCATTTGAAAGTGTACAGAACTGGCGATTAAAAATCCGTTTTTCATGATTATTCAAGTGCCCAAAAAAAAACATCCCGCATCCACCATTGAAAATCTGGCAAATTATCAGACGAGAGAAAATTTATGATCTCGGCCAAAATTCCTTATCGTCCCGATTAAACCCATTTTTCCGTTTCCGTTTCTTCCTCAATGTGCAATTAGCATAATAGCGAGGTAAAATGATTTACTCAAAACAAAGTAGATAGCCTGTTGCGTATTTGTTTTCCACAAATAATAAATAATAGAGAAATAAATAATATAATGATAATTTATAGAAATAAACTTTGTTTACACCACTTATTGAAAAAAATTCAACATGTTTTAAAGCCAATGGCTTCTTCATCAGGATACCAAAGCAATTATTAATTTATATAAATAAAACTAACTTAATTAAACACCACATATATATTATTATTAATTATTTGTTATCCTGACGAAGAAGCCATTGGCTTTAAAACATGTTGAATTTTTTTCAATAAAAAAGTGATATAGACAAAGTTTATTTCTAAAAATTATAATTATAATGTCACCACAAAATAATTTTGCTGTGTTTGAAGAAGAAAGTATAAAGATAATTTTAAACTCGTTTATTCTCAGTATTTTTGAGTTACAGTAGATATTCGATTATTCGAGCCTCTGTTTTCCGAACTTAATGAATCTTTTAAGCGGCGGAATATCGAACAACTGCGAAGGAAAACATTCAAAGAATTTTTTCACGAAATAAAATTTTATGCGAATAAATTAATAAGAAGTTGTTGTTTTTTAGTATTACTTTTATTAGTGTACTATTTCAAGTAAAGTTATTTTTAATCACATCAAAAATAATCTTACGCCACAACCGCGGTTGTCAGTAGAATCCTTATTTTTGATTATCCGGGGTACTTTTGGTCCACATTGCCTCGGAAATTCACAGTTCTAACTAACTAACTAACTTACCATCACGCCGTTTCCCCATGGGCGTAGGCAGGGAGGGTAGAGCGCCATACTCTTCTATCCAGACACACAACTTTCGCTTCATCTACATTCATACATCTTCGCATGCAAGCTCGACGGTTATTGAGGCTTCTAACAGGACCATCCAGTATCTGGTTAATCTGGTTACGCCACGTCTTCCGTGGTCGCCCTCTCTTTCTGGCGCCGTCAACACTTCTATTATATATCTTTCTTACCATTCTTTCCTCATTCATTCGCTGAACATGCCCAAACCTCCTGAGCGACCCTATTTTTATCCTTTGTATTATGCTATGATTAGCTTTACATTCATTCCTAATATCTTCAGTCTTTACTCTATCATACGTGGATTTGCCACACATACGTCTAAGAGATCTCATATCCATTGCATTTAATCTAATTTCGTTTCTCTTCTGCCTCCAGCTGCCTTCTCGCAGCTCCAGGCTTCACTTCCATACATTAGTGTCGGTACCAGAACTCCATTACGTACCGCTAGTTTTGCCTCGGTAGACATACTTCTATTAGAAATTATTGCATTCAAAGCACCGTTCATCCTATTCCCGGCAGTCACTCTCCTCTATATCTTTCTCAACATTCCCTCTTCTATCGAACATACTTTTCAAGTACACAAACTCATCTACTTGTTCCAAACATTCATTGCCTTCTTGTATTTCACACGTTGTCTACTTTCCTTTACTGTGTTTACAAAAATCATACTATATAAGTCTACGTCTCATACAGAGTCAAGGGGTTGAACTAATTAAGTTCTAAAGGCGACCGATGGACCTGTTAGGCTTACACGCCATAATTACGCCATGTCGGCACAAAATATTTGTTCTAAACGCAACGCTCGTCTAGCATAAAAAATATCAGAGGAACGGGCGTTTCAATAGGGTTTAATCTTTGAGAATCCCGGATGGCCCTTCCAGATACCTGCTGGAGGTAAAGGCACGGCAGGTGTTCTAGTTAATTAAGTTTTCAAAGGCACCTTCGCGTGAAGGGTCCTAAAAAGCATCCCCTGATTATTTTATGCCCCGTGTTAAAGGGATACAAAACATTTTACCACTAGAACGCTATTGACGCAAAAGGTTTATTATTCAATTTTATGAATATTTAAAGGGTGATTTACATAGTAACTTTTAGGTTTTCGGAGCGATTATATTTCGGACGATTTTCCATTAAGTTTTGTTGAGATTGCGTGGGGAAAATTAAAGGTATCCAAACATTTATAAGCTAAAAAGAAACTTATAAAGCGATTTGAAAAAAAAAAGAAAATTGTTTTTTGTTTATTAATTCGACGATTTCAGTGTCGGATAAATAAAATACATATTTTGAATATGAAGTAGGTACATATAACACTCGTTAAGATCTATAGATAGTATTGGTCTTATTTTATTCTGCATACATATAATAACATCTGCACATGATATTGTCATAAGATTGTAGAAGCGGAAGGAATTGCACGTAATAGAGGGTTGTACAACAGTCTGCCTGTTTCAAAATAAATTGAAAATCACTAGAAATGTGGAGACATCAGTCGATTATTCTCGGAGCTTTGCGAAATTACATTATTGCGTTGTTGTGACAACGCGATATCACGAAAGCAAGCGAATTGTTAGCCCGCGCAATTGAGCATAAACAAACGACACTCAAAACTAAAGTGAAATGGAAAAGGACCTACCTACTTATTTACCTACCAACGTGAAATAATTTCGAGTGCGAGTGCGAAATTAGTGTGAATTAAAGAAAAGTGCTCCGATTAAAATCGTGTCCAGTTATTTAAGTTAATTAATCAAACTTTAATTCATTTCACGTGTTTCATTTACCTCTCACAGCCACGATCCCGTGACAATATTATAGAAACATTTTATAATTCCCTAGTAACGTAAAACATTCCAATAAAAAAAACGCAGAATAAAGATTAACTTTAATTTATATAGTTTTATCATTAAAATTGAATTCGAGAAAATAAAAAGTAATTCAGTATAAATTTCAAAATATCTCATTCTTATGTTAACTATTACACAACGTTCATTTTCTTTAGAATAGTAATCAAAAAAATTTAAGTTATTATTCTAAAGAAAATGAACGTCACTGAAAAAAGCCTCCGCACGTTCGCCTCTGTCTAGTAGTTGAATAAAACATCTTCTAAATAACTTCATTTCACATTCTTTTGGGATAAGCATTTTAAGGACATTAAGGTAGAATAGATAGGGCCCGCCCATATCTATCTAAGGGTATAAAAATACATCTTTATTCCCTTCTTTTGGAAAGGTCCACATAAAAAATAGATCCTAGATCCCGAGGATAAATAATGGTTGAGGCACAATATAATGTATCAATTTCGTGGTTGGAATAGTCGAGTGGAAAAATAAAGAGTAACATCATTATATCATCATTACATTTTTGATGTGGGTACATGCGTTCATAAGGGTAAGGCACATTTAAAGTACTTAAAAATGTATGAAAGAGTCGCCTTTATTATTGTAGTATTATGAAGAAAAAAGGGTGATGAAAAAAGTTTAATACTTTAAAAACACTTAGATGAGATGCAAAGAAATGTACGGGAAATCGTATTTTTGTCAGCATATTATTAATTATTCTATTTTTACCGGCTACCGTAGAGAGTGTTTCTCTCTAGTAAAGGTACTGATATACATGCTTATTTTTGAGCATGCTCATTACATGCTCAAAACTAGCACGCTATAACAACTGTACACACTTGCTCGTTATTAGCATGCTTATTTTAAGCATCCTCATGAATGAGCACTCTCAAAGCTAACAATCAAACAAACATGCCTATTACTGGCATCCTCTTGTCATAGAATGGAGACGCTCTTGTTCAAAATGGAAACTTTGCAAACTGAAACCAATAAATCAAAACAGTTCCCGAGATTCCGCATCCATCCGCACATTTTTGATTTTAGTTTTTATAATTTTTATTGTAAGATTTAAATAATTCATCTCTTTTAATAAAGTTTCATAAACCTTATTTCTTGCTATATTATTTTTACATAACGGTGACCGAGTATTCCACAGACAATCGTGATTCCAATAATAAGTCACGAAAAGTAATGTTTTGTCATCTCCACAACGCGCCACATTTGTTTCATTTGTCGCTGACTGAGAAGATCGCATCGATAGCCGCTAATAACATTAATTAGCATGCTCATAAGCAAGCCTGTTCACACATGCTCAAAAGATACCCCTTCCACCCGCAAATCAAATGAGCATGCTCATTACTAGCAATGTGCCTATACACATGCTACTAAATAGCAATGGCTCAAGAATCTCAATACTGCGCATGCTCACGTACCACTAATGAGTATGTGTACTGATACACCTTAATCTCTCGTTTATCGCGGTAAATTCGTTCTAGACTCACGTTAAGTGAATTCACGCGAAGTAGGATTCTTTGTTAACAAATTGAATATTTTCTTAGTCAGAGCACAGAAAACCTATTTACGACATTTTAAATATGGGTATTAACATTCTGGACATGATTGACATCTGTACGGCGGATTGCCGCAGAGAAGACTTGCTAGGAAAGCAACTGGAACGGGGTGGGAGGTCTTTTATATAGCAACCAGATGCCTACGCAAAAAAATTCAATCGATTATACTTTATACGAAACTGTCTTCTAAATGGCATATCAGAGCGCCGACAAGCGAATTTTAGTTGCAAGGCAAAAAGTATTTTCCCTTTCACCGGATGTAAGATCGTAATTTTAATGAGTCATTTTAATGTACATTTCATTCTAAGACACCTACAAAATTATCCAAGGTGCTAAAGTAAACGATATATCAATGTAATGTTCATTCTAAGATGCCTACATAATTATTGAAGGTGCTAAAATAAACCATACATAAAAGTTTTGTTCATTCTAAGATGCCTACAAAATTATCGAAGGTGCTAAAGTAAACAATACATAAATGTAATGTACATTCTAAGCTACCTACAAAATTATCGAAGGTGCTAAAGTAAACAATACATAAATGTAATGTTCATTATAAGATAGCTACAAAATTATCGAATGCTAAAGTAAACAATATATAAAGATTAAGAGTATGCGTGTTAAAAATATGCGAATATATTCACACGCTATCCTTTGTTACTCTGTCGGAATGCAAAAGTACATCCACACGTTCCATCTCAGGTCAGAGCTGAGCAGACAGGCGTCTGCGGAGAGATGATTAATGGCGGAAGCGTTCGTGGATCAGAATGCATCTCCCGTCGGAGATACACGAAAGCCATAACTCGAAATCACCGGAGAAACTGACTCGGCCGAAATGCATCTTGCGTCGATTCGCAGAGACAGGAGCGGTTATTCAATATCGCCCTTAATGCACCTTGAATATTCAACTTCACGGGGGCGGCGCAGGGGCGGTTCGTGTACCTTGAAATATTTATGGTCGCAGCGCGAGATGTTTACGACGTCGAGGGTCATGCTCAACAATGCCGGTGAAACGGGCGCGAATACATTGCTTAGTGACGTCACTGCGGCAGCACACACCAAACCCCCCCAGGATAAGAACATCTACCTAGACAAGCACAATTTTTTGTTTCTATGAAACCTTCCGAGGCGCGCCAGGTAGAGAGTGTCACAGAACACCGACGGACGAAACGAAAATTTATTGCGAAAAGATATCAAACTTCAAAAGAGGTTACAAATACAATCCACAATTCTCACCTCTCACCACGATACATACATCCAATATTTAAGACAATGCATAAAATTTCCAACTAACTAACTAACCATCACGCCGTTTCCCCGCAGGGGTAGGCAGAGAGGATTGAACCTCGCACTCTTCTATCCTGGCACACCACTTTTGCTTCGGCCAAATTCATACATGTTCTCGTACAAGTTCTACGGTTGTTGCGGCTTTTAACGCGGCCATCCTCAAATACTTGTAGTATTTGATCTTGCCAGGTTTTTCGCGTACGCCCTCTATTTACATTGCCTTCAACACTCGCCTCATATATTTTCTTAACCATCCTTTCCTCGTTCACGCGTTCCACATGACCAAACCATCTCAGCACTCCTTTCTTTATTATATCTACCACACTACAGCCAGCATTGCATTCACGTCTAATTTGTTCATTCCTCACTCTATCGACCAAAGATTTTCCACACAAGCGTCTTAGTGACGACATTTTTACCGCGTTCAGTCTACTTTCATTCCTCTTTTGCCAATTCCAGGCTTCACTTCAACACATCAGGGTATTTACACTAAATACTGAATTAAAAAATATTGGTAGACTTACTAACGTTTTTATTGTAAGATGATAATTTTAGAACAGAGGTTAGAAAACTAATTAGAATAGAAGGATTGACGGAACAAATCTATCTCATCAGCCGCAATCACACTTTACCTCGTCACCAGTACCGAGCCCGAAAGGGTGAGTTCTCGTAACCAACACCTTACAGAAGTTTGTTGATTTGAATAAAATTTTAGCATATTAAATAGTAATCTCATTCGCTGCATTCCTAATTTCATTTGCTCCGAGGAAAAACCGAATGAATCTTGGAGTTAAGAGGACTTACATGCGCGAGAAAACAAGCTGCAGGTAATTGCAGGCTGTGAAATTCTGCACAAGTGAAGTTACTGTGCACTTTAAAGAGCAAATATGCATTTTGCCGGCAACGAAGGCGGTAAGTCGGCATGAAGTTGGTAGCTAAATGACAGGCATGACAGGGTGAAGCCTGTAAGGGGTGTCGAGTTGACTAAGGGGGAATGTCTCTGGTTTTCACGTATAAACATCCCTACCGTATGCGGGGCTGGCTTTGTTCTGGTGCAATTAACTTTAGGCTCGTCAGGATGGAAAGATAACATCTCGACATATCCACAGAGAGAGACATTATAACTCGCGTATTTTCACAAAAGTTTGAGAATGAAAATTTGTTAGTTTAAGAATGTGTCGTGAAGACGAAGGAGAGATAACCAGCTAAGTCAGCAGGCTAAGTCACACTTTATTTAACAAAGAAAATGATCATTGTCACGTCGATGTATAATTATTACTATTTTTTATTTAATTTAAATTTATTACATATTTTATATGTAATAAATTTAAATTAAATAAATTTTAATTGCTAACTATGAGTTAGCAATTAAAATTTACGATGAGTTAGTTATCAACAGGTTTCTTCTAGTACTAATGAATATACCTTATCACTTAATAACAGTGCTGGCTTACATAAGAATTTATAAAGTTATATAAAAATAGTTAGCATACAGACAGTTCACTATTGTTCATAATAAACTCCTTGCATGCCACTTTTACCTTTGCATATGAATCCAAACTAAACTAGTAAAAGGGCATACCGTTGAAAACCGTTTGTATTTTCACTTGTAATGTTCTTTCTCCATAGTAATTGTTGTACGTCGGTACAATATATTTTCCAAGTGACATTTGTCCCGTATTATACGTATTCATTACAAGTGTTTTATAGTCATCGTTATAGTAGTTATTCAGTATAAGCCTTTATTTAAATTCTTTTTATTTATATTATTGAATAATTATATAAATAAAATTATATAAATAATTATATAAAAAGAAGAATTATATAAATAAAAAATTAAATTATTAACATTCATTAACTTTATTTCCGAAAAAAAATATTTTCCTTTGTTTTTTATATTAGGTAAGATGCATTTAATTATTTTATTTTGTAGGTTTAGTATTTCTTTTATGCTTGTTTGAAATGTATTTCCCCATACCATACAGAATTATTGGTTCTATCATTTATATAAATGCTTCCGATTATTTAAATGATACTTCTTGCAATTAAAATTATTATAATCATTTAAGGGGTGAATACCTACCTACGAAGGGCGAAAAAAGCCAATTTTTGTGATTTTTTTAAGGAAACCTAAATGAATTATGGTATTGGTATCATTTCTACATGAAAGAAATACTTTTATGAATATGTTAATTTTTTTTATTAAAAAATATTCAACATTGGCGGAAAATTTTGGGTTCTGTCGACTGCCGAAAAAAAAAGCTCTTCCGCGGTGACCACTCCCATTTCATCTGTCATCATCAGAATAAAAAAAAAATATATATTATCAAAATTGATACTATAATTTAGTCTTTGACGTACGAGTTTTTGAAAATATTGATTTTTGACAAAATGGCGAGCGTTTGAATTTAAAAATAGGGTTTTTTAGGGAAAAATTCAGGTTTCACTATACTAATAAAATAAAAAAATTAGTCACTTTCTTAAGACCTCAAGCTTAAATAAAATGCAAAAATTTTAAATTCGATTTTTTCGAAATGTCTAGATAGGTTTCTCTTAAATTATAACAAATTTCAATATATAAACGCGTTTAAAATCTTTATAATACCCACTTTATCTTCGAATAATTTTAATATTTTGTATAAAATAGAAATACCTAAGCTCAACCAGCTCTGCAGTACATGGTTTTACATTATATGGAAGGCCGTTGAGTATTTCATTTATTGAATAGATTTGTTTTATACGGGCTGAGATAATACGGAAGATTAATCATTTGACGGGTTTAATTTTATGTTAGATACGGTATTAACTCATTTTTCCTTATGACAAGTACTAGCAACCGTTATAATATTAAAATTGTATAAATCAGTAGATGTGTATAATATATAAACAGAAAGCATTCAGGCTAGTGTAAGCAGTTTTTGTTGTTTACTGTTTAACGAATCAAATGTGACAGAACATAAAATTAAATTAATCAGTCTGCGTGGTTTCTAGTTTAAATGAAAACCGCTGTAATGAAAGTCGTATTCACGAAATGTGCCTAAGTTCCTGGAATATTCCAGAACAATTATCCAACTTGCAAGACTCACTGGTAAATTCATGTTACCAGTATATTTTTAAAGAATCAAAATTTTAATAAATTAGTCTTCTTAAAGACATTCATTTACGGTTATTTTTTTGAATATCGTAATTTATCCTAACTTCCGAAAATTTTTCTCAAACGGCTCAAATAAATATATGATAATGAAAAATATGACGAAGGTCTCGTACATTTCAGGAGATTTAGCTCAATAATAATTACAGGTGACATCCATATAATATGTATATCCTTATATATTTAAAGCAATGTCTTCCTACCTCCATATGATTATTCTCGCGAGAGGATCCGTTTTAAAAGTACTACAGGGACAGCGGAAGTATTTACCTGAAACATAAATAAAAACCAAAGATATATCATCGGAAGATTTGGCAGATACTTCGTGGTGCAACATTATAATTTTATTTATTTATTTAACGCCCTTATGGGCTTTTACAAATATACAGAATAAAATTTTTAAAAAATAACATAAGACGGATAAAATAATAATACAGTTAAAAGGTACAATAATAATAGTTAAAAGGTAAAATAATAATACAGGAAAACATAAGACATAAACTAATAATATAGTTAAAGGTACAAATAATAATAGTTAAAGGTAAAATAATAGTACAGAAAAATTTATTGTCCATTTCCATTTTGTTGAGATGTAAAGAATTGTATCAGCTTTTTTATTTATTTTATTTATTTATTTTTATTTTATTTATTTATTATTTAAAATATGTTTTACTTTACTTTGTAATACACACACACAATATGAGTTATCAAATTACTACTATAGTCTCGAGAGGAGCAATCCCTTTCATCATTAGGTACAGATAATAACTGTTAATTTAAATAACTGTTAACTGGTATAGATAATAACTAATAAGTTATTATAGATAATAACTAATAAGTTATTATAGATAATAACTAATAAGTTATTATCTATATCTGATGATGAGAGAGACTGCTCCTTTCGAAACTATAGTAGTAATTTAATAACTCATATTGTGTGTGTATTACAAAGTAAAGTAAAACGTATTTTAAACCAAAGATATACTTGATGTCGTGCAGCTGAAAAAAGTCTTGATGTCGTGCAGCTGAAAAAAGTCAGACATCATTCAGCACTAATGCATTTTCAAATAATAAACTTAAACTATGACATTTTATGATGGAAATCTTTTAGCATAATTATTTTACTTCTGCACACGGCGTGCATGTAAAACACAAACAAACTGCTGAATCATTTATTTGAACATCTATTTCAAGAGCTCTTTTCGTGTGAAATTCAAATATTTAAAATATAATTAAATGTCGTCACTGTGCAAGCAAAGAGGCAGATAAAGAACATTTATGTGGACAGAACAAACATTTTATTATTTATACTATGGAAGGCACCGAGGCGTTATCTAAAAATGAATTCGCAGTAATATTGTAATTGAAAATATCTATGACACACCGAAAAACAGATTTCAAATTTACATTATAGAGCGCGCTTCTAGTAAACTGGAATAATTAATTATATTGAACGAATGGTTAGGCCATTTTGATAGGTTACGCTAAGCTCAGATGATAGAATATTCAATTAGTATTAAATTACGCAGGTACGATACAGTTGTTATACGGAAAATATAAAATAAAATTTGTACTAAATAAATTATCAGAAAAAATATATATCGAAGTACGTATAAATTTATCAAAACAATTTTTATTTGATTTCCAGAGTAAAAAAAATTGTTGGTACAATATTGTGTTTTTTTTCTCCGCATATCATCAAAATTATGCATTGATTCCAGTGTAATGCTATTGAATAAATTGTCCCAAAATTCGCGATTTGACTTTAATTGACTACTTGACATGCAATATACCTACACGCAGGTT
The DNA here is from genome assembly GCA_016648135.1 of Agrypnia vestita. Lineage (NCBI taxonomy): Eukaryota > Metazoa > Arthropoda > Insecta > Trichoptera > Phryganeidae > Agrypnia > Agrypnia vestita. The sequence goes on along the minus strand of JADDOH010000392.1, from coordinate 18,398 downwards.
TAATTGGCAATCAGGAAGGTTAAACCTTTACTATAGGGTACTCTGCTAGATAATCGGAAGGCTTTAAATAATCCTTTGTTCGGAGAATAATTAATTCTGTTATGGGAAAAAATTATATTACGTAGTTATATTGTTTCAATAGAAATATGTATACTTAACCTAACCTAACCTAACCTAACCTAACCTAACCTAACCTAACCTAACCTAACCTAACCTAACCTAACCTAACCTAACCTAACCTAACCTAACCTAACCTAACCTAACCTAACCTAACCTAACCCAACAACCGAATTTGACATTGAAGACACCACGAAGGGTGCCGATGGACTTTGAGGATGTGAGGATGCGAAGGGTTTTAAAAGCTTTGAACTTTTAGTTGTCCGCAGACGGCAAAATAATTTCAAATAAATTTAAAACATAGAAAATCATGTTTATACCCTTACAAACCCGAATATTGCATATAATCTCGCTTATAAATTGCTCCATGTGACATGGAAAGTTTGGTATGCTGTATCACCCGTGACATTTAAAAGGTTAATACGTATTTACGTAAATTATTAACATCTCAATTTTTTAAATCCGCGCAGTACTAAGGGATCCCTAAAATCCGGGTGCTTTCAAATATGGTAATAGTAAATACTCGCATTAACATATTTTTAAGAATTTCACTTACGCTACGTTTCAAGTGGCAGGTCTTCATTTTGTGTTGTAGCGTAAAGGTGTTCGGGGTAGTGACATAAAATAAATTATGCATTCAAAAGACTAAAAACAACTTAGTTTGCATAAGTAGCAAGAGTAATCGGACAAATTTCTCAGACTTCAAACGGGATTTTCGCAGCGAAATTGTAAATTCAGGCCGAGTTGATTGACGGCAGCCCGGAGTACTCGTAATATCGAGACCATCCTGCCGGAATACAGATGGAGTTTCGCTCATTTCACACAAATGTACCGACTACGCAGAATTACCTGAGGCAGACTCCGCATGGACCGCAAGGCCCGAACGAGAAAATCTCTCGCAAGAACGTTCTCCGCGACGGTAGCTGTTCTCCTGTACGACGTTAAAGCGGCGCACGGATTTCGGGGGTGAGAGCGGTTTGTTAATTCAGCCTTACCCGACTACCGTAACAAAAGAGCTAGTAAAGTTCGCGCCTGCAAATTCGTACGTAATTCGTTGAAAGGTTTTTTGTTACATTTTTATACCCTTTTCTAATTTATTAATTAAAACACTACATGTATATAACGTATTTATTTGAAACGGTAGCATTAAATATTTTTGGGGGCTAGCTCGACGAAGGTAATGAATGATAATAGTAATTAATTAATTAATATTAATGTACGTACCAGCGACAAATATTTATTAATTTTAGTTAATTAAAAACTTTTTACAAACCACTTCGAGTATATTTACGTCTGTTAAGTATCCATTACTTATTTTGGTAAACAAATTAATTTTTGATTTTAGCTACAGTTATGGTAGAGGTGCGGCAGTTTGACAAGTAGACACCGAAATGGGGAATATGTCAAATAATGAGTTATTCGTAAATTTAACTGGTTATTGATTATATTGGCTTTGGTGTTCAGGCATTTCTTGATTTCTAACATTTCTAAATTAATTAATTCTAAATGATCTAATTACCTAATCTAAGACCTCTATTATTTACATGTAGAATCTCAATAAAGTGGTTTACACTGTTGTTGATTAATTTAAACTAATAATTATGTCAAACCACAAAGCTGACGCTATAAACATCAAATATATTCAAAAACATACATATTTACAATTAATTAGATTTGAGTACCTTTCGCCATTCGCAGATTTACAGATTTAGATTCCTAGATCTTCATTCCACATTGAGGACAAATTCAAATCAATCAATGACTTTTTGATCGTATTTCTCAGTTTTAAGAATCGTTGAACCATTTGCATCATTGAGTTCCTTCGGGTAATCACATCTAACAACAAATTCAACCCATGGCCAAATTCTTTTTTAACATGTTTTTGCAGCGTTATATGTATTAAGCCATGTATTCACTAGGGGACAAATTGTCCCTCAACAGCACGCGCGGCATAGAGTCTACGTGACGTTGCAACGTCGTGCACTGTTCCGCGACCTCGCGCACAACATAGCGCGGCATTTCTACATGCCGTGGCAACGTTGCCATGCGCACGGTACCCGAGCGTACTCACTGCAACATTCCGCGGAGCGTCAGTACCACGTGGTATGTTTACAAATGAATACGCATGCGCTGTATCTGTCAAGATGACAATGCGAGGAAACGAAATCGTTCTTGAACTCATCGAGCTGTATCGATCGAAGATCGCATAGAATGTCCGTCCTTCTTTCTCTTTGCAGTAAATAATTTCGCATTCTCCTCTTTTTTCTCCTCTTACTTTTCGATAAACTCATTAACATAAACAGATACGCGGCTATCATCATAACCTCATAGGGCGATATATTTCCGCGACGTCTGGAAAACAATAATTATTTGCAAAAAGGACCTTGTTTTTAATAATATTCAATTTACTACAGTAAAACCTCGTTTATTTGAAATTGCGACCCAAAAAAACATTTCGAATTGCGCGGAACCCCGTTTTCGCCAAATGAGATACCGCAGCTGTCAACATAAGCTCATCGGATGACATTTCCGCGACAAGATATGCGAGTCCCGGTGTGTACATGTCAAATGGCCGCGTCATTGTCCCCGAAACATGAGCGTAGATGTTGATGCGACATGCCGAGCGGAATGTTTCGCGATTTGTCCCCTAGTGAATACATGGCTTTAAAGGACTCTTTTGATATAGTTTTACTAAGGCCCGTGTTAATATTCTGATTGTATTGCACATCGGTTGCTAAATCAGTTCCATATTGTAGTCGTCAATTGATGAACCATCACTTTCCTCTCCAGAAATGCTTGGTTCTGAAGCTCGATTCGTTTGTGATATACGAGTACCTACCTGCAGTCTCGACGGCATCATCTTCGCTGGTTTCATTTTTATTGCAAAAAGTGTTATCGCCAAAAGAGATAAATGTATTGCATGATTTAGGCATAGGAGCATCTCGGTCGAGCTATCGCGTCCGAATTTAACCATGACACTGGGATTTCTAGTAAGATTCGGCTAAAATAAATCTACCTACAGCAAAGTGCGATTTTTCGACTTCTCGACACGTTTTTTCCCGTCTCTAGTAAGGCCAGATTTCCCGGGAACTCGACCAGAAACCCTAGTTGGGAGAGGCTTATAAGTTCACTGTACAGCCATTAATCATAATACAAAATTAATTATTAAAACGATTCTCAAAAAACCTTACGACTATCCTACTGTAAATATATATCAAGAATTTATTGTACCATCACTCACAAAAATATACAAAACAAACTTCCTATGCCAAATTAATAAAGATTATTTTATAAATAAATCCCGACCCTTGGACTGTGTAAGTAAAAGTCATAGAACAAAGGGACAAATAAAGATACCAATTTTAAGAACCACCATGGTACATCATTATTATACATACTTGGGAGTTAAATGCTACAGTAGGTACCTACTTTGTTTTTGCGAAATAAATTTCAAGAAAGAAACATTTCAAAATACGAACAGTTTAAGAAAGAAGTCAAAACCTTGATTTTGGACAACGATGTATTGTAACATTGCCCGCATGTCTCAAATACTGTAATGATGTGTAATAAAAATTACTACTTCTAAATGGCTTGTAAATACTCATCCCAGAAGCTCGAGCATTTGGCTCATATTATGTCTAAAATGTTTTATTTTTTATTATAAATTATTTATTATAATTAATTTAGTTATTTAATTAATTATTTATATATAATAATATATATAATAATAATTAAATAATTAATTAATATATTAAATTAATTAATAAAAAAATATATTTATTACAAAAAAACATTATTATGTATCTATTGTATAAGTAAATAAAATAAAATAAAATCTATTAAAATATTGATAAACATATTAACTATTGTATCATTTTCATTGAATCCAGAATCACGAACAGGACGTGCAATAGAAATTAAAAGATCGCGAGCTGGAACTATATTTACGAGAATCTCACGGGCTAGAGCGGTATTCCGGTTTCTTTCCATCCATTCCGACCCATGGATTACTTCATTCGTAATCTAATTATACAGGATTATTTGGAAAACATTAATAACCTCGCAGGACTATGTTCCTGCCTTGATTATGAGTCGAAAATGTTCAAGCTATTATGACCTAATATCAATAGTTAAGGAGATATGCGACATCAAAGTTTGCATTTTTTTTCAATATTTCTGACTAATTTTTTGCATAACGTTGGACTATCATTACAGTAACTTATATCGAATATGAAAAATTCATTCCCTTGAATACAAGTCCAATAAACAAATAAAAACCTTCCAATTCCAATTGGAATTTTTTAAGGGTTTTTATCATTTTATTTAACTTGTATTGAAACGAATGAATTTTTCGTAATCGATATGCGTTACTGTAATGATAGTCCAACGTTTTACAAAAAATAACTCAGAAATATTGAAAAAAAATGCAAACTTTGATGTCGCATATCTCCATATCTGTTGATATTAGGTCATAAGAGCTTGAACATTTTTGACTCATAATCACGGCAGGAATATAGTCCTGCGAGGTTTTTAATATTTTCCAAATAACCCTGTATACATTTAGTGTGGCCTTATATAAGGCAAAAGTACTACGAGTATTTACGCGTAGTTAATGAACCACCAGCGCATGGATGTGATTATTTAAAGCCTGGAGCCAAATGACCCGTGATAAGTGAAATCACAAATCCTGCGAAGGTTAGTCAACCGAAAACATCTCGCGTCGCCGGCGGGGTATGCAGGGGCCGCTAGGCGGGCAACGGTAGCGTGGAAGTTAAATCGAGCGTGAAGAAGCGAGACTGATCGAATTCGAAACGCGCGCTTGTACTCGTTCACTCGTCGGGTCATACTGTAACTGTGTTGATCAGCATAACAGGTAAATACAGTTTATGATGTCAATATTTTGCTTTCACCCTTGCAAATTACTGTAACGTGGCAATGTAACCTAAAATAGTACGCCCCGCCCATTTGGAACTTGCAATATGTAACAGCGCTTTCGTGAAATGCTCGAGAATATACAAAAATTATTAAAGCGACTTTACCTTAAGTAAAACAATAATTTTCCCATACAATTAATGCACAATGATATTGACTGGCACTAATTACGCTCCTAAATAAATTTTAATGCTCCTGTTTGTTGTACTAAACACGCCACTTCATTTTATAGAAAATATAAAAACCAACGACCACCGTGTGAATGAATGAAAATGTAAAAAAAAAGTTTAATTTAATCTTATTATTATCATAGTTTCATTTCATTTCAACGACGTACAGCAAACATTAGGTTTTGAAGTATATAATTTATATTATTTTTGTATTAGTTGGTGAGATGACACTTGACATTTTAAACTCAATCAACTTGAATATTTTTTGAGTATGTCCAATTTTTTCAGAACAGAACTGGATTATTGTCACAGGGACGAAATTATTTATTTATTTAATTTAATACATGGTACAACGTACCATTAAAGAAACAATATATATAAACATGTTTAGATTGATAGGTAATAATAAAAAAAGGAGATAAGGTATAATTCTATCAAAAATAATTAATAAAGTGATATATACAGAAAAATAAAACATTACTTAACATAAAGTATAACAAATTTACATCAAATGAAATAATAGTTATCAAATCAAATATGAAAGTCAACAATCAATAAAACTACAACAAATTAAAATAATTATGTCTGAAATTCAAGAAGCAACAAAATTACAACAAAATGAAATAATTGTAAACAAATCAAATCTGAAACTCAAGAAGCAATAAAAATGACAGTAAAATAAAATGAAATGTAAAATTCAAAAATCTAAAAACAAGAGATAGACATGATAACGCGAGAGAGAGAGAGAGAGAGAGAGAGAGATTACTATCCATTAAGGACAAATGTATAATCTCTCAGCCATTTGCGTTGTACAAAAAATGAATTATTCGTAATATTTTTTTATTGCATCGAAAATGAGACCAGACTCAGGAATACCTATTCGAAAAGCGGATTTACAATTAAAATGCGGGAAAAGGATATAACCTGGCAATTCAAAACTAGTCAGCGAAAAAGCTAGCAACATTAATCGGGTGACTCAATAGAGCGTGTCCCGTGAACCAACGAATTGGTTAATGCGGACGACCGATCATACAGCACAACATGTGCAAACCAATTCAGATACGAATATGAACCAACGAAAACTGTAATTAATTTACACTGGCTCGCAGAGATCTTCAATTAATTATTTCCAATTTGACATTGTTAATCGAATGTGACAACAATGCACACATTGCATTTATAATAAACCAACGTTGTTATTTTTATTAATAACTTGATACAGATACACTGTTAATTGAGTGCAAAACATGTTGAGAAAGTTTTCCAATTCCTTGTAAACTTGTGGTACGGAATAAGACCGTTCTCCCAACATTCGCAAGAATGTCGCCTGACCACTGTATAGCCTGCCCAACATAACTTGGCGTGCGGCAGGATTGGAACTAAAACCCGCCCCGCCCGCACCCGGCGGCAACCCCTCGCCCTGTAATTCAATACAATTTTGTATTTGCTCGGGAGCTGTGACATCTTGATTACCAATATACATTGAATTATTATGTCCGGGGTGGTGCAAGAACAATTGCCAATGAAGTATTAAAGTTTTGCGAAGCTGAAAAAGCAAATAATGGACCGATATTACCGTCTGATAGTTTGACAGATAGAGCGGCCGCCGCGGAGCGCGCTGTTACCCGATCAAATTTATATTGACACTGGTCACCGGACATTCAGTACATTATGTATTGTGTAATAAATTTACAACCTGGCAACTTCTGTTTCGCGACAGTGGCGACCTCCCTCGCACGCCAAGTTATCGTGGTGGCACTTTAGAACCAAGTTGGCTATAAACTACCACGCATCTCTAAACATGCCAGATGTTCAGGCAGACCGTTGGAAGAATCCAGGAACAAATTAATTATATGTTCGTATTTATACTCCATGATCTCGGACTTGCACCTGCAGGCGCCGGAGCACATCCTCTGGAGAAGTGTTCTGATGAGGGACGCGAAGGAACAAACGTTAAAAGATTTGGAAGTGACGGATCGGAATTCTGATCTGCTGAGTTGTGCTGAGTGATGCGGCCTGGTGCTACTTTGCACTACCAGGTCGCACAGTAGCCCTGTTAGCATTTTTAAAATACCAACCTGGTGGCGAATGAGCAAGACCGATATAATAACTTTTGCTTATAAAACGGTCCTGGGTAAGCGGTGGGTCCGCCCTTATCATAGTAATCACGTCTTTTTTAGCGAAATTTAAAATAAATTAAATTTTAATAAATATTATTATTAAGTTCTGCGGGTTAACTATTTTTAGGTGTTACAGCTGTTTCGGCTTGTAAGGCCATCATCAAACAGAGGATATACCACGTACAAACGACTTATTTATAAAATTTTAAGTTACCCCTTCCTCTTTAAAGTAATTAGATATTTGTGGTGAAGCCCTATATTATTGTTCGTTTTTTCCCGGGCACTTATCATTAAAGGTGCCTCGGTTAACATTAGTATAGGGCTTCACCACAAATATCTAATTACTCTAAAGGGGAAGGGGTAACTTAAAATTTTATAAATAAGTCGTTTGTACGTGGTATATTCACTATTTGATAATGGCCTTACAAGCCGAAACAGCTATAACACCTAAAAATAGTTAACCCGCAAAACTTAATAATAATATTTATTAAAATTAAATTTATTTTAAATTTCGCTAAAAATAAATATGGAGTTCTACATATTAAACACAAAAACCATAAATAAAAATAAAAAAAGTAATCACGTCTAGTGATTATAAAACATTACATTCTATATTATAAAAGGATACATATATAATAAGACGATATATACCACACACTTCCCCTCCAGGTTTAAGCTAATTGATACGATACGAAAGATACGTAAATTTGAAAGTATTTCGAATGCACTTACAGTGAAGTGTACGTGTATTATTGGTTTGGCAAGCAAATTCACCGCATTGAGTTTCGATAATCGTCTGCGCCGACAAAAATGTTTGCTCTTCGCGATTTGAAAGTGTTCGCGACTTTTCCAGTTCTTTGCCCTAACCATTAGCAAATCTCCAAATATTTGAAGAGAATTATTTAATATGTACATAGAATATTTCGCCATGAAATGAGCAAATTCGTTTCAGTTTGTTATTTAATAGACCCTTAACATAAAACGTAGTTCCTTGATAATTCAAAAATATTAATGGGCCCGTTCAAACACGAGACAAAAAAGGATGAAAGTCAGCTCAATGCTGTAGAAACGCGCAAATGCAGAGAATTAATAAAGGATATGATACCGGAGAATGGAAATGAAGATACCATGAGAAAATATTGCAAATAAGATGAAATATAAAATCGAAAATAACTCAATAAAACCCAGAGCCACAAAATTTAGATTGAAAACTAGTAAAAAGACATTGTGTGAATGTGAAACAGGCGAACGATGTGCATCAAAAAAGGAATAAACAATATATTATATCTGCCTACACCCCGATTTGAATATATATATACAAGAGGGAATGAACATGCGGAGGTGGTCGACATTTTTGCTGATAGTATAATTGTGTATAGGGCTAAATTGAAAAAATTCTTTACGTCTCAACTAAATGGTAAAGGATAAATAATTTTTTTTTTCTTCTTCCTGTTTAAACTTCTCTTTTTAATATACACAAAACTATTATATGTACTTGAATCTTTTTAACTGCATAGGTATCTGTCTTATATGATTTTTTTTATATTATATAATTTGTAAAAGCCCATAAGAGCATTAAATAAGCAAATAAATAAATATTTATTCAAGTACTTGAATGTGGGACAGACAAAACAAAGTGCAAAATAATCAAGGGGTTGTGGACGCTCACATTACCCGCCTAAGTTACCACGCTCGCATACACCGATTTAATTTATTGAAATGATAAAGCCGACTGATGAACTCTCTGAACTAAAAAGAGAACTCAGAATGACAAGATCAGCAAAGCTTTTTGATGGCAGTAAAATTGTTCAGAAAATTAAGCGGGTTTACGCTTAGAAAAGGAGTGACGCTCTATCACCTCATCCCATTGGTAGACAATTCTGGTGTACATATGTAGGTACACTTTGTGAGCCAACGACCCATGACAAATAACTTTATCCAGCGTTGGGAGATACATACACACATGTGAAGGTTGAAAGGTCACATAGGTTTGTTTGTTTGTTTTGATAATTATGAAAAAATCAACTCGCTTTGTCAAAGTCTTTGCAATAAAGTTAGATAATTCATTTGGACTTATAAATTTATTTGCGTATATTTGTCGTAGAATTAAGAGAGATGTTTATATTTTATCGGAGAAAAGTTTCGGGAGCAAGTGAAAGAAAGTATACAAAGTCTAAATGTCACCGCAGCGTCGCCTCTCATCCCTTCCCACAACACGTTTTGTTCTCGGTCTTTGCCCTCTGACACGTTCTCTTTGATCACTCATTTGTTTCCTAGCGATGACGAGTCAGTAGCTGGTGTAGAGAGATATGAAACCGCAGAGGGATGAAGAACGTGCCAGTAGCAGGCAGGTCGCTACTTATGTGTAATGGTAATTATTTATAAAAAATTATATAAATTTGTAAATATATTTTAATGATAAAACTAACTAACCAAAGCAGAGAGAACGCCGCACTTTTCTATCCTGGCACACCGCTTTTGCTTCAACTACATCCGTACATCTTATCATGCAAGTTCTTCGATTGTTGAAGATTTTAACAGAGGCATCCTCCAAAAGTCTTTCGCGGACGCCCTCCGTTCCTGCTGCCTTTAACAGTTGCTTCATATGTTTTCTTTACCAAAATATTATAAGAATATAAAATTACAATACAATTACTAAGGCACGATACAAGATTAGATACTGGAAAGATATTTGCTTAATCTGGTAGGTAAATTATCAAGGCTAAGGTTCAACTCCCGACCAATATTTGCCATCTTCTTTCTACTAACTCACCAAAGCTGATAGATTTAATTTCAAAGTTTGTGAACGAAAATGACACAAATCACTATTTGAAATGGTACTTCAAATTGGTTTTGTTTTTTCATGTCTTTTGGTTATAATATGAATAATATTTAGTAACAGTGTAATATTAAATTATGAAAGTGAATCCGCAGACAATCGTCTTTTAAGACGTTTTGTGGGACTAGTAATATTCCAAAAATGTAAAGAAAATAAAAAGATAAATAAAAAAAGAAGAAAAAAAGGGCGGATGGCCTAAATATGATAAGAAGAAGAATCTAGTAACTCATTTTTTTGGGATGTCGCACCTGTAAAGAGCCCTTGAAGCGTCTCTTATGCAAAAACGGCGCTATATAAATTAATATAAACATATAACATAACATTTCTTATTTAACTGTAAATGGTTGCGGATATTTTATACGAACCGTATGTTTTTCCGAGAAACGATTCTCGATGTTTCGTTGAATGCTTATTCAAAGTCATCAGGAGGACGACCTTTACCCGCGGTCCGCCCTCTACCTAAACATTCAACGAAACGTCGAGAATCGTTTCTCTTATAAAATATCCGCAACCATTTAGAATTAAATATGTCTGACGACCGTAAAAATAACCTTAACTCTCTAACTATGGAGTACTAATGACTCGATAATAATATCAAATTAAAACTCAAGGTTTGGGAGCCCCTGCATTTCACTATGCACCAGTGCAGTGCTGTTTCACGAAGTCACGGGGCGCATTGGCTTTGAAGTGGGTTGCATTAAATTTGAAAAATCCCTACCCGAGAACCGAGCCACATCTGGGCGTCACATTCGCCGAAACGCAAGAACCAATATTTTGCCTTTTTTCGCTCATTCGTATTCACCATCAGATTTCTCAGTTAAATCTCCTTGAAATGTCAACAGTTGTGGAGATAAGCAACTTCAAAGTTTTCATTTTTTTAAATTAATATTTTTGACATGCCATTTGCAAAGCGTTAGAATATCATGAAAGTAATTTATATCGAATATTAAAAATTCACTCACTCTTATATAAGCCAAATAAAATGATTGACATCAACATATTGAATAAATGTAAAGTATATTTCAATAATTTAAATGTTAACATCAAGTATTGGAAAAAAAAATTATGCAATTAACTTTGTGTTTAACCACATAATCTTAATGTTAAAAACTAACCCATAAAAACCAAGTTTTTATTATACTCCCTTTCTCATTTCCTAGTTAAAACAGGTTTAGCTCTAACCCTACGTGTTGAGCTCGAGTCGGGCGACGCTACAAAAACGATTAATAAAAAATTTCGAAAAATCCAAAATTATACTATAATTATTTTTTTTTTTAACGAAAATTTGTTAGATCATTTTTATCATTGCCACGAGTCTGCCTGCAAATTTTCAGTTCAATTCGATCACGGGAAAAGGATTAAAAATCGATCCAAAGTTTTTTCGTCAGACAAGCAAGCAGATGCTACGAGTTAAAAGAAAGGGAGTAAAAAAGTAACCCATAAAAACCAAGTTTTTACAATACTCCCTTTCTCATTTTCGAGTTTCATGTTTACCATATGCGTCGGAATCTCCATACAACTTACTGATTCGTATGAAAAAACCATTAAAAATTTGAAAAATCCAAAATTATATTATTTATTTTTTTTAACGAAAATTTGATAGATCTCCTTGATTGTCGCCACGACTCTACTTGCACAGTTTCAACTCGATTGGATCACGGGAGGATTAAAAATCGATCCAAAGTTTTTTCGTCAGACAAGCAAGCAGACGCTACGAGTTAAAAGAAAGGGCGTAAAAATACAGTTAAATACAAAACGCATGTGGTGAAATAGAAGCTTAATTGAGAATTTTCATTAAAATATCCAATCACAATGTTTTTGCATTAATGATTTAAGATACTAGAAAGTACTTTTATTAAATAAAGCAGTTTTTCTCAACATTGTCAGTAAGGGCTTTAGCATTATGGCGAGGGACATCCTCGCACATATCCCGGTGGGATGGAGAAGGGCACAGATTATGGCAGAGGTCCCGGGGTAAAGGGCGCGCCCAATTAATTGGCAATTAGTCCTACGAGCTTTGACTAGCTGAAAAGCAAGATTTTGATAGGACAATGCGGCAGAAGAAAAATCTGAAACGTGAAAATCTATCATATATATGGGCAACGAACTTATTAACAGCACATCAGAGGAGGTAGACGGATAGAACGCCATTTTATGTATTCTTGCTTCTCTACATTCATGTACGATCACTGATTTTGAGTCTTCTACGACTGCCGGTTTATTTACGATATCTATCGATAAGCCGGATGATACAGAAGAATTAAAACAAAAAATTGCAAAATAGGCAAATGGATGGCACAAAACAGGCTTACTTTATATCCATCCAAGACAGAGCTACTATGGGCCGCGTCATCTAGACGGCAATATCTAATACAGGAATGCCTGCCAGTGCTAAATCTGCAGTAAGTTGTTGGGCGTGCATACTAATTCAGATCTCTCAATGAATACACAAATAAGTAAAAGTGTCAGTGCACGCATTTATCAACTGAGACAGATTAAAAGTATTACCTTCCTCCTGAAGCGGCCCGTTTACTCATAAATTTGTGGTGTCACGTGTGGACTACTGTAATAGCATTTATGCTGGACTTCCAAAATTCCAGCTGGATAGACTACAGTCCATTCTTAATGCGGCAGCAAGAAAAATTCTCGCGTATAACATACCTTTTGCGTGAACTACATTGGCTTCGTTTTCCTCAAACCGTCAGTTTAAGTTGTGTTGATTAATGTATAAGGCGACACATAATATGGCGCCTCTGTATCTTCAAAAACTCTGCATCCCAGACGACTTAAATAGTAGACGCCAAACTCTGAGGTCAGCTGCAGGAAGGGTTGTAGAACCGACCATCCACTACCAGAAGACTAAGTTTAGTGAACGAGCATTTGCGGTGGCAGGCCCGAAGGCGTGGAACTCTCTTCCCTCCGTATTACGGAACAGTTCATCAGAAACAGTGTTTAAAAAAATACTTAAAACGCACTTTTTTTGTAAAATCCTTTCCATTAAATTAAATACTATTGTAGGACTAAACAATGTTAGTATAAAGCGCCCTTGAGGTGATTTTTTTTACGAAAATGGCGCCATAGAAATTATCCATGTTTATTTTTATTATTATTGTCTATATCATTCAAGAATATCCTGTTTTCTTTTCGCCTACAGAACTTTCGCCATATATTTTACTTACCGTCCTCAGCTTACCCATACTTCCCACATACCCAAACCACCTCAGCGAACCTTTCTCAATCTTATCATTTTACGGCTGTAAGGAGTGTGCACGTAGCAAATCCGGCAATTAAGAATTGACCTTTCTGATTATAATAAAAATGTACCAAGGAATATCCAACAATATTACTGACCTTTACAAAATTAAAAATACGAAATGATGGAAGGAATTGTTATGGTTTGGCGGCGCAGAACTAGGAACTAGACGGCATGCTGCTGACCGCCGCGGCCGCAAGATGGCCGCTCGTTACGCGGCCTAGCAGAGCGTGTAGCGAGACGCGGACAGAAGCCGAGGCTTCGATTCCCGGCAGATGCTCTCAGACATAACCATGATAACTACCGTTTCCTAGACAAAAACAATACAACAGACGGCTTTGTAGGTCGAATTTGCAAATAATTTGATTAAAATATTGCAAACTTTGCCGCTCCGCTCTTCGTACAAAATCATTATTCATTTAATTTAAATGCATTCTATCGAATAGTGTTATAGTTTAATACAAGGCTGCCCAACCCAGGCCCGCGGGCCATGATGTGGCCCGCGAACGCATTATAAATGACGCGCGTGAGCAAGTATTAAAATTCTCGCCAAGTTGAAAAAGCGTAAGGCCGGCCGCACTTTGGATACGAATTATTACGTACGTATTCGTACGATTATTTTCGTACGTATGGAGTGCGCACAATGATTGCGTCTTGCGTTGGCCACGATCAGTTACTTTTCGCATTTCTCGAATAACGTTTGTACCAAATGAATAATCTGTATCTTCTGGAAAACTCTATTATGGCAGACTTAAATAATGACAAATTTCATGACTATCTATCTAATAGATTCACAAATGCTGGGGAGAAGTGCAACGACAGCTCATAACATCTGAGAAATATTTAATCTCTCCACTCGCTATTAATGTATGTTAAAGTAAATTTTTAAATTCAGTGGAAAATTTTTAAGATTGTTTTGCTGTTAATTTTTCCCAAAACAAAATAAATAAATAAACACACAAATACACACACTCACACAAACTCACTATTGGACATGTTTTTTCTTATTTTTTTATCGATTGTATATATGTGTTTTCTTGTAATTGGCCCAAAACTCTGTACGTCAATTATTGTTTTTTTTCAAGATTGATTAATTATATGGCTGTAAGAAAACCAATAAATGAAAATAATATAAAATAAAAGTTTTTTGTTCGAAGTACATAATTATACCTCACCTTCATTAAACCAAATTTTATAATATTTAAAAGATTTATTTAAAACAAATATTTAAAAGTTTGTTGTTCGAAGCACATAATTATACCTCACCTTCATTAAACCAAATTTTATAATATTTAAAAGATTTATTTAAAACAAATATTTAAAAGTTTTTTGTTCGAAGTACATAATTATACCTCACCTTTATTAAACCAAATTATTTAACTTACAGGTTTTTTTATTTTTTAATATTCTTTAGAGATTCTCCGCCATGATCTGCGCTGATGGTCACGTAGTTGAATCACTTTGGCCCCACAAACATTTGTGGTCATGTGTCAAATTGACAAAATTTTCAATATGAACAAATCCGGATCGTGTCGGACGTCGCATCGAAAACGCATCCAGTGTGCGGCCGGCGCGCGGCGTCACGCGCCGCAGAAACAAATGAAGATCATAGATAGGCCATAGATAGCTCCTATGTTTTTGTTCGATCCATAGAATAGTTAGCGCGCGTACCTTTTTACTGACTTTTGCAGTTAATTATTTTCGATCAAAATTAAATGTTTATTACAGTCGTTTGAAAGCAGATTCCAGGACTTTGATAGTACATATAAAAGAAAATTTACAATTTTTTGTGAATCCTTTTATAATCAATTTGACTTATATGATCAGTTATCCGCCAATATTCACCTGGAACTCACTGAACTGCAAAATCATTCTGCACTTAAGCACCTTTTTGAAGAAAAAATACTTTCAAAGTCTCAAAGTTGTTGGGAAGAATTTGCATATTTGTGGAAATTGTTGCTAAAAGAAGACTTCCTGCAATAAGTGACCTGGCCTTTCCATTAATAAGCGGTTCGCATCACAACATATGTGGTGTTTTCAAATCGTAATTATATAAAAAATACTTATCACACATCTCTAACTGAGCAACATTTTTATGACTTGTTGTTACTGAATTATTAAAACAGAAACAATTTCAGAAATCACATTAATTGTACCCATTATTTAGATTTTGATTTTTTAAATTTTGTTTCTTTATTTGACAAAAGATAATATTTATTTTAATATTTTAATAGACGACAATATTGCAATTCTTTTGTTGCACAATACTTTAATAATTATGGCCTAATTTAAATTAGGTAAAAAACAAAGGTAATAAAAATAGGAACCGTCAATGGTCAGTGGCCCGCCTGTGATTTTTGAATCGTCAATTTTGCTCGACTGTTAAAAAGGTTGGGCAGCCATGGTTTAATAGAATCCAAATGGGTTAATCGCAAAAAAATAAAGTCTTTCGGTAGTTATCATGTCTCATTGATTGTCGAATCCGTTTCTGATAGAAATGTTTTTCTTTTATTTTAACTAGAATTTTTTTAACCACTGAGTTGTTATGAAATCTCTTTCCGCTCATCCACATTACATTTTCAATACCACATTTCAGATCTTCCAGCATATTATTTACACAAACACGAGATACAGTTAATTGGCAAGTTAAAAAAGACGTGCTATTCAAATGACTGCAAGTTTCCAAAAAATGATAATTTTTCTAAGGGTCACCGGCCGGTCACACACGATCGTGTGTCAGTTGACCCATTAGCGAGGCCTGCAACGGACTGTTTTATGTCAACCCTCCTTGCGTTATTAATTTCATAAGGTCGGAGCTCGAGTTCGTAAGTCGAATTCGTGCGGAGATCGGTCCGAAAAACGTGAGGTTGCAATAAGAATTACTGAAATGTAATACACATCTCTTTGTGGTTTCACGTTGAAATATTATATTCTTTCGAACGTGTATTTATTATTTATTGTTATTGAACTTTTATTGTTATATCAAAGCCACTAAAACAAGTGTCCTGCCGGCCCAAACAGCTGCTAATAAATTATCATAATATTAGATTTTTTTTTCACATGAAGCAAACACATTGTTGTGAGACGTAATATCTTTAAATAAAATAACTCTTTGTTTAACACCACTTTCTTGAGTTTTTACCGACTAGTTTCAACTCACAGCTGGGCCTTCATCAGGGTTGAAGATTAACATTATTATTATTAATAGTTAATATTCAACTCTTATGACAGCTCAGCTGTGAGCCATAAGGACTTATCACGAGAGGTGGTATCTTTCTTAGAGAATGTAGTCAGGACATTACAAGTAATAAACAACAAATAAAACAAAAGCCTAACGTTATAAGAACGTATAGGAAAGTCCCCTCGGTTCCGACTCCTTCTGACAGAGGTTTCCCGTGATTCCCTCTCCACATAGGCAAATGCGAAGGAGTTCCAAGTTCCACGGAAAAATCCCTCCCGTTCCAACAAAGCTGGTAGTAGCTAGAGCAGAATACCTGAACTCCTATTGAGGTACATTATAAGCCTTGTACATAGCAAGCAAGGCCAAAAATAAGTGTAACTCACAACTAAAAAAATAAAAATCTGGTCTGATAAAACGCAACAATAAAGTGGTGTTAAACAAAGAGTTTTTATTTGAAGATATAATATATATACTAAACTGGCTAACAGCATTAAAAATTGGAGTATTAAATGATTTCGTTATCTAAAACGAATGAATGAGAAGAGAATGGTAAGACAGATGTATGACATGAGTGTTGATGACGTCAGGTAGACCTCTTTCCATTTAAGAAAGAAAATCGGATTAGTATGTAAATGTGCGTATGAGGCACATTGTTTGATTGTGATGGTGTCTATACCCGTAAACACCAACGCAACGAAACAATGTTCGTCGTCTGCAAGGCTTACCCATACTAATTTGATTGTCTTTCTTGAATGGAAAGAGGTTTATGTATGATTTACGACCAGGTATATCATACAGCTATAGTCTCTTTAGAAGATATATCAATTTGGATAAAACGATAGTTGACGTAGCGGTAAGTAAGTTGATTTTTCTGTGGCTTTATAAAAGTTACAATGTTAATGAAGAAGAATTGAAAAAATTAACGATACTCCAAAATAAAGCATTAAGAATTATACTAAAAACTAAAAAGAAATCGAACACAAGAATCTCAGTGATGTTAGAAAGCCTACAAATAATGACATTTAGACAAATAATTAAATTGAATGTACTTCTATTTATATATAAAATTGTTTGTTAGTGGATACAATGAATAGTACCCACCGCTTACCCAGGACCGTTCAAAGAGCAAAAGCTTCCATATCGGTCCTACTCAATCGTCTCCAGGTTGACATTTTTTTCAACTAACAAGCAGGACCGTGCTATACCGCACCGGTCGTATTTGTGGCACGCTTCACCGCTCGTGAAGTGGCACGGCCGCTCGAAAAAAACCATTCACTGTCCCCGCCTCAAAATATGTCTTTATTAAAAAAAAAACAAAATAAATAAGTTGGACACAACAATACATTTGAATTATTAAGAAAAATAAGAAAAAACCAACATGAACATGACCACTGTACAAGAAGAAAAGATGAAATAAGATTGCTATTCAGAAAGAAAAAAAGATCGCAAACATCTGTGATGTATAGTGGGATGAAGTTGTATGTGAGCCTGATCTTAGGTATATTAGGGACGAAAAAAATATGAATTTTTTTAAAGAAAAAACTAAGAAATTTCGTGATACGTGCTTTTGATTAGAAATTTGATATACATACCTACTCATATTTTACATTGTGTATATTAGGAAATTTAATATTACCTATTTTAAGAATAAAAAAATTAAAAAACGATTCAATTTTAAGTCGTAAATTGTAACGGTATGCCTCAAATTTAACGTAAACATTTATACACACTTGTGAAAAAACCGGTTTGAAATAAAACGAAAAACCTGTCAAAAAATTTCAAGTCA